>JAPSES010000236.1:5392922-5409142 GCA_029822895.1 Maxillicosta whitleyi
AGATTGAGTACCAAAATTAACAAGACTTAAACTTCCATTGAAGTCGCACCATATTAATAACAAAAAATTAAACAATCAGTTACAATATCGCACAGAATCACAGCCCTCACCCTCGTTGAATGTATTGGCGCTCCTACGGCCAGGGGATACAAATTCTATCTGGGATACGTACCTTGGCACAACACCAGTAGGCCTACAATGTACTGGAAATGGGGCATGTGGTTAGTGTTGCGACCTAGAAATGTTTATAATGATTTCCAATTTATTAATCTGTAAAATGATACATTTATAGTAAGTGGTATATTCTTATTTAATTGTATAACTATTTGGAGATATATTCTGTGAATTTTTCTTGTTTTTGGTATTGTCAAACGGTCAGAGTTTTCGCAGGAGTTTGTGATGTCATCAGTGAGCGCGAGAAAGAAGGGCGAGTGTGTTAGCGGTGGAAATGAGATGTGTAATATAAACTAGAACACTACAACTGTGGTCAATAACGTTGCCAGATAGAGAACGGAGTTGTGACTCTTTGAAGGTGCAACATAATCTTGATGTTTTCGCCCGATTGGAGTTTTTTTTTTCACCGTGGAGAAAGACGGGCTACAAGTGACTAGCCATGCTAAAGCCAACTGCTAACCAACGTCGTACATCAGTCTTCCGAACGAAGCAGAGGAGGTAAAGTTTTCTGTCATGTCCAAAGCATAACAGATGTCGCCTGACTGGAAAAGGGTTGTTGAGGAGATAGAAAAAAGTTACTGACACTGTCGGCACTGGATTGGAATGATGTGGCACTCAGTTTAGCTGTGGATAAAGATGATAAAAATTCACCTTGTAGCTTGAGGAGGCATATTCTCCATTATGTAGAAGGGGATGATGTTACCACCACCCTGTGGATGAAAATATAATCATACCCAGTAATTCGGATTATGAAAAAGATGTTTCTGTTTTAAATGCTACTAAAGCAACCACTGTACCTACTCACAGGTTTTATTTTGTACATCCATTGTACCAAAGAGATTTTAAAATAATAGGACAAATTGGAGAACCAAATCAGATGGTTCATTAATTAATCAATTTATGTAATTTTAATCTCCACACGTACACACACACACACACACACACACACACACTGTCTATTGACATTTGTACACAGATAATCCATTAACTCACCAACACAGACCAAACACGCTAATTGTTATTTTTAAAGCTCACTTCTAATCCAATTTACAAAGTTCTTTACACAAAGCCATATGTTTAAAAAACATTAAGCAATTCATTATTACTCTGAATTCTTTTTTCTTTCTCGTCTTTTTCTCTTTCTCTCTTTTTAAAGTGGCCTTAATTTTAAAATTAAGGCCACTTTAAAAAGAGACCTTTTGGGTAAACAGCGCCCCTTTTTTTTAGACACATGGAGTTTTATATTTTCAAACACTTTTTTTTTTTTATAAATGTATAATTTTTGATGTTGCTCAATTTTGTTCGAATTTTTTTTTTTTTTTTTTTTTTTTAGAAAATTATTCTTTTTAGGAGATTATTTTATTACCAAAAATGTATCCAAGTTTACTTTATTTCTTTGTAGAAATATTTTTTTTATTAAAAGTATTTTTTTAAGGAGATATTTATTTTTTCAGATGCTTCTTTTTAAACGGATGGAGTGGATAATTTTTGTGCTATTACCCCTCTGGGCCACTGTAGAGTTCTCTACATTTCTGGAAAATGCAGTAGAGCTAAGAGGCTCTACATGTCAGGCATTACATGTCCACAAGAGGGCAGTGCTGCTCAATGTTATTTTTTTTAGATTTTTTTTTTTTTTTTTTTTTAACAAGAACACATAGTACCAGAACTGTAACATATAATATGTCTCCATGGAGATCTACCTCTCTACTTCCAGGACTCTAGGGAACTGCTGCTAATATCTTGGTTCATATACCACAGCCCACCTTCAGAGGTCCGGTGGATTGTTTTTTGGGGACAAAAGGGAAGTTATGCAATATTATTCATGTGTTAATAATGTTTTGCTCCCATAGATGTTTGATTAGTTGAGATCTGGTTGTTCTTTAGAAAGTATTAACCACTTCAAACTGGGAATAAACAACAAGATCTGGAGATGCTCTGACCCACAAATTCAGTCATTACTTTTACTGTCTTGTCAAAGTTGGGTCCGTTTGTTTCTAAAAGCAACCTTCAGCTTTACAGGCCTCAATATGGGTGCATTATTGAAAGAAAATAAAGTTTTGATATAGAGCAGTTTATCTAGTATTTTGATTTCATTAACGCCTGAAATGAAAAGAGTCAAAGAATTGATGGACTGTGGAAAATTAAGGAGAAAAGTTTAATGTCAATTAAATCTAAATATGAGCAGAATTACTAATATATATTGAAAAGATTTTATGAAAAAATGGTTGAGCACTTTGGAGATGAGCTTAGATGAGACCAGGTGTAAATTTAAGCTTTTAAACTTTCCCTTGATTAAGGTTGTTGATGCCAAACTCCATCTCACATACGTGTTATAGTATGTTGAAAACAGTAAAATGTTAAAACATAAAAGTTTTTATATCTGAACAGCAGTTTGTAAAGTTTAAAGATGTTATTAAATATGGCAGGAAGACTGAACACAATATTTTGTTTTTTAGAATTGAAAAAATGTGATTTTCATATTTTTGCAACGTTAGTTTTCTGACACTTTAATGTTAACACCAAAATGTTAGGATTCAGAACATGAGGGATTCCACTGTTGTAAATGCTTCAGTTCCCCTCCTGTGCGCCCTGGTAAGCAGACTAAAAAACAAATGTCTGCCTGCTTTTGTTCACTCAACTGTGCTTTTATCCACACGTGAGGAAACAGAAAGAAAAGCCTGTAAGACTTAACTGTGAAGGCCTTTTCTCCTGGTTTGCATTAGTTATTATTACAGATATTTGGAATATTTCGCTGGCCTTTGGGTCCATGTTGCTTGAGGAAATTGTGTGATTGACAGGAGGCCCACACACAACTTAAATGCTTTAAGCCACAGTTATTCCTCATTTATCCTCCTCTGACTATTAGAGTCAAGTTTTCATTTTGCTTCCACAATAAAAGGGATCATTCAGCAGCCTGCTAAAAAGTGATTACACATGTAACTCAACCTGTAAATGGTTTGAAGAATTGTGACTCATCTCATCAGATATTAGTCATACCATTTGTTTTTTATAGGAACTGTTTTTATGAATAAAAGCGTGTACAATTAATATCAACCCTTAAAAGTATATTCACCCTTTCAGGGCACTGCTACCATTTATAAAATTAATATTAAAAGACCTGGAATTACTGGGAAAGTTTAACTTAGATGTTTTAGACTTCCAAATAAATGTTGCTCTACATTAAACTTTCCTTGTAATTTATCACATTTCCTTCCCCTGTTATACTACCACATCATATTAGCTTCTGTTTCACTCAGTAAAAAGCAGGTATTTTTTTATATTTAATTTGCCAATCATGTAGAAATTCATAAAAGCTCAAAACAAAGGTATTTTATAAAAACAGAGCAAATGGAAGAAAAATGAATCTTTACAGGAAAATATATTATTAACTGAACATTAAATCAATGTCTTCAACCATTGTTGTTTGTCAAACTACACTGGTTTTACTGGTGGATCAGTGTTGCAGAAGATGATGGTGTTTCCAAGTTCTCTAGGGAGCCTCTGAACGTTCAGCAGGACATATGTGATGACCATGAAAAGATAAGATTCTGCATTTTTCCTGAACTATTGAAATGTATTAAGATGATTAAGGGTTTAACAGTTAGTGAACATTGTAGATCTGTAGAAACTTTTAGACACCATTAATTATTTTAATTGGTCTTTAAGGGTTAACAGTCACCTTAGGGATATGTAATATACAGAGCTGTTTCATTTATTTTATTTTATTAATTCATTTGATAGGGACCATACACATCTATGAACACCTCTGTATAAAAAACACACCCATGTAAATATGACGGAATTAGTAAAAACAACTACTTTTCATCTGCATTACCTAGGAAGATGACAGAAAAAAAGACATAAAACAGCCAACACTAGAACACCACTCATTCACTCTAAATTAAAAAAAAAAAAAGTAAAATACATAGTATAATGACTAGGCATCATCAAAAACAAAACAAAACAAAAAAACAACAGATGGGGCATTAGCCTATACATTCACCTCTATACTTACATACAACTAAAAGTGTCAAGAAATGGTCTAACTTATTTAAAATTTGCAGATTGAATTTAAGTTTGCTACCTTTTTATGTGACTTTTGAATGTTAGGGTTGAATTATAAATCACTCCTAAATACTTAAATTCATTGACAATTTCAAGCTCCTGTCCTCTAAGAAACATGTTAGAATGTGACACCTTCATATTTTGTTGAGTGAATGCCATGCACCCTGTCTTTTTAGTGTTTAAGTAGAGACATGACTTAGTCAGCCAGTCATCAATAAGAGCCATCACAGATGTAAGTGTGGATGCTTCCGCTTAGTAGTATTTAGCGTGTGTAAAAATCACAGTATTATCTGCATACAGCTGAACATCAACATTTTTACATGCATCTGGTAAATATTTTATGTACAATGTGAAAAGGATTGGACCAAGTATGCAGCCTTGGGGGACCCCTACTGGAAATTCAATGGAGATATTGAATTGTTAACACAAACCCATAGCTTTCTATTGGACAAATATAACTATCCAATGGAGAGCTTGCTAAGAAAAAATTAAATATGTTAGTTTAGTGAATACAACTTCATGATTAACAGTGTCAAATGCTTGTTTTATGTCTAGAAAGACTCCATCAACATATGAACTCCTATCTAGGTAGACTTTGACCTCTTCTAACAACAAACAGTTGGCTCTTTCTGTTATGTGATGGGTTACTGAAATGTTGAATAAGTGGTTTAACCGCACATTTTTCTGCTATTTTAGAGACAACTGGCTGAACACTGATTGGCTGATAATTGTCCTTATATGATCTTTCACCTGATTTAAAAATGGGTGTTACCAGGGCCACTCTCCATGCTGGTGGCACAACAGATCATTTTAAGGACAGATTAATGAGATTTACAATAGGCTGTACAAGGCTTTCTTTGTGCCTTTTAAAAAATATTATCAAGGTCAGTGCAGCTGGCTGGCTCAGTGGTAAGATCATGGTTTGGGATGGGGTCGCTGGTTCAATTCCGGCCCGAGACGCATGCAAAAATGCCAAAAAACTGAGCTGCCAGTGAGGGTCCTTGGGTAAGACCCTTAATGCTCCCGCCCAATGGGCAGCATAGTGGGAAAAAAAATTGAACACAACTGTGTATTCTGATTTGCAGTCTGGTTCCACAAACAACGTTGAGTTCATCAATGGATTATTAGATAAAAAAAATAAAAAAAACCCCAAAGAATGACATGAAATGCAAACACTTATTTTTAATGATTGCCTGTGGTTAGATAACATTCATAATATCCACAAACATCTGATTCCAATTAAAAAAAAAAAATACATCACCAAACATTAAAAAAAAATCATCACCATCATCAACAGCACTACAAAAGTATAATAATAGTACTGTATCAAAGAGTCTTGACCTGACCTGAACAGTGTTAAATAATCAGAACTGATTATTGGGTTGAATAAAAAAATTTCACTTCACCGACCTAATGATTTATTTGACAAATTGCTGAAAGATATTAAAACATAACCTGGTTTTGCCAGGCAGCTAGCCACTGTGTCTACACACAATAAATATTAGGTAAACACAGTTATGTAACACCAGTTGCCTTTGACTGGTGTGAGATGAGAGAGACCATCCATGTGACCACTGCTCTGGGATCCATCATCCACTCAAAGTGACATCATGTTTGTCTGCCATCCATCACCCTTCCAATATAAACACATTACACTCTTACATCATGCAAAACCATGAAGTGGGAGGAATAAAGTACACACTGCGATTCTGTGAGCAATACCCACTTCTCATCAAACCATGACCTGCTTATTTTGTAAAATTGGTCGTTTCTGAAACATCTACATTCATGAAATCACCTGTAGAACAAAGTATTATCGTTTACTATGTCTCCCAAAATAACAAAATCTACATATGTGACATTTTACATGGTGATAATGAGCTGGTCTGTTTCCATTGGACTGAGAAAAAAATGACTGTGTTTAGAAACATGCTTTGTGAAAGGAAACAAATGAGAAGACATGCAGTAAATGCCTTATTGTCCGTTACGTTGTACTAATATTCTTTTCATATGTTTGACCTTAAATTGTGTCAAGTTACTTGTAGATATAGGCAGCACACAAGTGTACATATATATAGCTGAACAACCCAAATAATTTACATTTAACTCTAGTTAGATCCTTTAATGTTTTCCTGCAAGTCACTTCTCTTATGTGAACTATTTTCTCTGTAGTAAAAATACAGCTGTATTCATGGAAACGGGATGGCTTTTTGGTTTGTCACAAACAATGTTGTGTTGATATTGTGTCAAGACCAAAGAGAGAAGAGCTACTTAACTGTAGTGAAAAGGAAACATTTAGAATAAAAGGGTCATTTATCAAAAGTGCCCCTCACAGTATAGCATCAGTGCTTCATAATGTTTATCTTACAGGCTGTGAAGCTGCAGTGTGCATTCATTTCTTTTCTCAGATCTTGCTGCTTTTTTTCATTTCTAATAGAAAACACTCAGAGTATTTAGATTCACATAATTTATTTACTTTTCCAAAAAAAGTAACACAGTTTGAAAAAAAAAAAAACAGAAAAAAAACAAAACAAATAGAATTTGTCTCACAGTATGAAATTCACAGATTTAAAACTGCATACAACATCTGTATTTATGCCCACAGCAGTATATGGTGTCACAATAATAAAAAAAAAGCAAAGTGATCCATCTGTTGTTCACACTGTGTCCATTGGTGCAAAGGAGCAAATTGTGCACAGTGTATTACTGTGGGGTACAAATATATTCAATGACATGGTAACATATCACAAAAGTTTAGCAGAATTCATCCTCACAATAAAGTGTCCTCAGTTTCTGCATCTGAGTTAGGACTTGTTATTTCCAAAAATATTTAGATTACGCTCGTAGATTTTCAATGGTCATCTTAATGACATGTTGTATAGATTAAATTAAATTCATTAGTATCTGTTGTGTCATCTCTACTATTAAACAAACTAGAGCCCATTTAGGATTAAATTAGTGCCCAGACACTCTCCATCACCTCACAACAAGAATTCATATACATGACAGTTTAATTTATCCTCTAACACAGACAAAAACGCTGGGAAATGATGTTTTATGTCGAGAGTACAATGCTCAGTAGGGTTCACGTGCAGGAGTAGTTTTGCCGAAGTTCATTCAGAGGCACTGGTTATCATAGAAAAGTGACCTAAACACATTAAACTCAATTTTTTTTATTTTTCACTGGGGCCAGTTTAGGTAAAAGTAGCCAACATGGATATTCTCTGGGATTCAACAGTTTAACAAGAAGCACTTCAGTGACTTTTGTCACAAAATGATGACTGTAATCACAGGAAACGCCCATACTTTGTTGACTTTAATCTCAGAAAACAGGCTTCTCTACCTGCTCATAAAACCATGGTCTACATACAGTACTGTACAGAAGTCCTGGGTTAACATTATATTTGTTGGTTCAGTAAAGTCATATAATGAACATACATTCATTTCTCAGGGTTAGGGTAAGTATCAGGGAAAAAACAGCTTCTAACCAACCAAAGTGGTAGTATTTGGTGTGAACCCTCTTTACACTTTATGTGTATTTAACCCTTTTGTTCAGACAATATCAGATTTATTGCATTTTTTAATGTTTTATAGCAGGTTTTATTTAACACACATCAGATGTTTTTAACTGCTTGTGCTGTTCTTGTCATTGGGTCAGGGGTCACACTAACAGTGACATTAACCTTTAGAGTTCAGTTTTTTGTGTGTCTTTGAAGGAAGGCTGTGAACATATTCTCTGTATTTTCTTGTTGTATCTGAAGAAAAGAGAAAAGATAAGGATGCTCATTTCAGCACTGCAAAAACAACAAACATAGAGGTGACCTAAGAATGCACACTACTGTATATTAACCCTAATATGACAATTTTCCATCACTATAACATTTTCATCATTCATTCATCTTATGTCAGCATCTCCATCTGTTCATCTCTGACTTCTTCGCCTCAGTCTGTCTCGGGTCTCAGCTGCTCCAGGTCGTCCTCAGAGCTACAGCCACTATGTGGCAAGCCCCGGGAGAAAATCCTGCGACGTGATTGGGCGCTTAGGTCCAGTATGTCGAAGGAATCAGAGGAGAAGAGGCTGTCCTCGCTCACAACACTAGATGGGCGGCTGTGACTGTGGCTCCGGCCGCCTTCGCTAACTCCTGTAGCTTGAAGGAGGTGCTGCAGAGTCTCAGGGAATATCGTAGGCACTGAAGGAAACAATGAATGGTGGTCATCAGGAAGATCCAGACTGCGCGAGAACTTGCCATTACGTTTAAGAATTCCTTTTCTTCTTCTAACTGCCTCTGTTCGCATGGTGGGGCTATCTTCTGATGCCGGGAGGGAAGAGTCCTGTTTGTAGGAGCAAAAATCACCTGTGTCGCTTTCTTTTAAACCTGTTCCAGAGCCTCTTCTCTCTGAAGAAGAGGTGTAATCTGAATCCCCTCCATACAGGTTCTTTAGGATCCCCTTCTTGGGCATTTTGAATGAGGGCTGACTGAATGTGGACGGTGGGGGTAAACTAGTGGACAAGATGTCAGCATGTGCATGTGTCCGATAAGGGTGGGGGTTCGAAGGCTGAGATGGGGTGTTTTCTATAGGAGGGTTATGAAAGACTGAATCAAAACTCCTCTGAGGTTTCAGGATACCCTTTGGTTTCTTCCTTTCAATAGTAGAAGTTGAAGATGCTACAGAGGAGGAAGTAGCTGCTGCACAAACACCTCCACAGGCTCCTAGTGTAGTCTGGGGAATTGCATTCTCTTTGCGTGATTTCCTGAGGCTTGAAATTCCCCCACGTATCCTTCCTCCTCCTCCACGATCCCCCTTCAGGGGTAAGCTGAAGTAAAATGGATGGGGAGAAAGTTGAGGTGGAAAAGAGGATTCAGACGAGGTGCACTCAAGGTCAACCACCATGTTACTCGCAGCAGTGACCCGATTCTGCCAGTCAATGTAGCGAGCCAGCAGTGGAGAGGGGCAGTCTTGGTGCGGAGATGAAGAACAGTCACACACACTCTCCTCGTAACCCCAGTTCACCCACCAGTGGCTGGCCACGTCCTCGATTGTGGCTCGCTCTTCCACACGTACTGCCAGCAACCAGTCGATAAGAGCACAGGCGTCTGGAGGGAACACAAGAACATTTATTTATAGCAGAAGTAAAAAATGACAAACATGCACTAAGTATTCTCATTTGAAACTAGAAGGACCAAGGTCAAATGTCCACTGTTCTTCTCATTCCCCACTATTCACAAATCAAGACCAATATTTTTTTTTCTGTTTGTTTCCAGTTGGTGCCACTTGTTTCCTTTACCAAAGACATTAAGACTAAAGATGCAAGATGCCCATCTTGATAACTTTAGTCTTCAAAGGAAGACCGGAGTATGATTTGTCTAAATGGAGTCCCCTGGGAGGAGTTCCCTGAATTAGCAACTATTTAGTTCCATGACAATCAGATGACCTCTAGGCTAGCAAATTATGGTCCCCTTATAAGATCTGGCATTAACAAAATTGTCATTTGGTGACACAATTGACTGCTTGCAGTGTTGCAATGGATGACAGCCATTTACAGCAACTCTACAGTGTGATTTCTGAAATCTGCTGCTTTAATTTCATGGATGAAGAGGTATTTCAGAGGTTTACCTGAGGGAGGGTTTGGTCGGCGGTAGCGACCTTGGATGATCTGTTCTGTGAGTATTTTGTGACTTGCTCCATCAAATGGCATGCTGCTGTACACCAGGGCATACAGCAACACTCCCAGCGCCCAACAGTCGACCTAACACAAAAACGCACATTTCATTTAAGTTGGAGGAACTCAAGGTTCATTGAGAAAAACCTGGTCCAGACTAGGTTGATATCATAGAGTTTACTATGGTATATAATATGGTGAAAACAGTCACATAAGTTTTGCTTTAAAACCCTGATATTCTCATTTGAAAAGTCAATAAAAGCAAACGGACTGATAATAGCAAGAGGCATCATCATAGCTGTTAGCTGTTTAGCCCATCTTAAATAATACAACAAATATCAAGAGCAAATTAGTCATAATTACACATCATGATGCAACCTCATGTTAGGTACATGACAATTAGAAAGTGTTTCTCATTAGTGGTCCCACCTCTGGGCCTTGGTAGGGCAGTCCTTTCACTATCTCTGGGGAGGCGTAAAGTGGACTTCCACAGTAGGTCTGCAGCAGAGAGCCCCTTTGGAAATGATTGGAGAGGCCAAAGTCAGCGAGCTGCAAAACAAGACGAGGAGAGAACATACATTTTAAAAGAGCTACATTGTGTACCACTGTTGCAAATACAGGTCTTGACATAGTATCTATGTGATAACTGATTATTCAGCAAAGTTTACAGTGGTTTGATTTGAAACAGTGAGTCTAATCGTCGGTGGTGCAAGAAGTGTTCAAATACTACATTTAAGTAAAAATGTTTCACAAAGTAAAAGTTCTGCATTCAAAGCATTACTTATATATATGTGTGTGTGTATACAAGTCTTAAAAGCAAAAGTAACCATTTCTATAGATATTCACAACTGACCTCATTTCATTGGCTTTCTATGCCATTAAGTAGTTTAATATACAGCAATGGATCACATTTGGTAAGATCATATGTTTGGAGAGTTGCTGTTTTTAGTTTTGTGAAATTTCCCTGCAAACCAAAGGGTGTTTCTAAGTGTATTTAGCTTTAGATTAAGTCATTCTGTTTTTCAGATATTCACAATCATTTGAATATGTGTCGTTTTCACTGTTACAGAACCTGAGTAAGTAGTTACATTTCCATCACTTATAAACAGAAAACACGATTCCCTATAAATGTCAGATCTCACTCCTGGCTTTCTCTGAAAGAATGCACAATTAGTACAATTACTAATCAGTTGACATTAAGGGGTTCATAAACTCAGTGCACTCATACACTTTAACAATAATACTCCTTAAGCTCATGCAACACAGATTCCTTTTTCAGAAACTACACACTGCAAACCTTTCCCAATGTGGCAAACACCATAATTCAAAGGAGTTCCTTTTAACTGAGCCTTAAATAGGTATGCTGAGCTTTTGCCAGTGGAAGTGTGAGGGAGCAAAGAGAAGAGGGCCAAAAACATCAGGCCGTCTGAGCTCACGTAACGGAACAATCACTCACTCAAGGCTGTGAGCGCCATATGCAGACAGACAAGGGCTCCTATCTATCTGAAGAGGTCATTAACATGCGCACTCGCACACTATCGGGTGTTAAAAATACTCAACATGACAGGTTTGTTTCTGTGGAATAGGACTACAGGGAAACGGAGACCTCACAGAAGGAAGATGGCATAGTGTATACAATACAGTTCAGAGTTTATACTGTATTATACGCACAGTGACAGTAATGATGTGTAGACTGAGCATGTGCAGAGATGTAGGTTTATACAGTTCTGCTTTCTGCAAGCTACTGTGTGTTTATGTGTGTGTTGTGGTGTAAATTCTCTGTCAGATATATATTTGTGTGAAGTTCCTGTATTGTCACACGTACAACTCTTTCTTGTAAACATTCATATGACTCTGGAACACGTGCCTGGGATTTACATGTCCTGGAAAACCTGCTGGAGTGAATATCTTTAGCTTCTTTTTCAGAATCTTGTCAAAACATGTTTAATGAAAGAAATATATCAGAAGAGCCAAATCTATGTGTGTATTGTGTAGCTTCATTTCTAATCAGTTTTACTCATTGTGTCTTTTTAAACTTTAATCTTTATTTGCTTTTTATTATGCTATTTCCAGCTCCTGTGAAACACTTTGTGAATTTAGTACACTAAAAGTAACATGTATGTAATAGAAACCAATTACAGTCACATTTTTTTTTTTCAGGTCTAGCAAATTGAAGAATACAAAGTGTTCACTGTTGTTTTAGTTCAGGTCTGCAGTCTGCAAGTAACACTAGCCTGCTCCACTGTGAACTATCTGCACATCTGTCATAAATACTAAAAACTACCTGCTTATTTTAAAACCCTTACAAAGAATATTCAGTTAAAAATAGTTATTTAGCAAATTAATCAAACACTTCCAGCAAAACATGTCACAGACTGTGTACCTCTATGGAATGAGTCTCAATAGTTTACCTTACATGTCTCTGCTCGTGGGATTTTTAGCAGCTATTGTCCAGATATAACACATGCATGCATTACACGAAGCCTTGGTCATTTCCTGCAGTGGTTACTGTGAAATGCCACTGTGGTGAACTTGAGGTTTGAATGAATGAAGCGCTGGTGAGAGGTCTGCATGCTGTGTTTTCTTTTGACGGACGAAGTGTACTTATATTAAGATTGGCACGATTGCCACTGGATTCCCTACATTCCCCTTGGCCGTGCACAGCTCACGTATAAGGAACTGAATACCCTAATAAGGCAAAAAAATTACGCCTGGATTGTGTTTTTTTTTTATGAGCTGGCACCATGTTTGTGCTGGTTATGTGTACATGGCTTAACAACACATTAATAACCATTATCCAATCTGCTGGATGTTCTGAATGTACACATTCTTTGCTTTGAGTTTTGGAGCTGGCAAAGCAAAGATAATACACTAGAGACAGCACTATCTGAAGGACTTGAATCAAAACTGTTTGCTGTCTGGAAAAAGATTACTTCCTTAATTCAGTTATAAAAATGTTTCCAAAAACACCATGTAATCAGAGGTATTTGGATAAAGCATTTTAATCATCCATGATGTATTGCAATCTCAAGCTAATAACCCTTCATCAGAGGAGCTTTTCCATGTTTAGAAGATTTTGTTTTCCTTGGAAGGAAGTTCATCATTAATTTCCAAATGATAGAAAGACATCGTTTGTACATGTTTTAGCATTCTTACCTTTACATTCAGATCTTGATCTAAAAGGATGTTCTCCAGCTTGAGGTCTCGATGAACAACACCATTCTACAAAGGAAAATAGACACATGAGTTCTGGTGTTGCTCCTCTTCTGAAGTTTACAGTGTAAACTCGGCCTGTGGTGCACAGTGCATTTGTCTTTCATTTATTATTCTATAAACATGAACATTCCACTCAAACCTTGTGTTGTGGGTTCATGTGTCTAACATTTGAGAACTTCAAGAAAGTCTCTCAGGCATGTGGAAGTGCTTTGTTTGTGTTAATTCATCTGATGAGATGTGATTTGATCCTGTGAGGGTATTAGGTACTTGTGGGGATGAGTCAGAGTACACTCCAGATCCAATGGGACAGAAAAGCTTGTTGGAGGATCATTACTTCATGAGGTGTATCCCTGATACTAAGTATGTAGTAATTTATAAGAAGAGACAATGCCACTATAGATGGCGGAGGCCACCCAGGAAGCTGTGTGACACAGGGAAACTTTTCAAATTGCTGCCAGTTTCTCTTAAAGTCACTGGCTCATGAGCTAGAATGGGCTTCTTTCTTTCAGTAATTGCATCCTCTATAGAGCACTTAAGAAGAGGAAATGACCCATGACCTCAGAAAATGTTTTTGCACAGTACAGTGCACAAATGTATGTCTGTGTGTTTAGTCAAGCAAGGACAAAGAAAGAAAAAAAGAGTGGTTATTACTCTCTCTTTATCTGTGAGATTATCCTGAACCTATTTAGAGGGGAAAAAGCAGCAAATGACTCCAATGAATTATTTTCTTTCTTCTCTTGAAGCCTCAATAATCCATCCATGTGCCCTGCATACCTCAGAGGCACATTCAATAATTCATTGGTGCCAGAACATTCACGTCTATTTTAGGATTATAGAGAACACGGAAAGCCTAAAATCTACCTGCACGGCTGCTATAAAAATACAGGAGGTGCATTTAATCATAGTATTGAGGAAAAGACCTAACAGACAATATAGAAACTATGGAAAAATGAACAGGGTATCATGCAGCTCAGTGGAAAGAAAATGTTCTGAGAAAGGTGAATTATATGATAAATGCGTCAATAAAAAGATTCACAAATGTGCACAATTGGTATTAAAAATCTATATTCTCATCCACATAATACCTCAGTTCAAACACATGTGAAACGCGTATTAACTGTCCTGATTTTAACTGTATCCTCACATATCTGATGTTTTTCATTGTTTTTTTTTTTGTTTTTTTTAAAGCTCTTGTGTATGTAAATGTCCACAGTTTATGTCTAAAGTTGTTTTTCATGTTTTTAAAGCAGTATGTGCACAGATTGACTGGTACATTAGTTTGATGCATTAGTTTATGTTTTGGGATTCTTCCCATGTTGCATTTAAGTGCTGGTGGAAAATTGAGATATTTTTGAGTGGATTCATATATAATATGTAAAAGGGAAAGATGTCTTTTATAAACAAAATTACAATAGAAATGGTTAATGGGCTATAACTGTGACTATTTTCTCAATCAATCACACTGTTTTAAAAGGATTGAAGTATTTTCTTTAATAATTCCTCCTCTGGCACTGCTGTTAAAATTATGTACACATAAACAAAGAAACAAAAAATAATCTGTGTCTTTGCCAGAGCTTAAACCAGTTTGGAAGGAAGAAAAATGTTTGTTAAATGTGTCAGTATGTGTCTGTAAATAACAATCAAGGCTTAATGCGCTCTTAACCTACAGAGATCTGAAAACTCAAGTCAAGTTTTCCTGCAGTATTAGGATTAGGATTTAGTGGATTTAGTGGTACTGTATTTTCTTGTGCACTGCTGTGTACAATTCAGCACGTGCCCTCTGCTCCAGAATTTATACTGAGGTCCTGTGGTGACTATACAGTGTGAAATATGTTACTGCACAGTGTGTATATATGTGTATAGACCT
Source organism: Maxillicosta whitleyi (assembly GCA_029822895.1). Taxonomy (NCBI): domain Eukaryota; kingdom Metazoa; phylum Chordata; class Actinopteri; order Perciformes; family Neosebastidae; genus Maxillicosta; species Maxillicosta whitleyi. The sequence goes on from JAPSES010000236.1 coordinate 5,407,907, forward strand.
TGTGGCAGTAGTGAACAGCAGATGTGATTTGTCTGAAGATGCTTCTGGCTTCTGTTTCTGGCAGTCTCCGCCTCTCCTGGATGTAATCGTACAGCTCTCCTCTGCTGGCGTACTCCATCACTATCACAATCTTATCCCGGCTCTCGAACACTGCACAGGAAGCATTTAGAACAGAACTGTGTTCATATTGGACCTCAACAATAAAAGAGATGAAAAAGTCTCACTGTCTGTTCTACATGCATGGAAATTGCACTTAAAAGTTATAAATAATTAAATGTCTGGGAGCCTGATGAACGTGGATCAATAACTACTGGGACTGAATAACAGACTCTTTGCATTGACTTTAGTGTTTTTTCTATTTTGTTGGATCGTTTGGTTTTAAACTCATATACACTTGTTTTGCATTTGCTCTGTTCCAGGGTATGTCAAAATCATTTTAGGTCAAGGGTCACATAGAGCCCAATTTGATCTCAAGTGGGCTAGACCAGTAAAATAAAATAACAAGTGGTGCCAGACACAACAAGCCCCGCCCCTCGTACATATCGTACCTTATTTTTTGGCATCGATCCATTTGATGTCATGTCTATACTGTATGTGTGGTGATGTCAGCATATTAATTGACTTTATATATATGTGTGAAATTTGAAGTAATCTGAAACAAAACTGTTATTTTTAAGAGACATTTTAAATTATAAGTAAATGGGAGAGAAAAAAAATCATAAAAATTTTTTCCCAAAATGTAACCATATTTATTCAGGGTCACTGGCAATCTATAAACCCAGTTTGGTATGAATTTAACCAATAGTTTTGCTGCTACAGTGTTAATTAACAAAGAAAATAACAAATCAAACCAAAAACACCACCCCCTTGCCTCTCCTTTAGGGGTGGGGTGGGGTAATAACCTATAAATAATCGGAGCTCTAACTTTTCCGCTTTGTTTTAGGTCAAAGAAGTACAAATTTACTTATTTAAATGTCCATATTTATAAACTATCCTATCAGAAAAAAAAATGTGAGTAACCTGAAAAACATGAAAATTCTTAGCAAAAAAAAGTGTAATTTTAACAATACTATGCCTCAACTTGTTTATGCATCTGTGTTACAGATCACAGTGGATCTAGACAGACAAAAACATTCAGTAACAGGTATAATATTGTTAAAATGTTTGATTGATTGATCTTCAGTGTCATTTTTGCACATTTTGCAAACTCATCCCATGGTTCTTATTTGTCACTTT
>JAPSES010000236.1:5409242-5424357 GCA_029822895.1 Maxillicosta whitleyi
TCCCTTGTTTCTTATTTGTAACTTTACCCCCCCCCCCCCCCCGCTGTACAAGTTTGAATAACTACAGTTAAATAAAGTCAATGCAAAAAGCAATATTTATTCACCTTTATTTCAAGTTTCAGTCTCACAAACAGTACATGAACTGTCATTTAGACTTGCAAAACATGTGCTTAGAATCCAAATGCAAACGAGGTAAAGAATAGTATAACAATACCACCAACTGCTTTTAATAGTGTTATTAAATCACACTCACGTAGGATCATATAACTATTCACCAATCACAGCAGCAGTGTCATGTTGGTTTATTTCCTCTGAAGCATAGAGTTCAAAGAGCTGTGTGCTAAAGAGACTATGTCATGTTTTTCAGTGATATCTGGGCCTTTGCGTGCGTGTGCCGGTAATCTTACCCTCGTGGAAGCGTACGATGTTAGAGTGCCGGAGGGAGGAGGTGATCTCAATCTCTCTCTGGATGTGAATTCTGTCCAGGTCGTCAGTGATGCGCTCCTTGCGGATCGACTTGATTGCCACCTGAGAAACAGACGTACGAGTCAATAAAGTACATTTGATGTAGTAGATATTCTGTATATTGATCCAGTCACATGATAAGTGAGAAGAGATTGTTCACACTGATTAAGATCAACTGGACTAAATGTGTCCAAGTGACAGATGGTGGGAGGGATTGTACATTCTTTCTCATGCACAAGTGATCAAGTATGTTAATTACTTTTTAAAAGAATAACATTAAAAAAAGTAGGCAACCATTTGTCTTCTCCATTTATGTTTTTTTGTTGTTGTATTGTTTCCCTGTACTGTTTCTTGATCTGTTTTTTTTTTTTAAATATACACTTTTATTTACCTTGTTTTTCTGGATCTGCTCCAAAATATATGTTCTTTTTGGCCCATGACCTATATTTCTGCTTCTATACTTGTATAAACACATGTGTGGTGCTTAAATTACCTTTTTTCTTTCTTTCTTTTTACAAAAACACTAGCTTATGTAAACAGTACTTACGTCTTCAGGCTAGCCTGTACAGCTCCTATTGTTTATGTCACAGTGCAAACTCAGATTCACCTTTGATGAAGGTTGTATGAAGCTGTCCCCAAAGCTGTGAAGCTCGTTTTCATTTCACTTCCTTCACAATTACTTAGTCATCCAAAAAGGGATAAACACTGATATTTAACAAAAGAATTCTTGCATCACTTGTGCAGACATGCAGGTAACTAAACACATTTGTACATACTGTTAATATAAAAATACACACATAAAAACAAATAAGGTCTCCTGGTATTAGAGGTGATTATGTGGGTTTTAAAAGCTGGATGGTGAGAGCAGGTCTCCTGTGATCTGAGCACGCTCAGACGCAGACAGTTGACAGCTGCACTGTTCACACTCTGCTGCTTTAATCCCATGCATTTACTGTACCCCAGTGTAACCCCCATTCACAGAACACGCACACAGACACCCCAACATGAACTCATTAAATACATAAAGAAATGTCACCAAAATGGACTTTAACAGCACAAGACAAGCAGAAAAAAACATCAGGATGTGCATTGACAAAAACTCTAAATTAAGATATAGAGTTTATGATGAAGATTAAACATGGAAATGTGTGTTATCATGATTTAGAGGGGTTTTTATGTGTATTTAAAGTCTTTTTTTTTTTTTTTTTTTTTTTTTGGGGGAGATTCAAACATAGCAGTTGTAAAAGTCTGCCAGCTTTAAGTGTCCCGATGGGTGAACAGGCTTGTCCCCAGAGTCACAACTCAGCATTCTCAGCTGGTGGAAAAATGTCCACAAGACACTGGGAGACGCAATTCACACGCTCCATCAACCACAATCCTTATGTAACATAAAAGGCAAACTCCAGGGAGCTCCCATGATTGGTCTGACCTTCACTGAAGAATAGTGGTTGTGTCTGGAATTTGGTAGAATTTCTGGAATCAACCTTTTCTAAAACACATGAGAATATTTCTTCTATCAGTGGATGGATGTTGTAGCTGCGTGTGTCCAGAGGTCCTTAGTGTTGAGTCAGAGATTAGGTCACATGTTCTTAATGTGTGTCATCTGAATGGCACATATCCAGGTTTGAGGAGCTGTTAACGCATGCTTATGAATCTTTTCTGACCCAAATAATGTGTTGGCTTGGGAAACTGTGTCAGGAAGAGAAGATGAGAAATATAATAGAAGCTGCTTGAATTAGGATGGGGAAAATAACAAGTCAATGTGGATCAAAAAAATCATGTCTTCACATTTATTCTGAATTATGACTTACAGTCGAAGAAAAATAATGTAAGACCAATCTTGTTTTCTTCAATTTCTTGTTCATTTTAATGTCTGCTACAACTAAAGTTATATTTGTTTGGACAAATATCATGATAACAACAACAACAACAACAACAACAACAACAAAAAACTCAGTAGAGTTTAATTTCAGAGATAATATCTATCAATTTTCCATGTTTTCTTGATAATAACCAAAATCACTTCAATTCTTACATCAATTTTATGACATTGTACTGACAAAAACAGTGCTTTTAGACATTCCATGTTATCTTTTCTGCCTGTTTTCGTCACATGATACACAGCAGTTAGTACTAGATTGAATAACCATTGTTTTCGATGACTTGATAGTGTAATTTTTTTTTCTGCGACTGTATGCTTACATTATTTTAGAAATATGTTACATTTTCATTAAGATAACACAAAAGCACTGATTTTAGAGTGGCAATGAAACATATTACACAAGATCCTGTCAGTTCAAGTGTATAACTGAACATGTCCAGTGCTGACAGGCTAAAGAATCATCATAAACAGCATAACATTATTGCTGTAGTGTAAATGACGCAGCAGTCTTTGTAAAAACACTGTATTTACGCTGGTATTTGGGCCATTAAAAAGAATGTGTGTTTGTTAGGGGGAAGGAGCAACAGGAGAAGAACAAGGAAAAGAAAGTGAACACCAAAGTGAGTCTGATGCAGCTGTGACTACCTTCCATATATCGACAACTTGTCCGCTGACAGGAACAGAAAAGGACAAAATGCATGACAGTTTGCAGCTCCCTTGTTTTTTATTGTCTCACAAAACTCTGATATGTCCCTGGACTCAACATAAAATGATTATTTTTGTAATATTTTGTGAGATCTTGGGGTGAATATCCCATATGGTAGCCACAAAAAAAATGCAAAATCCCTTATTACAGCCAGTGTGTGCTTTGTGTGTGAGGGTTTTTTTTAGTTAAGGGGATCATAACAGAATGGGTAATGCACTTAAATTTTGCATTCTACCCACTATAAATGAGAGGATGTCTATATTCAGGTGCTGTAGGAACATGGTGGTACAACATGACAGACTCTACAAAGACAATACTGACAATGCTATAAGGCAATAGAAACACGGTGACTCTAATTATTGAATATTATATGCCATTTCTACTATTAGATCCTCCTAATCTACCTAAATCTTACACACTGAACTTTTAAGGCTATAGTGCAGCAGAGCATAGAGTGGAAAGACACACACTGAGCATTGTTTAGCCTCCAGGCCACTAAGAGCATTTATAGGCAGCACGTGCATGAGAAATAAGTGCGGAAGTGTATGTGTGTGTGCGTGATCTCAGCCTTGTGAACGCAGATATGCTGCAAATGCAACATGTAGTGTCACGAAGTGCAACCGTTAAAGTATCCTTCTAACTGACAATGTCTCATTGTTCAACCAAAGAATGTACTGCATGTGAGATATCAGCCTAAAATGCCACAATGTAACTGGATGCACGGGAAACATAAGAATGCGTGTGAAAGTCACGCAGATGTAATCTTGTATTCTTCAACGTTTAAAGAAGAACACACCATACCTCATGTAATTGTAGAGTTAATAACCACAAAAGTACTGGAATCCATTGTGTTGTTCACAGCTGTTTCATTAGGTCATTCTTTTTTAATGAGCCAATATGTTCTTGTTTGTTTTCCTCCACTTCCTCAATTTTATTGCGCTGACTTCTTGACAAAAAAATGTCTTTGAACAAAAAAGTTCTTGCAGGTGTTTTGTAACAATAGCAGATCGGTAGCTGTGACTTTGTTTTGCATATGTTTTGCATGAATTAGCAGCATGGTTTGTTGAAAATTCATATTGTCATGATAATCAACTGTAATTTTTTGCTTGGTTATTAAAGGAAATGCACAGATTTGGAATGATTTTGAAATGTTTATTTTTTTTGTCCCATTTCAAACAAACCAACTTCACATATAAAAGTTAAAATGCTGATTTTAACCCATAAAAACCCAGTGGTACATTTGTAAATACAATTTTCACTCTATTTAACTATTTAAAAGTGATTTATCACTATTTATTGTAATATTATCTTCTGTATTTTGCATTATTTTTCAGTGAAACTAAGGTATTTTGACAAATTTAGTTCACTGATGATGTAGATGTTCATAGAAACTTAGATTGAAGTTGATGGTTATTATATCAGGAACAGAAAAACCTGAAGAAAGTACATTTATCATTAACTGAATGGAAAAACAAATGTCTCCATCCACTGTCATGCATCAAATGAAGTGGGTTTTACTGAATTCACATTCACTACGAAGCCACTGAACATCCAAATGGATCATATCTGATGACCATGAAAAGATGACAAACTGCATTTTACACTAATTATTTAGATGGATTAATAGGATTAATGGATCAACAGATACACAATATATTAAATCAGTAGATGCTTTTGGTTGCTGGAGATTGTTTGGGTATTTATGGGTTAATTGTACATAGTTTACATTGTACAACTGTGCTACTAAACCTAAAATTCAAAAATACACGCACTGCAGGCTTGCATTATCATTCTTTTCATTACACTGACTTCCATTCATTTCCTGGAGGCCTACTGTAAACCACATAAAGACTAACCCTAACTTTAAAACAACTTTTAACCCCCAAATTTAATGCTTTTATAAGAATCATGCATTTTGTCACCATAAGGAAGCCAAATCCCCTCAAGGGACTGCATGGGAACAGATTTATGTCCCTATAGCGTAATAAATACCCCGACCACACATGCTCACCAAGAGCTTGAGCATCACTAAAGATCCCTTGTGCATCTGTGAAAGATTTAACAGCAGGATTACATGAGCTTCTTACCAAACGGACCCTTGATCTCACTACATATGCATACAAAACCACAGAAACCTTTCCTTCACCTCTCCCTCTCTACAACCAGACATGTAAAACATTTTGAGAATAAGTGAAAGGAGATGGAAAAATACATAAATTCAATTTATTGTTTCAGTACTGACAACTAAATGTATACACGCAGTACAAAGACTATTTCCATAAAATTCCATTGAAATCAATGCATGTTCAGTTGTCAGTTTAGTAATCACCAACTTACTGATATAACAGATATAACACCTAAAGTGGATCAATCCCATCAGATTAGTGATTCTCGAGTCTAACTGAGCTCTTTTCATTACTCCTTTCCTTGCGTTTAACCCCAAATATGTTCAATATTCACCTAATGCAGCAACACTTACAGTCACAATCCAATATTATTATGTTGGTATTTGATCTCAAGCCACTCATTTTCTCTACTCCTCCTTTTTTTCCTAACTTCTATAAAACCATCTCCACCTCTCCACCCTCAAACAACAGCCCCCTGGTCTTGTTTCCAAAAATAATGTCCGTTTTGTTTCAAAGAATCCTTGGTATGTGCTGGCTATTGGCTCCAGGAATTCAGCATTTTTCCCTTGTCCTTCCAAACCACTCACCCTGCAGAGACTCTCATACACACACATAAATACTCAGACCACATAGTTGATTCTGTCTGCCCCCCCCCCCCCATCAATCTCCACCTGACTTCTCTCTCAATCCCTCACTTTCCCTTTTCTCTAATATAGTTACAGGTCTACAAGCTCCAGGAAGAGCAGCACTAAACCTGTGTCAGTCTCACTTCCACAATCTGATTTCAGACAAAGATTATCCCCATTACAGTGTTGTTGTTTACTAAAAAACAGAACACCACTCAGTGCTATCTGTTTTTGAGCTCAGATAAGTGAGGCATTAAGCCCAAAGTAATCCAGCAACAAATTCTGTATGGTCAGTTAAATAGAAACATATGCATTACTGGGTCCAAGTCTGTGCTGTGTGTGTGTGTGTGTGTGTGTGTGTGTGTGTGTGCTCTCTGTGAGTGTGTGTGTGCTTTTCTGGGCTGATAGTAAAGGGGGTCAGACTCCTATTGGAAGAGGCCTATTGTAGTAATTTTATCCCCTTGTTCAAGTGCTGAGTGAGTCAGACCAAAGGCATCTCAGCCTGGCAACACAGGAAGCAAGAACTGGGTTCAGCATCGACCTATGAGCTCACCCACAAACACACACAGACACACAATGCATCACACACAGAGACACTGACATACACAAACACAACCCATCTAAGACCTAAGCACTATATTAAAGTTTAATTACAGAAAGACACTATTTATAAAAAGATGCTGAACACCTCCCAGGAAGAAGAAAAAGCAGCACAATACAGATGGAAGGTTTAGAAACAGGATCATCCAATTTAGGCTGAATTTACTCTGAAATGCATTGTACTAGTGCATCCTCTCACCGTCTTCAGGCTTGCTCTCTCCACTGCCTTCTTCACTTTGCCGTAGGTGCCTTTACCCAGAGTCTCCATCACTTCATAGCGGTGCTTCAGGTTGTGCTTGTGCTGGTGTTTCTTCACCTCCATCGGCTCTGTGGTGGTCGGTGCCCGTCCCTCCGGCTCCCTCTGCCGCTTGTCCTCACCGGAGGCTCCTCGCTCGTCCAGCCTCGGGGACGGCTCACCGGCATCCTTACCGGGAGTGGATGCTGCGTCCTGCAGACATCCCAGCTCGGAGCGGTCGGTGGTGTTCATTGCGCCTCTACTGTCCGCTTGACGTCTGCCCATCCTCTCTGCGCAATGTGCGCACCTGTCAGGAGCAGCGCGGATACTTTGGAAACTGGGGGGAATGAGCTCAAACGCTTGTATGTGCGCAGGGAGTTGTCCATACAGAGCGATGTAAAAGCAGCAAATTAAAGTAGGACAAGAGTCAGACGTCTCATGTTGGCTCCAGCTGTACTCTGCTCTCCCTCTCCACAAAAACAGCAACAGGAGCCGCGGTCACCAACATGCCCAGATGGGCGGGGCCTCCCCATTCCACAGCCGGCTCTCATGGTAACATCCAGGCGCGTCACACTCATTTGGTATCATTTTGGGTTTGCGATGGCTCATATTTGTAAGGAGAGAGGGAAAACAAGCATGGACGGAATGTAATGCAGGTTAACCAACTCCACCACTTCAGTCAGAGTTGTTTATTGATGTTTTGCCATGCTGAAAGAAAAAAAAGAAAAGTTAAAAAAAAAAAAAAAAAAAGAAACAAAGTGGCTGGAAGTACAGACTCTAAAGTAAGGGTGTCCAACATACGGCCCGTGGGCCACAGCTGGACTCCAGATGGTTCAATCCGGTCCTCAGGATTAATTTGCAAAGTGTAAAATTTATACCGACGTTTTTTTTTTTTTAATCAGTCAAGAGTATCACTGAGTCTTTACAAATCGATTTGATCATGAAGCTAACAGCTATATTTATTGCTTTCAGATGCATGCTACAAACAGATTTATGCCTTTGCAAATCCACTGTGATCTGTACAGTAAATTGTACAGTTGCACATGTGAAAATAATAAGATTAGGCATAATGTTGTGAAAATTACATTTAATTTCCATGGGGTATTTCAGGTTCTTGATCGATGTTCCAGTTATTAACATGCTTAATGAAGGAATGTTTATAAATGTAAATATTTACAATACAAATGTAATTTTACCTTTTTTGTAATTTTTTTTGCACCTGATATAGAATGAGTTTGACATCTGTGCTCTAAAGAAAGACATTGAGGATTAAACTCTAGAACTCTAGAACAGTTATGTCTGACCTGTTTAATACTTTTACTTCTGAGTCACAAGTCAAAAATGCAGTTTTTGGCTGTAGTTTCCAGGACACGGTCTTGGGTCAAAATGTAAAAGTCTGAAAATTAATGAGAGAATGAGTTTTACTCAAAAAAATAATGTTTCTCTCACAACCATCAGATCTATTTCAAAACACTGTGTGTTCATTATAATACATTCAGTTTTCAGGTTCTTTCTTGTGGAAAATTTACAATACAAATTTTTACATTAAAAACATCTGCTAATCACCACTTTTGTCATTTGTTTTCCAGTGGTATGAGTCATCATCAGGTGTTGAACATCATTCAGAACAACATTAAGAATAACCTGGTTCTGATTTTACATTTCCTTAGTTTGAGAACAGACATTTTTGCCATAAATGTTTGCATTGTGCCATGTAGCTGAATAGAAAGCTATATTTAATTTAATTTAATTTTTTTTTAACTTTCAAATGTACTTTTTGTATACATTTCACATTTCCTGAGCAAGATAGAGGTAGAAGCTAAAGTATTGGCTAAAATACAGAAGCTGACTTACAGTTTACATACAGCCAATATTCATTGTACTCTCTTTAAACTAAATTAAACAAGATCAGTTAATTCTGCACAGCATTACGGCTTGAACTACTTCTACGAAGCCTCTTAATGTGTATACAATACATGTGAAAAACTTTTTTAGTTAACAATTTTAGCTAAATTCTTAAAGATTATGGGCAGGAGAAATAGTTAATTTATGAGAAAAAAAACATTATAGCCACAGACTATTTATTTTCTCGGTCTTTGAAGGTTAATTCAGATCCTTAACAATTAACAGACACTGCAAATGATCAAGAAACATAATATTTTAATTTACAGAACGGTCATAAACTCATCAACTCCATGAAAACAAAGGTCACACAACCACAATATAGCAAGACACATAATACGTTTAGCATTTTTATGGCAAGAATAAGATTGATTATTACTGCCTCAACAGACTGTAAATTAGGAAATGATGATCATGATGATGATGATACATTTAGGATTCCTCTCAACTGTTGTCAGTTAGTTTAACGTCAGATAAACAAATTCAGTATCAAAGAACTAATTGTTCAGAGTCGGGAGGCGTTTAATCAGGGCGTTTAATCAGGGCGTGAACAGGTCTCGAGGATTGAGGCTGGCCACCAGGCACACATCATAGCTGTCATGCATGGCTGATCGTCTCTCCACCACCGTCCACACATTGTCTGCTGGGTCCAACTCCAAAATCTCCTTGGTGATGATCTCATGACGACCTAGAGTCATTGTAGAAAATACGTTAGGGGTTGTCGACCAAAATCTAATTTCCAGAGTGACTCATTTGTCAGTAATCTGGCATTCTTTAAGTCTAGTCGAGTCTTAAATTGGGTCTCTCAGACTGCATGACTACATTTGTTTGGCCTGTAAACATTTTTTTCATGGAGTTAAATGGAAACATGGTGATGAAAATAACTGACAAGTATTCAGCTACTAAAAAAAAAAAAAAAAAAAAAAAAAAAAGTATTCAGCTACTGACCTGCCCCCTTGTAGAATCCACACAGGTACAGCTTGCCCTCCACTACTCCTACATTAGACGCGTTGGTTCGGAGGGACAGTAATGACATAGGCAGGGCTGGTCCTGGCCTCCATGTATCTGTGTCTGGGTTATAGATTTCCACAGTATTCAGACAGCAACGTGACTGTCCACGGTCCTCTCCATCACATCCTATACCACCTGAAGAACATATACTCCCATCATTTTGTCATCTTGTTTATTCAGAATAAACACTACAGAGACTAGCAGCAGGCAGAAGTCTGACCTATCATGTATATCTCTCCATTGAGGACAGCTGATCCACAGCGATACCTGGAGTAGTTCATGCTGGTGCACTCTGTCCAGCTGTCCTTTCCAGGGTCAAAGCGAAACACACGGTTACTCAGTTTGTCTGGCTCGTCATCAGGCAGGTACTGAGAGAGGTGAGGATAGTTACAAAGGAAAAAGACAGGAGAATGGGCAAAGAAATGAGGTCATTAAAGTTACCAAAAATTAAGATGAAAGCTAAAACTAGCAGTAAAAATACTTTTTTGTTGACTGCAGTTACAAAATGTCATGTTTTAAAAACACAAAACTAACTACAAATTGTAATGAAAAATGAGACAGAAACTATTGGTAATGGATTTCTGGTGAGTACAACTAAAATGAGTCAATACATAAAACTAAATCTACTTAAAACTGAACTGATGATCAAACTGAAAGACTAAGTGAAAATATTATAACTCATAAATGATGAAGGATAAAGCAAAACAATGAAATAAACCATTAACATTGTTTTCCATACCATTTTACAGACATATTATATTTTATGTTATACACAATTCCGTCTCTTCATAAATGACTGTTTTAGCATTGTTGGAGTTGCTTCCTTTCCAGTGGAGGGGGCCAAAGTGTACAATTTTGAAATTCTACACCTAGTGATGAACAACATTCCTGTTCTCTAAAACAATGTACAATCTATGGGTTGAGAAAACACACCATCATTTATTGTTTCTTGATTTTGGCTCTCAGCTGCTAACTGCTTCATGAGGACTGTGTGGGTGAAGTTTGATCACATTACTTAACAGTGACATAGCAACACAACAACACAACAACACAAGTGTCATTCAGCAATTGTCTCAAGTATCACCAACCATTTTCCAGCTGTGCTGCACTGTGAGAAACCCCCCGCACAGATATTTGAGAAAACATGTTCGCAGGGCCTTTATGTAATTGAGCTTTTACACTTATAATATTGTGTTTATTGTCAGCATGTCAGCCAGAACCTGGTAATGATTCAATGTCTTCTTGCGTAAGAACATTTCAGTACATCCTCAACTATACAGTTATGAATAACTGAATCAGTAATTATTGACAGGCTTTTGTACCTGTGGTGTCCAGCCCCCCAGCACATAAAGATGGTCATTCAGGGTGATGGTGCAGTGGCAGGCTAACGGCAGAGGGAGAGGAGCAAAGCTGAGCCAGCTGCCTCCTCTTTTCAATGACCATCTCTCCACACTGTCTGTGATGACGTAGTGATTACGAACTTTCATCTGACCGCCGATTATATAGAGGGCATCACCCAGCACCCCTAAAGCATACATGTCTCTGTAGGCTGCTGAGCACAGCCCGACCCAGCTGCTTTCCTCTGACCCGTCATACCTGGAACATAAACACAGACTTTGTATTATGTATTGAATGTAGTATATAGACAAAGTTAGGGTTTTACAGCGTGTGACGTTCAGTGACATCTAGTGGTGAAGTTGCAGATTGCCACAATGTTTTTAGCTAAAGGCTATTATTGTTAGAGTCAGTCTTTGGTTTTTCCATTATGGGCTTGAGGTTAAAGGTCTACACTCAAACTTAGAAGAGTATTAATGTACTTTAGAGAGAGTTTAAGTCCTGCAGCTTTGGTTGTGCAGCATCGTACTCTGAAAACAAATGTACTGTAGTCGAAGGTGAAAGTTGAGCCATTTTATGATCCTGTTTGTATTATGACAGCATTTATACAAATGAAAAGATCATTTGACAAATGAAGAGAATTGGAGTTTATTGTAAGTGTGTTTAACCCTTTTTGTATTCCTCGGGGTCAATATGACCCCATTCTGCTGCCTTCGTCTGTGGGATGTGGACGGCCATGGAAGGGTTAAGTATTAGACTGCAGAAATATGTGCATACGAACATTATAGACTTGATAGTTGTGGAGGTGATGTCATCAAAACAATGTCTCTCCATGTCCTGTTCAGAGCTGCTGAATATGCAGCATCAGTATGGACAGACTTGTAATCATTTTCACCTCTTCTCATACTTTACACCTTGCTCTCAAAGTTTAAGGTGAATATTTATCACATGTGACAAACATGCATCACATTTATCTTTTCTGGAATTTCTTGGCTTATAAAATAATCCTTTAACTGGGCATAATAAATAATATAATATCAGTACAATACAAACACCATATGTCTAAATGGAGGCATAATTCAAACAGGATCAGAAAATGATTTTTTTTTTTTTGCTGTCAGTGCTGTTCATATTGTTTTCTGGCATTAGGTCCCATTGGACACAGCAGAAGGGGTGGGACTTTAGTTCTCCATGGACGCTACCTACTACAGAATACACTGTTGCCCATAAAACTGAAATTATTTAGTTTTCATACATATCCTTCTTTTGATTCATATTTATTCACATCAGTATTGACCTTTCATCTGGTGCAATGATGGCATACTGAGTCCCAGTTACACGTTATCAAGAATAAATGAGATTGTCACAATCATGTCATGAAAATAGCTACAAATATTTTAGTCCTTTTTTAGCAACAGTGTAGACAGAAGAAGAAGAAAAAAAGGTTTGCTCTGGATTACTGTGTAAATATGGGGGAATCCATGGAAAATGACCTACTTCCTCTTTAAATTTTTAGTAAACACTTCATTATAAGAATTTAAAAAAAAAAATGCTAAAGTTCTTTTAGGATGATAACATAGACTACTAGTGAAATATAATTCTGAATGTTCTATTTTTTTTAATGAAATTATGTGACCCTAAATCCTGCACATTGTACCTTTAAATATAAGCACACAAACCTGTAAAAGTCTATCCTTTTTGTTCTGTTTTCATCCTCTGTTTCTATGGCAACAACAATGTTGTTATCTCGAGTCACTCCCCCCGCTGTGACCTGGCCTGCACTTTTCCAGCCCCTCAGTGGAGAGGGGATGTAGTAAGTCTTTCTTCCGTGTGGAGAAAAGCAAAAACTGAGATCAGCGAGACCCCCACGGCGGGCAGGGACCCCTTCTTCATTCACCCCACCTAAGCAGAGCAGCAGGTCAGTAGTTTCCATGCCATAACGGAGAGATGGTCGAGGTGGAGCTGAAGTCTCACAAAGACCTGCAGTCTGGAGAGCAGCATCAATCATTCCAAAGCACTCAGCATCCCGGAGCAAAACCTGGAAGAGTCATCCATCAGTCTGCTGAGCTACACATGATGCAGGTGGTTTTGTTAATGTGAACTGTCCCTTCATTTTCTTCTCACCGGGTTTCTCCTTCTTGCTTTACGGAGGAATCCAGGATCTACAAGTTCCAGACGCACCCGCCTGAGCAGCTCCACAGCCTGGGCTTCACTCTGAGAGTCCCCCCTGCGTCTCTCCACCCAGCGCAGAACTAGCTCCAACACAACCTCCTCCTGGGATATGTTGAGCTCATCTGAACCTAAGAGATGCCCCAGACTTTCAGCATCCAGTTCCAGGACCTCTTCTTCTTCACAAACCTAGGAGCAGCATGATGAGTGAGTGGTTTGGCAAGAATAGAGAATAAATAAAAAGTGATGGGCCAAGTGACTTCTGCCATCTAGTGGCACTACAAACTGAGGGACTTAGGAAACCTTTTACTAATACTCAACTTTACTGGCTTCATTTAAAGGAAAAGTGTTCTTAAACATCATATTTCTTCTCTGCATATTACATTACTTTTTACTTAAGATATTTGATGCATTTCTTATTGAATTATATACCTGTGCAAAGTGCTGGAAGAGGTATTTCAAGGTGCAGTCAGCCAGGCTTGTGGCCCCCAGGCTTCTGGCCCAGTGGTACAAACCAATACAGTTGGACGGGTCTATACGAGCCTCCATGTGCTTTTGACACAACCTGAAGCAGGAGGGGGGGGGGGGGGGATGGGAAAAATAATGCTAACTAGCATCGCTGTTGAAATTAATATAAGAGAACTCTAGATATTTAACAGACAACAGACCCACAATTCTTAATCTAATACTGTAAATAAACTGTGTACGTAGTATTTTAACATATTTAACATATTATAACGTATTTTAACCACTTCCTACCTGAAAGCCCCATCTACATGAAGCAGAAACGCTGCAGCAGCCACCCCTTGGATGTTTTCATTGGACAAAGGCAGTTCAGCTCTGTACATGTAGTCCAACAGTAGGTCCAGGCTCTGGGCTGGGGTGTCTCTGAGAGGAACCTCTCCTCCACGTGTCTCCTTCAGACCACATGTAAACATGGCCTACAGACATGGATTAGCAAAAACAAGTCGACTTGACCACACTTTGACTTTTAATTTCACATTTGTTTCATCACCTTTTGGTCTCTAATCTGGTGTTTTGTGCATTTATACTTATGTTTTGTACATTTATGTGTATTTATGTAGTTTGTACTGTATGCATACAGTCAATATCCCACAAATGTATGGATTTTATGCAGTCAT
Source organism: Maxillicosta whitleyi (assembly GCA_029822895.1). Lineage (NCBI taxonomy): Eukaryota > Metazoa > Chordata > Actinopteri > Perciformes > Neosebastidae > Maxillicosta > Maxillicosta whitleyi. The sequence goes on from JAPSES010000236.1 coordinate 5,423,442, forward strand.
CTTATGGTTACTGCCATTTTCTGACACCCTTAAAATGTTGCATTGTCTCAAATATTATCGTGAAATATTATATATAAACATTTTTACTCATTTAGAACAAGAAAAAACAAATATAACTTAATTCTTGACAGTTTCAAAATGTCATGCCCTGGATGTGTTTCAAGGGGCATTAGCTTATTGAAACATGTTTGATGGAACAGTGAAGGCACAGAACAGAGCATGTGGGTTTGGATAATGACCCAATATTTGGCAGAGTTCAGTGATTTAAGTGACTCCTATGCAATATGTCACAAATTCTTGAGATGTACTGTACTGATGATAAAGCAGCGATTATCAATGCAGCTCCAATGCAACACTATTGGTAAGGATAAATTTCCTGATTACAATGATGAAAGATTTCTTAAACTTGATCCCAATTTATTTTTTTAGTGTAAATGCTCGATTTTACCTGAAAGTATGGGCTGAATGCAGACAGCACCACCTTGTGACAAGGAAAGGAAACTCCTTCTGCCACCAGCACAACATCGGTGAGCTCTTCGGTGGCTCTCATCCTGTCCAGCTGCCTGAGGAGAAGTGCACCATGCTCTACCTGAGCAGAGTCCACCACTGCCGTCTCCATGAACTGTGACATGTGTTGTCACCATAGAAGGAACAATCTTGTGCAAGAGTTGTACTGGCTGTAAACAACATGATTTTACAACCACACTGTGTCAGATCGGTCACGCCACCAAAATAGGCCCATTCACAGCACAATCAAACATCATCATAAACGTCAGACATTTTGGCATCAGAAAAAAAAGTAAAAGTAAGTGTTGTACATAGACCACTGAATTAAGTAATTAAGTTAATTTACACACACACACACACACACACACACACACACACACACACACACACACACACACACACACACACA
>JAPSES010000236.1:5424457-5438172 GCA_029822895.1 Maxillicosta whitleyi
AGCCAAATAATTTAATCTAAATTTAAATCTAAATTTGTATTAATCCAACAAAAAAATAATAACAAAATAATAATAATAACAAACAAAAAAAAGAAATAGATTACTTCAAACTGCAGTGGGCGGATGCTTCCCTATTGGTCAGACATGTTTGAGTGACAGGTGTCTACAACAAAAAGGACAACATAGGACTCTTCATAATAATGCTACTTTTTCTCATTTTTCCCAGGTATGGCATATGCTCTTCTGGCCTCGTTGCGCCCAGTATTTGGTTTGTACACATCCCTCTACCCAGTGCTGGTCTACTTCATTTTTGGCACTTCTAGACACATCTCTTTAGGTAAACATGTCAAAGTGAATGAACTCATTCTTGAATGTTTTTGGTTTTACGCTGAACATCAAAACACATAATTGTACGTTAATGTGAAGGTACCTTTGCTGTGATCAGCATCATGATCGGCAGTGTGACAGAGAGGCTGGCACCAGACAGTAACTTCATAGTAAACGGCACCAATGGGACGGAAAGTGTGGACATAGATGAACGAGATGCTTACAGAGTACAGATAGCATGTGCCCTCACAGTCCTAACAGGAATCTTTCAGGTGTGTGTTCCATTCAGTCTCTTTATTTAATACAAAAACAGTATTTTGCATGTGGCATTAATTTTTTAAAGACCAAGAACTACAGTATTTTTGTTGTAACTTCCAAATTAACTTTTCACATTTTTCCCCTATTTAATTTCCTTTATTTAATTTACTTATTATGTAGATGTTCATAAAAGCTTGGAGAAATTTAAAGGGAAAAAAGGGAAGAAAAAAAATTATTAATTGAACACAAAAAGAAGTGTCTACAACCATTTCTATTTGTCAAACAGTATAGGTTTTATTGGTGAATCAGTGCTGCAGAAGATAACAGTGTTTTCATGAGCCTCTGAACATCCTAATGGGTAACATCTGATGACACTGAAAGGCTGAGAAACTGCATTTTACCCTTTTTTTTCTTTAATGGTTAATTGTCACTGACAAACCATATGAAGATACATTTACTTAAATATGACTAACTTTCTCTTTTTTTTTAAATCCAAAGTTCTTGTTGGGTGTGGTGAGGTTTGGCTTTGTGGTCACCTACCTGTCTGAGCCGCTGGTTCGTGGATACACCACAGGATCAGCTTGTCATGTGTCCATCTCCCAACTCAAGTATGTGTTTGGAATGAAAACAACTCGATACGCTGGTCCCTTTTCACTTATTTATGTGAGTACATACTGATTTATACCAATTGTACTGTATGGTTGTGATAAAGAACTAACAGAAATGACATTAAGGATTGTTAACACTGAGGTGGTGATCAGTATGATGATATGATTACAACTTTTACTGAAGAAATAAGTAAGAGTTTATTTCAGAACTAATATTTATTTACTCTCACTGAAAGGGCTTTATATCCATAGAGATGCATTTAACTATTTTGGCTGATATTTTGTCACTAAAATGTATCACTAGACAAAGATATGAAAGATAATCCCTGTTCCAATACAGAACCAAAAAAGAAAACCAATGAAGTGAAATTAATTAGGTACAAATTTGGGTGCAAAATTAATATTTCAGTGATAATTTTATATAAATATCTGAGCAAGAATAATTATTCTGATTCCTTTCCATCTAATGCTGTCAAAATACAGTGCAGATGTAAAGTTTGGTCTCACATTTAGGTTTTTCTTTGAAGCATTAAACTACAGAGCATTTAACTTCAGATGATTTGTCTTCATGTAGTTTAAACATACTGCTTTTGTTTCAGTTTCCCTGCGACTTGATACTGTAGCAAGCACATAAACCTAAAACCAAAGCAACTAAATGCCACCAAAAAAGCACTCATGCATTTTTAATGAGATGGAGAAGTTGTGAATCACTGCAATAAATAATTAACTTTGAAAAGTAAACTAAAATAAATAAACCATAATAAATAGTAAAAACTGGGCTAGATTGCTGAAGAGTCCGCTTGTGACTGAAGGGTCGTTGGTTCGATTCCCTGGACTGGTGGAAAGTTGTTGACTGATGTAACCCCCCCCCGCCCATTTGCTCCCAACATGGCAAGCCCACTGCTCCTAGCATGATGATCTGGTGATGGGTTAAAGGCAGAACACAAATTTCAGTGTGTGGTGCATGTTTATGTGTGTAACAAACTACTACTGACAAAATAAACACTCTATTCTATTCTATTCTTTCCTCTTTTCTTTATTACAGACTCTGGTGGACATTTGCCGTTTGCTGCCTCAGACTAAAGTACCAGAGCTGGTAGTCAGTCTGGTGGCAATTTCCATTCTCATTGTGGTTAAAGAAATCAATGACTGCTACAAACAGAAGCTTCCACTGCCCATTCCCATAGAACTCATAGTTGTAAGTATTTTTCCATTCATCTGTTCATTTAATAGCCCAGCAGGGGGCATCTTAACCACAATGATCATATACAGTAGTCCCACCAAGTGTTCTTGCCAAAAAGGGCTTTGTATCACCTCTAAGTCATTTTCCTGCACCTTTTTCAACAGATCATAGGTGCTACAATCATCACCCATTACTGTGGACTTACTAGTAAATACAACATTGATGTGGTTGGAGAGATACCAAGTGGGTAAGTTTCCCCATTAACAACAAAACAACAGAGACAGAGATGGAATGGGGGAGGAGGTGAATCCTAGGGCAGCTGACTGTGTCAAGGCTGTTTACAAGATCACCCAACCAAAACTAGCAGATTTCCAGGCTGCCAACTATGTAGAGCAGCTGATAAGATACAACAACAACCCTCTAAAGAAACGGGGTCACTGTGTGTGTTTGTTGAATAGAGTTACTAAAATAGGTTCATGGAAAGGCTCTAGTTGTGGAAAAGTTCTATAAATGAGCTGAGTTTCCCTAGAAGGCATGAAACAGAGATGGGTAAACATGAGACATAATGGCAAATTACTGCTAGAAACACAAAAGTTGACCTAAGCTTTTCTTGTGTTAACTTTTCAGTTAATGTAACAATAAATTTAGAGTTGTCTGATTCAAGGTCAGGGATGATTTTAAGATGAAAAAGTATCTGATAGGTATAGAATGTTTCCATAACAGGATTACAAAGGCTTCATGATCCAGGGTAGGGTCAACATTTAGGTCGAGCAAGAGGGTTATTTATGTTAGTGTCCAGAGGTTTTAATACTCAAAGAAAATATGATTTGCTGTCATCCCTGAGGTCATAAAGTTTTATGTGTGTGGACTGTCAACTATACAAGGTAAAAGCAACATCATTTACCATTTGCTCCTTTTCTAGGCTTAAAGCCCCTCGTGCACCAGATGTGACTCTGTTCTCACAGGTGATAGGAGATGCTTTTGCAGTGGCCATCGTTGGCTATGCTATCAACATTTCCCTGGGCAAAACATTTGCCCTCAAACATGGCTACAAAGTTGATAGCAACCAGGTGAGGCACACATATGACCTTTTTTTTCTTCTTTTTCCCCCCATACAAATGGCATGCACTGACATTCAAGCAGACTGCCTATATTGCTTATTCTTCATCCTCTTCATCCTAATAATAGTCTACTGCTAATATTAGATTTTAGTCCATTCAGTCACACGTGGATGTCACATCAGTGGAAAGATTATTGTTCAGATCTAAATTATTTCACAGGTCTTTATTATCTCTACATTCAGAACCTTAGATCACAGCAATGGCAGTATGGTAACAATAACTAAATAAACTCATTTTCATTTGAGTAATGCATTCTGTATGTTAGATTTAAATGGATGTAGAAAGTTAGTTTTTTTCCCCTCCAAAACAATGTATTTATCTGAGCCACTCAGATGGACTTGTCCACATGCAATTAGATCGCTTCAGCCTTTCAAAGAGATGACTAAAGATACATTAAAGCCAGTAACAAGTCAATTTGCAATTATTAGAATGCCTCAAATTTCACCCAGTGATTAATAGTGAAGAGCCATCTATGCATCCATGGATTGTTACAGCTCTGTTTAATTTAATTAGCATTTTATGGACAGAGTAGCCATCATACTACAGTTTACGAACATGAAGTACATAAAGTAATAAAATAAAGATGTGGTGTCCATGAGTTCAACCATGCTTTCTGGGTATCACTGGCTAAGCTCGGAGCATGATGGCAAATGTCATTACATTTCCTCTCTGATCCCCTGGGACAAGGCTACTTCCTGTAAATCAGGTGAAGGAAAGCACCAGAGAACTACGAGCACAGACCCAGGCCAAATCTACCTCCTGATTAGCCTAAATGTTTAGCAGTATGTTCTGGTAAATTCTGATTCAGGGAACTGGTTCTTAAGAACAGCCTAGCACTGAATGCTGTTGGTGCTGTTTCACCCATCATAGATATGCACTTCCAGTACATCGAGGTCAAAATCAGGTCATTACTTTGATGTAAAAATATTAATAAACTTCATTGTTGAAGATGGAAATGTATATAGGTAGGACATGTGATCCAACCTAATCTAATCATATTTTTGTGTTATATATGTTGTCTACACACAGTGGTATAGAATGTGTTTTGTTTTTGTGTTTACAGCATACAGTGTATTCTAATGCGTGCGCGCGCGCGCGCACACACACACACACACACACACACACACACACATACAGAGACATGTGACTGGGATCACTCAGCTCTGAAAGATGGGCTGGGAGCACTCAGTGTGTCTCTAAGAGGTGCATTGCTAAATCATTAATGCCCCACAGGCTTTATGCAAGTATGTCTTAAATATGCCAGGCACTGCCCTCAGCTTGGATGTGATATTCTGAAATACCCATAAAGTTAATCAGCAGTCCACTAATATTGACACAGATACCAGAGTTATGTGGGCTATTTGATGATATGATGTTAATACCACCAAGCGTTGCATATCTTTGGACTCATACAGTGCATTATGCATGCTTTGTGGTTTCCCCTATGCAGGAGCTGGTTGCTCTTGGTCTTAGCAACACTATTGGTGGATTCTTTCAGTGTTACTCTGTGACGTCCTCCTTGTCTCGCAGTCTCATTCAGGAGAGCACTGGGGGCAAAACACAGGTAAATATGCATAAATATATGCCTAAATAGTGCAAAAAAAAAAAATCTGATTTCACCCGTTGCTCATGTTTAGATTGAAGTAATTTATTTGTCTCTCTGCGTTAATGTGTTTATGTGTTATGTGTGTGTGTGTGTATGTTTTGTCAGGTAGCTGGAGTTATTTCTTCAGTCATTGTGCTCATTACTGTTTTGAAAATAGGCGCCCTCTTTGAGGATCTCCCAAAGGTAACACTACACCTACTGAGTCATTTTCCTCTAACAATCACTATTTCACATCTCATTTGTGCGTCCCACTCATCTATGTGCTCAAATGTTCTTTAGGCTGTGCTATCGACCATAGTATTTGTGAATTTAAAAGGGATGTTTAAGCAACTGTTGGACGTGCCCATGCTTTGGAGAACCAATAAGATTGATTTGGTATGTCTAATTCCACCTCAAAAGCTGTTCTGATGAAACACTGTCAAACCCAAAACACTGTGGACCCTCCTGACTGTCTGTGTTCATACTGCCCTCTAGCTGGTGTGGCTGGTAACGTTCATAAGCACCATCCTGCTCAACCTGGACTTGGGTCTGGCCGTGTCCGTTGCCTTTTCCATACTCACGTTCATCTTCAGAACACAACTGTAACTAGACACCATTATTAATTATGAATGTATACAAACATAAGCTGCAGTGGGTGAGGCAGAACATTTCTGGCTGTAAATGCATGTTTTTTATATTCTTCAGGCCTCGTTACTCTGTCTTGGGCCATGTGCCTGGAACTGACCTGTATCTGGACACAGACTCCTACAAACAGGTAAAATTCATATGCAGTGTAAGGAAGGGGTCAAAGGTCATATTTAACTATTGTGGTAAATTCTGTGAGCAGAAGTTGTTTTATATCCATTTTACAAATGATTCCAAACCAGGAGCACATGCACCCCAGGGGATATTTGACTAAAACATATTATAAATGAACATGCATATGTTAACATAATGGATTAAACAAGGAAGTCATAAACTTACCATTGATATGAGTCGGTTGAAACCCTTTTATCAGCACATATTGAGAGTATCTGGGAAGTAACTATTTATCTAAATCTAATCTAACAGTAACATAGACAATAAAACCATTAAATAGACAATTCCAGGCTACTGAGAAATGTGGTTGTTTGAACAATATTGTAAATAGACACTTGTATTTAATCATTAACTATAAAAACAATTATAGACCTCATAAGCAGAGATTAACAGGATAGTAAAGGAATATTTTAGGTTATCTGATTGCATCCTGGGGTTACACTAGAGAAAGTACAGTAAGTACACTAGATTCATTTAGGCAAATTTGCAGTCATTAAAGAGCATGAGGGTTGCATTCAGTTACAGCTCATGGCAAAGGAAAGTGTAAATAAGCAGCCTGTGTGTGTCTAAACTCTGGTGCTTTATGATGTGTCCCTGCAGGCCAAAGAGATTCCAGGGATTAAAATCTTCCGCTCATCAACAACCATCTACTACACAAATGCTGAGATGTACTTGGAAGCCCTGCAAGAGAAGGTGTGTGCTCAAAAATGTGCGTGTGAGAGCAAGTTTGTGTGTGACAGCATGACGTGATCCCTGTCTACTGTTTACAACACCCTTAATTGCTTTCATTATCTCGCTATTTCTCTTGCCTCCCTCTCTCTTCTCTCTAATGTGATGCTCTGCTCTTTGTGCAGAGTGGAATTGAACTTGGGAAGCTGCTGACAGCAAAGAAGAAGAAAGATGCAAAGCTGAAGCGTCAACAAGAGAAGGAGAAAAAGAAAGCTAAAAAAGAGGGACAAGGACATGTACGGCATTACCTGATGATGCAATTAGACATTCTCTGATGATATATTAATAATGCATTTTAACTGTGGAATCAGTAAGAGTTATTCCTTTTCTTTCTATTTACTGATAGATACAAAATGGGGTCAGACACCTATCCAACGGCACATTCACTTTGGCAATGCCAGAGGGAAAAATCTCTACAGGAGTAAATGGTGTGGCACTTCACAGTAAAGAAACCTCAGCACATCACTTCAGTAAAGGTCACATAAACTGGGCTTACCAGCAAGACACAGCCACGTTGGACTCAGACACAGAGGGTCATAATAGCATCAGGAATATATATGATGACGTAGAGGAAAACAAGAAGGCCTGTGCGACACACAGCATCATCCTGGACATGTCCGCAACCAGCTTTGTGGACACAGTAGCTGTGAAGACCTTGAAAAATGTATGTATTTATTCATGATCTTTACATAAATATTTGACCGTGAATAATTTCAAAAAAGAAAAAGGCAGAGGACACAATAAATGCAATGCCACATTGGTCTTTTTCTCCCAGATATTCCGGGACTTTGGTGAGATTGATATGGACATCTATCTAGCAGGATGCCAAGGTGAGTGGCAGAGTAGACACAACAGAGGCTCTGTCAAGGTCTTAACCTCAGTGGAGTTCCGTTCTACTCTGACATAAAGGGTGCACGTCAGTCAGAATAAGTCTAGATTTGTTTTGACTGACAGTTTAATTTTAAAGTCTCATAAAATAACAATAAAGTATGGAGCAGGAAAAAGCTGTTGTGTGATTAGGAACTGAAAATGTACCATGCAGTTTGAAACTAAATATTTCTAACTTTACTTGAAACTACTGAACATATGAGTGGATGCGATATATATATAAATAAACAAATCAAACTCATAGGCTTATAAAAATATAGTACTATAAATAAATAGTACTATCTTCTGTCAAAGTCAATACTTCCATTTCAAATGTGTCATACTACATGTCAGACATTTTCCAAGAGCCCAGTTTTATTCGTACTAATAGTTAATAAATAATACATCTATAATAATCACAGACGTTTTCCATTATCTCACATTTAGAAGGTGTCATATGGTTATTCATACCTGTGTGTCTCTCTGTACATGCATTTAAAAACCAGCCTGTGTTGTGGAGCAGCTGGAAACGGCAGATTTCTTCTCAAAGAACATCCCAAAGACCCAGCTATTCATCACAGTTCATGATGCAGTGCTGCATATTTTGAAGAAAAAGGGACAGTCGTTGCCACAGGTAAACAGATAAATATTTAACATAATAATTGATTAATATTTAATGGTAACATAGAGTATTTTCAGATTCTTTCTAACCTTTACCCTATAATCATGTCTTTAGAACGTGTCCTGCAGCACCAAGATGTAACCAGCAGGAGTCAGACTCTTCCAACTCTCATCATCTTATTCCTTTTAGGCTGTTGGTGGTTCCATTTTTCACTATTGGTTCTCTGTGTCTCCTCCCCCTTCCGAGAGGGAGAGTGCACCACCTTGACATGGCGGCTGGTTGCCATGGAAATACAGGGAGCCGTTGCTGTGGCAACAGGCTTTTTATGATATCGTATAATGAGATAGCCAGCAATACGTCACTGCAGCTCTCTTGCTCTGTGGTGTGTGCGAAAGACAGGGAAGGGGCGGGGGTTGAGTGGGAGAATGTAACACTGGACTAATAGGAGTCTGTATTTATAGCCTGTGTGAAAGAACACAGAGTGAGTGAAAGGTTGACTGTAAGGGGAAACTCAACAGACCCAGTGTGCGTGCATGTGTCGGTCAGTCTGTATTCTCTTGCACCACTGCAGCTGGTCCTGCTGACGAAAGCCTTTGAGAATTCATTGATAAAATACAAATATTTGTTATTGACAAGGCTGTGCCATTTGGGAGTGGTTTCGTCACCGCTGCAGTGCATTCGTTGCTTCACACACTGCCACAATGGGCTGATTTGCATACTGTATCTTATGTCATAGACGGTATTTAAGAGCTTTTAAACACTGACAGCATCAGTGTATTTATAGTCTGTCTTCACACGTCAGATTCCCTAATGTCTTCTATTTCTGGAGTCCAGTATCATGTTATAGTCTGCTATCAAACAGCCTAATGGATGCTGAACGTAATACTGGTGTGATGTGGACAGTTCACCCTTTTCTGCCCGAATCCAATTCCCTCCAGACATTAGTATTGTTTTTGTTATTTTTATTTTTTTATAATATTTTTTGTAAAAGCTTAATTCTTTTAAATGTGCACAAGAGAGAAAAGTGCTATCCTACGTGAAATTTGTGTACTCTAATAATCTGTTAGTCTGAGAGTACAGAATCATTTCTAGAATTTCGTCTTTGTAGCTTGGAGGAATATCATGTTCATGTTGGTAAAACAGATATGTGTGCAAAAAGTGAGTGAGTGAATGAAATTGTTTTTTCTTTTTTTACAATGAATCAAATACCAGTATTTAATGTCAACTATTATGAATGAAAAATATACATATCAATTAGTAAATAAACACATTTCCTCTTTGTCAGGCTGTTATCTGCTTACTGTTGTTCATTAAGCATGTTGATATCATCTTTATAAAGTCAAGCTGTTGAACTACAACTTTGGAACCAAAGAAACATACTTGTGTAACTGTTTTATGAATAAAATTTGAACCGTGTCCATGTAAATAAAGAGTCATGACAGAACAACATGTTCATCTTTATCTGTTCATTTATTGCTTCTTTCCTCACATGTTATCAAGTCTCTTTCCCCTCCCCATATCTCTGTCTCCTGCCTTTTGCACATTGCAATCTAAAGTTTCACTTATTCTCTTAATGTGGAAATACTGATCACAGACCCTACAATACACTGGATATTTAAGTTAGTACATTACATACAGCTGGAAGTGGTAATACATTGTCGACGTTTGATTTTTCTTTACAAATGGAAGTTATTTTTGTACAGCTGATTAAGAGAACACTGTTGGCAGAAAACAATGGCCGAAGGCATTGTAAAATGGAAACACCACTGCCATGGTTCAACAGACACTCCTTCTTCCACACATGTACAAATAAAGAGGCACACTGAGACATACAGACATACATAGGTTCATACACACACACTCAGATCATGGCATGTCAGCAGCAAATATGAGATCTTTCAATTAGAAAGTTTTATCGTAATCTTTTTGCATGACAGCTTATGAGGGATGAGGCATCAAAATCCAGACAAAGAGGCAAGAAAAGGGAAGATATCGCAACTACACTGGACACTCCACAGAACGAGACAGGACAGGACAGGACAGCACACAGGCAGGGGGCGGAAAGAGAGGGGAGAGTCAGCGAGGTAGAGTCAGAAAGCAGAGCAAGGGTAATATTGGCCTGTGATGACTGTGGACTCTATGGGTGTGTGTGGTTCAGTTCTTCAATTTCATCTTTGGTCCATTTGTCCAGGGCTGTTTCATATTTTAAAACGGTCAGGTATGTAATTAATCTGCACTTCGCTCTTACCAGGCCACTGTGGAGTGCATGCATTGTTGTTATTTATTTATTTTTTTAGTGTATCTTTTTGTGTTTGAGGCTGATGTAAAAGGGTGACCTTGGCTCTGTGTTTTGTAGGGCTTGGCTTATTAGATGACGCTCTCAAAGAGCAGCGTGTTCTTCGTTCCTGCAGGGGGCAGCAGCTTGGCCTCGCTCTCTGGGGCAAGGTACTCCAGGTGATGTCTGCCCCATACTGGGGTAGTTAGGTGCTGCCATCTCTAAACAGAGAAAAAAAAAAAAAAAAACATAAGAAAATGAGCTGGTTATTGAACAGTTACTTCGTTCTCAACTGACCCCTTTTCTGTACCTGCAATATCAAGTAAAGTGGTCACTTTTTTTTTTTTATATAAAATCATACAACTTTGTAAAGTTGCTGCACTTAAGACCCTAAAAAATGAAGGAATCTTCAAACAAACACCTTGTGGTGCCTTTCTATACATGAATTATGTAGTTTGCATCATATCTTTTGATCTACACTGCAAATGATTTGTTTCATTCCAAGATGAAAAAAAAGGAAATAAATAGTGTTAATAGTGATATTTTATTTTGTTTTAAGAGTTAAGTTCTTATTCTCTGTGTTCATACATCTGTAGACATGCTCATTTCTAGATTTAACTATCTTATTTCAAGAAATCTTTTCAAGTGAAATTATATTGCTGCATGGGCAGATATTTCAGTTGTCTTTTCCCCTTTTTCTTCAGACTTAGTGTTTTTATCTTATTTTTAGACACCCATTTTTTGCAGTACAAATATTATGACACAGAAACTAAGATGTTTTGATTAAACATTTTTGATTAAACCATAAAAAAACCATAACCTGTTTAGCTGATTTCAGTAATGCTGTTAGAAGAAAGTCAGACACTAGATATGACTCATAATATCATGTCCATTGCATGTAATTGCATGTCCTTGAGTAATTTTAAATGCTATTTTAAAAGAATTTTATTTTATATCCCCTCCACAATTTAAAAAAAAATAGAATAAGGTGTAAGCATAAAGATTTACTTCAAATGAATTAACTTCACAAATATGTATTTCTGATGTTCTGCTGTTGAGCCTAAACCTAACAGCCTATGCAGCTATATATACACTACTGCCCAGACAGTTAGACTAAATTACATTTATTCTTGATAGATAAAGTGTAACTGGGACTCAGTATGTAATCATTGCACCAGGTTAAATGTGATTATTGATGTGTATAATTAGAGGGAAAAAGAGGAATGTGTATTAAATAAAATTATTAAAATTTTATGGGCAACAGTGTAGTATGTTTGTAGTCCTTAATATAGGTAAACACTGACTATTCTGATTTTTTTGTTTGTTTTTTGATTCTGTAAATACAGTATGAAATTTGCTGGGAAATAAAATGATGATTCATTGCCACTACAAGATGTTTTTGTGGCAAATCCATGTCTGTGCATAGATATTACATATATACTCCTAAGTAGATCATATTCATCTATGGTGTAGACTATTAATAATTAATGATGAATCTAACAACCAACATTGAATAGAAGAAAGGGAGCAGATCTAATGAGATACATTCCTTTGCAGTTATACATAGAAACAGAAATGCATGACAGAGGACAGACACACGTAACCAGGTGTACTGACCTCCCGCAAAGATCCTTTGCAGCGCAGTAGTTTGTAGAGAACAGTTACAGGGATACAGAGCATGGAGGACAGTGCCAGTGCCCAGCCAAGTGCTTCACCCCACAAGGGGTATGTGTATACAGTATTGTAGGTCAGGGGCTTGTAGTTAACCACGTGGAACAGGAACACTGCCTAGAAACACATGAAAATATCAGCTATTTCCACATGACGGTTGTTCTATATATACAGTACATATGGAGTAACACGTACCACACAGACAAAAGGTGTGATATAGGACCAACACCACTTCATGTATGGGAGTGGCTGATAACCAATCATACGAGCCACGTCGTCCATGAAACGGTCTGCGCCTGACACAGATGACATAAGGGTATTATGAGATGGCATTGATCAGTGACGTCTCTATTGTTTGCGTGGCACTTGTGAAGTATTGTCTCACCATAGACCCATGCAATCACCACACACTCCCAGAAGGCCTGCCACAGCAGAGTGATACCACTGGCAGAGTAGTAGTCAAACAGCTGGAAGACATACATCCCTCCCTAACAAAAAGAGAGGAAACACTCTTCACCAAGGCCATCCTGTTAATACTTTATGTGTGACCTACTTCTAGCCTTCTCTCCACATTATTCCTTTACCCCATTTGCTTCCTGGCCATGGTTTTCCGTGTGCATGATCAGTGTGTGTGTGTGTGGTACACAATATATACTTGCAAATACACAGAAAGCTAAATTAAATATTAACTGGATCTTGCATAAAATTCAAGAATTAAACAGCTCATGTAAGACTACAACAATAAATGTTCCAAATAATGTTTAATTATCTGTCCTTTGTCTACAATTGACCTATCGAATAAGAATACTTTCAGTAACTCTTCAGTGTACCTCTGTCACCATAGACATGTCAATAAGGAAACAGATGATGCAGCAGATGGCTGCTACCACCTCTCGTCGCAGGGATCCCAGGGCAGATTTAGGGGGTAGCATGTCCATGATTCCTGTTATTAAACCTTCAACCCCTACAAACTGAAAAAAAAGATAAGACAAAGCAAGAAAGACAGATGATAGTGTTACATTTACAGCCAAAATTTACTGCCAGTTATACTTCTGTCAACTGGTGAGATTGCAGTTTCCAGTCAAGACAGGGTCAAATTCCTTTTATGTGTTCACATGATTGGCCAATAAACCGACTTAAAATGTGGACGTTGCTAAAAGGTTGATTCTTCATAGACTTTTTCAGCCTGCCAGCAGAAAAGACAAACTATATATGTGGGAACCCTGACCAAATGAGAATTATTGTAAAAGTACTGTAAAGTAAAGTAAAGTAAAAGTATTGTATTTCTGAGATACAACATTGAATAATGACCAGCAATAATAATGTTATGTAGAACATCATGATGTGAAAGTGAAGATGACTTTAGATCTTTTAGACATAAAATGTTTAATACTTGATCATTGTATCCTATTGAATGTTGGTATGAAATTTTGACAAATTGGCAAATGAATTCCTCAGTTATAACCAAAAACCAACAAAACACATGAAAATTTGTCTTTGACCTTTATGCATCAATATCTAATCTATTCATCCTTGAGTCCAAGTATGTGTTTGTGCCAGTTATATCAAGGTGTTATTGAGATAACATGTTTGTATGAAAGGATCAAACAAAACATACAGTGGAATTGTTTGCTAGTGTGGAGGAGTATA
>JAPSES010000236.1:5438272-5448358 GCA_029822895.1 Maxillicosta whitleyi
CTGAGATTCTAAAAAAATAATACATTACATGAGTAACAAATCAGAAAATATATTCTATGATAAGTTAAAAATGTCTATTTGATTTTTTATTTCAGACAAATGATTGAGCGGTTGCCCAACCCCAGTTCTTCTGGATAATCCTCCCTCCATCCAATCAACTCATGTCAGATGCACTGGACTGACAGACTTAGATGACATCTGACTGTGACTTTGCAGGTGAGTTTGTCAGTTCAGACTAAACCACCCCTCCTCATTCTGCCAATACCACAACGGCCATGTGTATCATGCACATTTCTAACAACCAAAACGAAAACAAAGAGGATAGAACAGCTGTACTGCTTTTTTTTTTTTTTTTTTTAGATAATTTACTAGAAAGGGCCAATGTGTCTATGGCAGGAAAAACAGAGAGAGCTGGAAACGAAATGGGAGAGAGAATAGAAAGTGAGAGTAAATGAATGGATTGAAGCAAAGACAGATGCTCTCTGTGTGAATCAGACAGAAGCTCATTGACAAATCCCTGGGCTGTAAAACAATGGATGTAGGCACTGACTCAAACAGGCCCACAACAAACAGGCAGCTAAGAAATGCAGTGTTAAAACTGGACACAATATGTCTAGACTGTGTTGTACTATTGTGAAAGGTAGAAGAGAAAATAAGACAATAAGGTGGACAGTGTATTGATTCTAAGTGAAATGTGAAAATGTTAGAGTCAAAATGATGTTAAAAAATATAGTAACTATTAAAGGAGTGATATATATATATATATATATAGGTGTATATATATATATTTTAAATGGAATAATGCATTTTAAAACCTTTCCCTGTGGTCTACATAAACCGTAAATCCTATAATTGGGTCTGAATTCTTCATTAATATAACTCCATAGGTCCCACCCTGTTTCTGAGTAATGACACCAGAAATGTCATTTTGAGCGCTGGCCCTTTAAATGCAAATGAGCCACTTCATGCCCCGCCCCCTCCAGGTTGTTGGCTGAGCTGCTGTGTCTCATTCAACCAACAACTGAATATTTCATGTAATTGGCTCATAGTTTGGACATACTGTATCTTCAGACGACACTGCTGATAAATAATCATAGCGAACTCTGAGAAATGTTCTTCCGAAGTGTGGACCTTATATGTGAAAATGTTGTGATGTAACTAGTTATAGATGTAACAAATTAAGCAGGAATGAAAACAAGTTGTAGAAATCCACTCGTATTTTACTAAAGTAGCACCTGGAGGGATCAGAGTTAAACTTTATGAACAATTAGGGTCCAAATACACAAATAAATGAACCAAAGACTAATAAAAAAAAGTGGGTTTAACAAAAAAATGATCCCTGTTAAATGTGTACAGTCTCACAGTTGATACATAACCACATATGTGTATGCGTTACCTGGCTGTCCAGACCCAGTATGAGCAGCATAAAGAAGAAAAGAGCTGCCCAGAGTGGCGCCAGAGGCATCAGAGTCACAGCCTTGGGATAGGCTATAAAGGCCAGACCCGGACCTGCACATTAAGAGACAGGCAAAGAGTAAGAGGCAGCTCTTCCTGCCTATAATTGCCTTGTTTCCATAAGTTTCAGGGGAATTGTATTCTTACCACTCTCAGCTACCTTACTGATGTCCACTCCTTGCTCTGCGGCCATGAAACCCAGCACAGAAAACACCACGAAGCCTGCAAAAAAGCTGGTTCCACTATTAATGAGGGCCAGCACGAACGCATCCCTACCAAGAAATAAAAAGACAAAGAAAAGGCAAAAGAACAGAAACAGAGACATTGTGAGAAAAAAAAAAATGCTTCATCATTTCCCGCAACATGAGATGTGGGAATATTGGGAGGCAAATATTTCCAACAGCAGAGATGAGTTGAGATGCCAAAGAGAGGATCAATAACAATTTCTCTGAAAGCTGTTGTCGTCTGTGTTCTGAGCAGGTAGACGGCCGAGAGCACAAAGGCCAGCGCAAAGTGTCGCTCAAGGTCTGAGTCTGAAAATACACTGTTGACGACCTGCGTTAACGTGTCCACATAGAACCTGACTGAACAACAGTGAACACCGACACCTGGAATTTCTAGTATTTCCAGGCCATCTTCTGCTACATTTTACACTTTATTTTTATTTATTTTTTTTTATTATTCCATGGCAGTCAAATCACCAAGGTTACTTTTCAGATAAATGTGTATTTTTACCTACAGTACATTAGACTTTTCAACAATATGACACTAAAATTAGCTCAACCATAAAATTATGAAAATACTAATAAAGTGGGAGATTTCCCATAATGACTACTTGTGCTTTTGACGCACTTTTCTGAAAGTACTTTTCTTGTAATGAGCACTTATTAATTGTGGTATTAAGTTCCCGGCAGCCAAAACCATTAACGTTTGAACCACTAATCCTATCAATACCTGTAAATAATTCAGGTAAAATGCAGTTTTGCATCTTTTCACTGACAACAGACAGGTCTTACTTGGATGTTCAGAGGTTTTGTAGTGAATGTAGAAACATTGTCATTGCACCTTCGATTCACCAGTAAAGCCCATGTAGTTTGACAAATAACAATAGACGTAGACAATGATGTAATGATGATGATGATGTAACTGATGTCCTGCTTTGGAAGTCATCTATAATTCTAGGTCTTTAAGGGTTAACTTAAGTAATTAACCTGAAATTCTCCAACATTTTGCCAGTGACCCCACTCATATATATATATATATATATATATGTGTGTGTGTGTGTGTGTGTGTGTGTGTGTGTGTGTGTGTGTCTCAATATATTCATTGTGGATTTTTTTTTAACTTCCTATAACAGAAATACAAAACCACTCGGGCTCTACTTGCAACTACGCAGCCAACAACAACATTGTTATTTGACTACACAACCAGGAATGACCTTGGTTATTCCAACGCGTTGTTCTGGCAAGACTCTTCAGTTGTATAAAGAATGTATAAACAACAGTAACTCCATGATAGCTTTTAAAACACAGCTGCATCCTCCACTCAGTCAACTATCAATAGATTCTATGAATATGAAGCAGTACTCAGAGGAATGTTTGAAGATGTAGAAAATTAAAACATGTGAGAGTAAGTGTTTGGATTATTGTGGAAGCCCATATCCAGACCACAATGATTACACAAGACTAAAAGTCCATATAAACATAAATAGCACAATGCTAACTGTCCACCAGAAAAGGAAAGAAGACGAAATACAACATATAAATTAAACATCTACATGTGAGGTGACATGTTCTTGCCAAAATCAACTACTTTTTCTATCTGAATGGAGCTTTAGCTGCATGTGTTAACCTATAAAACAAATTAAATATTGTATTTGGGTACAAGTTGACAGTTTTTGTTGATGTTTTAATGCTATACACTTGCTGGTGAGGAACATTGATATTTTATGGCATAACTAGACATTTTAGAAGTTAACCTTATTTGTTTCATACCAAGATATGAAGATTTGTAAAACTCAATATAAATCTTCTCCCAGCACTGAATTGATTTGGGTTCATGTTTAGTGTCTAAACATGAGACTGACATAGTGATAGAATTTAATTATTAACTTTATCCCACTATCAAACACCATGAATGTATCAAATGTCACCATAGTCTGTTTGAAGGTTATTTGTCTGCTCTAGCGTTGCTCAAAAGTGAATAAACTTATTACAAAGATACATTAAACGCAAAAAACCCCTGAGTCCTAAACATCCGTCTATTCCTGCGCTACTCTAAAGTGTGTGTGAGAACCAGGGCTGAGCAAGCATACCTCCGATTTCAACTCATCTTTCAACTTCCAATTAAGGTCAAGGCACTGAAAATGTCTGGATATTCCAGAAGCTTCCTCCACTACTGGCATTCCAGAAATGCATGCACTAACAATGACCCTGATTTACTTCTGCGGCGCTGATCACTGCATTGGATAAGTTAATATATGTGTTTACGTCTGAGGGTAAACATAACAAAACTCATGTTGTCATTCATAGGCCAGTTGAATCTATAAAGATGTTATTCATGCTTGCATATTACTTGACTTCAGGGCCTTAGTTTACCTTCTATAATACAAAGCCTTTTCCTTAACCCATAAAGCCCCAAACATTCACTGTTGCTCAAAAGCATCTACTGATCTAAACTGTTGATCCACCAATCAACAACCCTTAAACAGTCAAACATCCACCACAGACCACAACCATCCACTGATCTAAACTGTAGATCCTCTAATCCTATCAATACATTAAAAATAATTGGAGAAAAATACAGTTTTTCATCTTTTCATGGTCATCAGATATGACCCATTTGGATGTTCAGAGGCTCCATAGTTACCATGGAAACACCATCATCTTCTACAACATTGATTCACAAGTAAAACCCACAGATCAATGACAATGGATAGAGACACTTGGTTTATGTTCAGTTAATGACATATTTTACTAAAAATCACTTCTTGATTTTTTTTCTGTTTTGATATAATAAACCTTTGACTTTACTCTGAGCTTTAATGAACATCTACATGATCAGTGAATTAAATACAGGAAAATAGATGATCTTCACCTGCAAAAATGCTAAAGTTAGAAGAAAATATTACAATAAATGGCGATAAATCACTTACGACAGGTTAAAAAAAGTCATACTGGGTCCTTATGGGTTAATGCAAAATATAACTTATTACATATTCAAGGTGAAGATCAGGGCTTCCAGGTAATTCCATTTTGATCAGGGAGGGAAAAGACTTTAGATTTGAAACCTGAGCAGTGTGCTAGGAACTGTTAAAGTGTTTGATCAACATTCCTGAAACAGTCAGAGGTTACCCTAATGTTTTCTGATGGCCATATATACTGTATGTGTGATGTAAAATTATGGCATTAAAATTACATTTAGTTTGTGAACAAAACAAATCTAATCGTACACTGAAATATGTCTTTGCCCTCACTCATATCTGAACTATTTTTAGGTTAGATCTCTATCTACTTTCACTTTCTACTTTTTACTACTTGAACCGCTATGAATGAATTCATAAAGTAGTTTTCCCTGGAAATAATATGTTTGAGTGTCTGTTGTGATGAATGTTTAATCACAGAAATGTTTCATTCTATTTTTTCATAGTACTTGAGTCGATAGTCACACACAGGACTATTCAGAGTCTGGCTGATGATATTTGTGTTGATGCTGGCCTCATTCCATTGACAGAGGGGTCTGACTTCATGTTGTTTTCAAACTCACTGGTAACAGTTGTTATGGAAGCGGTTGTAGCTGCCCAGTGCAGTCAGAGCACCCAGTCCGATGGCGTAAGAGAAGAAAATCTGAGTGCCAGCGTCGATCCACACCTACCACAGAGGAAAGCATCTGGGTCACGTTTCACTATATGCGACTTGTGTTTGGCGCAGATCGACAACTTTCCCAGTTTTTCGTAAACACACTGAAAACTGCTGAAAACATTTTACCTGTGCTTCTCCGAGTTTTGACCAGTCTGGTTTTAGGTAATACACAATCCCATCTAAAGCTCCCGGTAGAGTGACACCATGGGCCAATAGAACCACCAGAACCAGGTAAGGGAACAGGGCTGTGAAGTACACTACCTACAAAAAGATAAAAAACAAATGAGTCAGGAACACATCAGGTTCTTGAACAGCATACTTGGGAATGGGAAGAATGAAAAACTCCCCAGTAAAACTTACAGGTCCAGTGTGTAAGATTTTGCTGGATCGGAAGAATATCTATAATTGTGTTTTTATTCATGTACAATTACCTGAAAATGTGTTACCTCTGAATCACAAAATTATATTATATCTACATGAGTCAATATGGACAGGTTGCAGCTTTGTCATGTTTTAGTGGCCATCAGAGTGGAGGGTGAGGCAAGGGGCATGCAGCTTGTCGCAATCTGCACCCTTACCACTAGATGGCACTGCATCTCACACACTGAACCTTTAAGCACATTTACACCCTTATATAATACAAAGTAAACAAACTTTGTGGCTAGCTGGCACAGTTTAGTGTTTATCAATGTTCTCTATCAGCTATGGTCAAAGGTTTCTATGTCACTGCACCAATGCATGTATTGGTTTTACAGTATCATTTTGATTAAGCAATTACCTGCTTGTAAATACTCAAGTGATTAGAAGAGGCCCATTTGGTCCTTCCTGTAGAAGATGTGTAATGGGCCCTGTCATGTTACTTTGAAGAAAAGGTAGCCTGTAAATGGAAAGCCAGACAATTTGTAAACCTCCTGCAATAGCAGGGGTTTTTGGCAGACCTTTTCAGACAATAGTCCTTAAAAGTTGTGCTGACAAAGATGCCCCAACTACTCACTAGAAACATAAATTCCCAGCTATTAGAAGCAGTAATAAAAGGAAAGCAGGGAGAAAACACATACAGCATTTGCCTCAGTCATACACAAAGTGAACATGAGGATAAAGCCTCTTTCCTGCTCTCAAACATCTACATGGTGGAAAGTTTCTAATCGGCTTAAAGCTGGCCGGCTAGCTCAATCTCCTTCATTATTTTTCTCTTTCTCTAAGAGCTTTGGCTACTGTGGAGACAAAAGTATGCAAACACAGACATCACCACACGCAATGAAATAAGTAGTCTTCGCTTTAGCCAATGTATCAAACAACATACAGTACATTTAAAATTAGGTGGAATAGACTCAATGTGACTTTGAAGAATTTCTATAGACACTTAATCATACGTGGGATTTAGGGATCAGTAGAGCATTATAACCTGACTGAAGCACTAAGCTGCACATAATACACGTGAGAGAAAAGCAAAAATTTAAAAATACACGCAAATTAGTGCACATTCACAAGACACACGTGTGAGCTTCTGTCTGAGTTCATATGTGAGTCTAGACATTGATCCTGTCACCATACAATAGCTGATTCAGGGGTCGCAGGGAAAAACACTTCAAAGTGTAAACCTTTGCATAAATCCATGTGGGTATTACTTTGCACTCTGTGACCCTACTTATATTAAACATATACACATGAGGGCATTTCATAAACCCAAATAGTAATATGTTTACAGTCATAAACTGTGCAGTCAGCAAAGACTTTACCTTGCCAGTAGATTTAACTCCCTTCCACATGCAGAAGTAAACAATGATCCATGTGGCTATAAGACACAGCACCATCTCATAGCTGATTTCACCAGGCTCATGAAGCCCGCCAGACAGGCGCAGAACTTTACGTCTAGGAGAAGGAACACAAAGGAAAAAAACATGATTGAAGATAATAATAGCTTCACAAATGCTAACTCTTAGCAACTACTTTGCTCATTAAGTTGTTTGTGCATGTTAAAAACCTTAAAAATAAACACTACCTACAAAACACACACACACACACACACACACACACACACACTTGCTCCCCAGTATATATTTACAAACTGTGTGTACACACTCCCAAAATTCGATGACTGGGGAGCGCATGCCTTCGGCCTCCATGCAGGTGCCATTGAGGAGGAGATGGGTCGAAGACAGGTTCAGCTGTGGAGTGGAGGAGAGGAGGTTGGAGGGGGTCACAGGAGCAGCAGCAAGTGACGTCATAGCCGCCTGAACAGCACTGCGGTTATGGCAGGTGCGGCGAAAGTCCTGTGTACAGTTAGGGGTGTTCCAGGGGTGTCCACAGGTGGCCCAGGGAAGTGGGTTGGTGAAGGAGTGGAAAAGAAAGTAGAGGCCCCACACCAATATCATGATGTAGTATGTGTTACAGAAGAACACAATCACCATGGAGGCCAACCCCAACCCTGAGAGAAGCAAAACGAAGGCGGTAAATCACATGTTTAGAGAGAAATACTAAGGTGTCAATGTAACTAGATTAGAGCGATGTGGACAAAAAAAGCATGCCTTTATATATTTTGCCAAAATAAATGACAACATATAAATCTAGGTTATATATCACATACCACCATTATACCATATTTTTTTATGGAGATAGGTGACAATGATTATCTATCTATCTATCTATCTATCTATCTATCTATCTGTCTGTCTGTCTGTCTGTCTGTCTGTCTGTCTGTCTGTCTGTCTGTCTGTCTGTCTGTCTTTTTTTCACAATACTTTTCAACAGTGCCAAAAAACACTGAAACCAACCTACATCCTTGTTATTTATCCAATGTAGGTTATATTTTAAGGATCTAAATGCTATACAAGACATAAAAAACCCTGACTTTACAGAAACAGCAGTAGCAGACTACATGACATACATTCAAGCAGGTAAAAATGGAGTAATTGAATACGTCAAGTGCTACTGCACTCCAAAGAATCCCTATAAATTTATATTTACCCTGGTATTCGGGTGTGAGATGAAAACAAAAAATTGGAGAGAAAAATGGAAATACTGTAGCATGTCTCATGATATTGGCTTAAAAAAAACTATCTGTGATACACATGTTCACTATATCCTGTATGGAAGCAATTTCAAAAGTATCTGCATACCAGTTTTACACATTCATCCACATACCTTTGAAAAGGGGAGCGATGTTCCAGGCAGAGACCCCTCCCTGCTTCATGAACTGTCCCAGGGCAATTTCAAGGAAGAAGACTGGGATGCCCCCGATGAACACTATCAGTAAGTATGGGATGAGGAACACCCCTGAAAAATACAACATAGATTATCAGTGAAAATCCAGGACTGTCTCGTCCTGGAAAATGATATATATTAATTCGATAAACACTGAAAAACTATGACAAATTAAGAACCCGCAAAGTCTGGAGACATGTAGACAAATGACAAAATTAAAAAACATCATTACAGACAAAAGTGTATTTCACACTTCTGAAAATGAATAATATTTATGCATAGATTCTTCATATTGCACAAATTTGGACATTTATCACTACTGGAGAGGAAGTAATTAAGGAAGATTAAATTTTAACTGGAATTGGAATAAAGAATATGCCTTTTTTCCCCACATCCTTCAGAAAACATGTTTTAATACAATGAATGTGTGAAACTTACCCACATATATTTGAAAAGTAATTCCAAAATAATATATAGTACTGTTTAAAAGGCCATACACATATATTTATTTATCATTCTGTCATCTTCAAATACAAGAAAATATAACACATAATTGCATAGCCTTAAAAGACAGACAAAAAAATTACTAAATAGGCTATGAAGTTTAAAATCACTATTTAGTGTGACAACACGAACAATTACAAACATCTGGCACGTGTTGAATGAAACCTGGTAAAAAAAACATCAGAAATTTAATGCAATAACTGAACAAAATTGGTCTGAAAAAGAAGGTTAAAAACAGGTTAAAAACAAAGTACACTGAATACTACCTTTTACCTCTACACAAGCTGTTTTTATGTCTAAACTTTTGTTTTTCCTGCTGTACATATTTCACATATATCCTGCTTGTATCGTAACACAGGGACTGAGAAATGCATATGTGTGGTCAAAATTTTACTAAAACAACAAACCTACAGTTGGTTGAGGACTTTGCATAGTACTGCATGTGTAGAAAACTAACAGAGAGAACAAGATGAGTACAGTAATAAGCACAGATATTTAAGAATTCATATTAAAATTATGGGTATACTGATAATTGCTAAATCATTACAACAATGTATGATGTATGATAATAATATGGGGGGTCGAAAAGGTTAAGAAAAAGTATTTTTTAAGGGCATGTGTTGCATAGCTTTCACTTATCAGAACACATAACCAGAAACAGATACAGGCAAGGCCACATATAAAACACTCAAAGTCTGTGTGGAAAATAACTCCTTTGTCTCCCATTCCACAAGTATTGTCACATATTGGCCACTATTGTCCGTGAACTTAGATGAAAAAGGAGGAGGCAGAGACAAAGGACTATCAGATGGAGACAGCAAATGACAACTGACTCCTGTAGGAGTTATTAGGCCTGATGGAGACATCAAGGACTTGTTTCATTTTGATTAGCAGTTGGCCTGGGGGGAATTGGTTTATGCTCAGCGTTTCCGTCAAATAATCTCCTTTGAATTTTGGTGCTGTAGCAGAAGCTTGTTTTATGAAATACACACACACACACACACACACACACACACACACACACACACACACACACACACACACACAAAAAAAAAAAAAAAAA
>JAPSES010000236.1:5455792-5468229 GCA_029822895.1 Maxillicosta whitleyi
TATATAAAATAAAGACAGTAAGAAGACCGCATAATTCTCATGCCGGGTTAAAAGCCATTGAGTAAAAGTCCATTTTAAAACCACATTTAAAAGCATGGACAGAGCTGTTTTATTGTGAAGTGGGTGAGCATTCCAAAGTTTGGGGCCAACAACTGAAAAGGCCCGGTCGCCTCAACTTTTAAGCCTCATCTTTGGGATAACGAGCTGGAACTCAGATCTCAGTGATCGCGTGTAGGTATAAGGAACACTAAGGTCTGAGATGTAAGCTATGCAGGTGCCAGTCCCTGCACAATCTTAAAAAACAAACAATAACAATTTTAAATCAACTGTATAACAAACTGAAAACCAGTGTAATGAGGATCAATTTGGTGTGATGTGCTCTCTATGTTGGTCCAAAATTCTGCTGTGTGTTTTTTAACCGGCACATGACTAGCCAGTGTACAGCACATTACAATAGTCAAGACGTGTAGAGATAAAACCAGTTTAGATATGATAAAAGATGAGATAAAAGCCAAAGATGATAAAAACTGGATTTAACCACGGCCTTAATCTGCTTGTCAAGCTTAAAATCACCATGGACAATAAAGCCATGGCTGGTGGC
Organism: Maxillicosta whitleyi; assembly: GCA_029822895.1. NCBI lineage: Eukaryota > Metazoa > Chordata > Actinopteri > Perciformes > Neosebastidae > Maxillicosta > Maxillicosta whitleyi. The sequence goes on from JAPSES010000236.1 coordinate 5,456,394, forward strand.
AGTAGGTTGGATGAACTGCTGAAGAGAAGCCGAATCAGAATTAAAAACAAAAGATTTAAAAACATGCCAACAGTGATAAAGTTTGAAAACCTTATATTCGATACAGATATTCATAGCTGCATGTGAACAGGAATAACAGTGGAATATTGATTATTAAAAGTAACACAAAAAGCTTCTTAGAAATATTGTCTTTTTTTGTAAGTGCAAAAAGTCAAATACTTTGTGCATGTAAACAAAAAATAAAACATAGCAAATCAATCAGAGAATCAAAAGAATTGTGTAACCATATATATATAAGCTAAAAGCCTTTTACTCTTACCTCTGCCGTCTGAGAGGTGGTTGTACCAGAACAGAGCTGTCCCAGCTGTAGGTTTCACTCTCAGGTTCCCTCTGCCACATGTCTCTTGCGTATCTGTCAAATCAACTCCATCCTGGACGAGTGCCTAGGACACGCAAAACTGTCAACGGCTTGTGTCCAATCTTTCTCTGTGGGTACTCTTTGGACAATTGAAGTGTCAGATTCCTTGTCATGAGTCAGCACTATCTGCAAATTATCAGTAGCATTCAGATCATGTACGTACATTTGTCATCATTCAAAACACAGTGTTTTCTAGTTTATCATTTTGAAAACCCACTCACCTCTTCATCGTAGGTTCGGTTGTCAGCCACAGGAAAGGTGGACTCGCCACCTTCCTCCAGTGAGCTGAGGTAGAATAAGACAGTAAGATACCTGGTACAAAACAGAAAAGGAAACAACAAACATAAGATTCTACTCATACCAGCAATAAGATGTGTTTCTCCTATATTCCAAAATCCAATATTTGAGAATGTACAAATAAACCACAATAATTAATAATACATACATCTTGAACAAAACAAAATGTAATGACTAAACTGAAAAAAAAAAAAAAAAAGAATACATATACAGTAAATACCTGCATGAGACCTCGGTGACGGCAGATTTATTTCCTGCCAACCGCGTGTGTGCACAGGTTGATTCTGATTGGGCAGGGCTGCTGTCATAGTGGGCGTTACTGAAGTCTCCATGCTCAAAGCGAATCACCTGCAGTGGCTCACTCAGCTCAACCAATGAGGAAGGCAGACGCGTCAAGCTGATTACACTGGGGAAACAAATTCAAAGAATTGAATATGCAACCATTTAGAGATAGTAGAAAACCAAGACACAGACACAAAGACAGCACAATGTGGGAAAAAAACAGCTTTGCAATTTTTTTTTAATAGCTTTCTCAACCATATGTTCTTTAGTTGTATTCATGTATTCATGCTTTGTGGAGGTTATTTTAAAAAAAATTGACATGTCTTGTTATATATTGTTATATCTTGGTATAGAGCTTGTTGCAGGGTATATTTTTGTCAGCTTCATCCAGAGTTCCCACAGGTTTCTACAAATTAAATCTAAGACTTTTTAAGACCTTTTTAAGACTACAATGAATAGAATTGAATGCCCATATCACAGCAGTTCTTTCACAGCTAGTTCTTTCCACTAGATGAAGGTGTTTCATGCCATACCAGTTATGAAACAGTCCACATTTTTATCTATGTTCTTCCTAGTTCTGAGATCATAAATAAGAACATGGATAGATATGATGTCTGGGGGACATTTACTGATGAGAAGTCAAGGAGAGGTTAAAAGAAGTCTTCATTTCGCATGGCTGCCATAAAGATTCTTGTCATCCTTGACAATAAAATATGAGTGACACATTTCCAAGCATTTTTCATTGTTTTACAGCCAATACAGACAGAGTTATGTTTCTACCATAATGGCTGTCCAACCACAAAACATAAATATAGGGCAGCTTTGACCACACACACCAGAAACCAGAAAGTCAATGGTATATCAATCTACAAAAGTGACTATTATATCCATCCTACATTTATATTATTTTATTTTCCTCTAACAACACCTCCAGTTTTATCACAGTAGACTGCTCATTGTGTTTCCGTCTTTGTATCCATTTCCGTAGAGAAACACATGCACAAAACCTATACTTACACCCCTGAGCTTGGTATACTATACTTTGACAAAATGTGTCTGTGTTGCTGGTAGAATACCTCATCAGTTGTTTATTCACAGTCTAGTGCTGCATTTATTTGCTGGTGGTTGCTAATTAAAACTGAAATGACCTGACTGCATCTCTGTTCATAAATATGCAGATCCTAAATAGATCATCTGCAGAAATAAACACTCCAACTGGCTTTTCTTGATTGTGACCTGATGCTAATTTGCCCTCTTTAGTCAAATCTGGGCACATAACCTTCTCTGTTGTTTGTTACACCGATAAAAATGATAATGATTTGTGGACACAGAGTGCACACAGAGCCACCATGTCACTCAGTAACAACAAAACTGTATGCATGAACCTTTAACTTAGAGTAAATGATTTCAGACAGATGTGACATTCAGATTAGGTGGAAAATGAGAAGAATTTTGTTTTAATTTTGTACCAAGGAGCAAAAAAAAAAAAAAAAAAAAAGGTCAGAATTATGTGTTTGAGTTCATTTGGCTTATATGACATTACAATCCTGGGATGTGTTTATAGTGCATGCACACATCAGCATGACCATGACGATAGTCCAAAAACATATTGTTATTGCAGGGACAAAATTAGGTAAATGACACTAAACAAAAACCAGGAATAGAGCTGGGGATGTGGAGATTTAAGTATATTTTCACTTATGATAAAAGTGAGAATGAGTCAACAACCCTTTGAAGTACAGTGTTTAGTATGCATGATATGATGTTGTTACCGGTTCCTGAGTGTTTGAAGCACATGGTGGGATCCCAGACCCTGGTAAAGCCATGTATGTTTGTTTCTCTGTTTAAACTGACTTGAAAGTTTCCCATTTTGCTGTTGTCCTGCACGTTGTGACACATCATACACAAGCCTGAAGTCCTCCAATGTTAGCATTCCTGTCGGGCACATAAATACACAACCCGTTAGTGGTGGACTATTTCTTTTATTATTCCTAGATGATACACTCTAATACTGCTCGGTAGAATAATACTTCATTTCAACTACACATATGAACAAAGACCACTAGAATTATTTAATAAATCTTTCAGCTATGCATGTCACTGAAACTCTGACTTGAATTCTTCGACGATGTAATGAACAGTGGGTTATGACAACTGGCTTCCTATTTTTTTCTACCATGTTCCTCTCTTGTCCAAACCGTATGCTGTTAATCTTCACTGAATGAATGTCTGGCCCTGATCACATCCCATGAGACCTTGCACCAGCCGTAACAATAGCTCTGGGGTGCCACAGAAGAGGTAGCAGGGGAGGGAGGGGCAGTTAACGAAAGAGTGAGAAGGAGGGAGTGGAGCGGGATATAGGGGATCCGGGGGAAAATCAAGGAAAGGGGCTGGAGAATAATCAGTTTTTAATGAGATAGGATGAGGCACATCCGGACTGGGACACGTACAATGGCTGACACAATGGCACCAGGTCACAACGGTGTCGCCGTTCTTCCGGCTTCCACAGTCACGGACTTGCACGCAATCACAGCCACCTTACTTTCACCAGTAAAGGATCACAGCAGAAACACTCACAGACACCCCAGAAGGAGATAAGTAAAACTGATAGTGTTTTAACACACCACAGGATGCAATCGAGCTCATCTTGAATCAAACAAATAAAATTGCACTTTGGGTAACATGAGCAACGCAACAGCATTTCAGGTTAAAGTTTCAAGTCTTCATACAAACACAACTATCAAAGAACACACCAATTACATCAACACAAACCTGTTGGGCATGCTTCCAAACCAGTGAGTATCTGCCGTAAACTGTCCGGGCTCAACCAAGTACCATCTTGAGAGCGTGAGTGACTCACAATCTGAAGAAGACAAGAGAAAATCTATTCTCATTTCTGCACCAAACTTTCAGATATGTTTCTCATTTTTTGCATACTAAATTCTTCCCACATCAATGTCACATATGGATGTCTCTCATCACCTCCTGCTTCTGCAGCAGCCCATCCTGGTTGAGGTCCAACAGGCTGAAGACCTCCTCTGTGCTGAGAGAAAGTAGTTGCTGGTTTGACTCCTCTTGCACCTGGCTGGGTGCTGTTATCTGGCTCTCCATCAAGCCCTTCAGTTGTGCCAGCTGCACCACTACACGACACTCCTCCTCTGACAGGAAGCCTGGGATCTCTGAGACCAATAAGAAAAAGACAACAGCCATGAATGCCAGGACTCACTGCAGCCTTTTGAGCTTTAACTTAAAAAAACAAGGACAGAATGTGTATGTTAGAAACACACTCAAAACTTAAATGTACAAATGCTTCAGTCTGTGTATAACTGATGGAGACTCAGATTTACTAAGTCTGTGAAACATTCTAGTCAATGATGCCGACAGTAGAATACACAACACTGTGACTCGTTAGCGATAATAGTCACATCGCATTGTCCTACCAGCAAAGAGTGAGGGCCAGGATACACAGGTTATCAAACAGATTGGTTTGGGAATTATCTTTTGCTAATCAAAGAGATGGAACGGGGTTCCAGATTACAACAATGCTGGGTAAGGTTTTCAGATTGACATCAGTCATAGTGTTTTTGCCTTTGATTTATAAAGTCATCAGAAATTTTGAAGATTGTCCCTACCCAGCCAACCAGAAAGAATGAACTTCTACACACCTAAAATGGCAAGTGAATGATGTTTAAGTGGATTACAAGAACTCACTTAAGTGTACTAAATAAATTATTTTGAAACCAATCAGGATTAAAGGTCATTTTGATATAGTAAGCTAATAGCAATAGTAATAGCTAATGACAGCATGCTCAACATATATAGGCACTGAAAAATTAAAAACAACACAATTGTTGTGAGTCAATAAAACTGTACACCAGTAAATTACATTAAGAATGTAATAACTGTTAATGATCATAGATGCGTGATTACTTAACACATTCTCACACAGAGCACAAGAATAAGACTTACATATTGCATACCATGAAACAATTAGTTAGTTTTTAGATAAAGGATATGATTATGTGCTAAGTTCCTAACTTCGTCCCTTTGGTTAGAGTTTGTAACAGATTTTTAATCATTTAAGTACACACTATTCCCTTCTGTTTCTCCCCAGCGAGTCATTTGCGTATAGTCTTTCCCACTAGCTGCTTTAATGACGAGACAACACTTATCTTGTCCCACAGGAGGGTTTGAACACTGTTGTCTTCTGGGAGTTATTGTTTGCTCATATTAATTGGCAAGAAGTATTAACAGAATCAGTTTGACATGCTCATCATCAACTTATACTGTTGAAAATATTCATCACCCAAAATGATTATATCATTCTAATTTCATCCAGTTCTGTAGGGCTCACCTATGTCTTATTAAAATGTAAGTATGAAAGAATGAGGCCCTGTTTCATGTTTTCCTCAATAAAAATCTTCATGTCTTTCAGTCATTTCAATTTTTAATAAAAGACTTCCGGCAGATTGGCTGCCTGTACAGTAGAGGCCTTGTTTGTCACCCGTGCATTTAACACTGTACCCACTTGGTTAATCCCTATTGTCCGGTCAGGCCTCATTATTCTGGATAACTGATATGAATGAAGGGGAATGAGCGTTCCTCTTTGCCCTCCCACTAATGTCTCTCTTTTTCCCCCGGAAAGGAAATGACCCCCTTGTCTGAACAGGAATCAGGCCATTGCTACACAGCAGGGCAACACCAATTTTGATTGTGTCCTACACTAACTCTGACACATGACACATGGAGAGGAAACTGTCATTGTCTTTTAATCATAATGTGCATCTGAATATGCCCATAGACTCAATTTTTACCCACTATAATAATAATAAGAAGAAAATAATCACTTTGACAAGAAGAGGAAGATTGAAAACAAAAAGGTCAAGGGAGGACAAGGTAGTGAATTGTGGGTTGGAAGAAAATGTGGGATACTGGGAGTAGCAGTGCTTTTCCTTAATTCCAGCTGCGGGGATGAAAAAGCAAAAGCAGCAACTATTCTAATCAAGTCAAGCCATTTACCTTAGTAGAACTGAGCTCTGTCAAACACACTTAAATCAGCTGATAAATATAAATGGATCGTCAGACCATATTAGGGTGTACCCCACCCCACTCCCGGCTCCTTCCCGACACCTCCCCTTTTGCCCTTCCTATGCAAATGTAATCACCACCCACCATTATAAATACACCTATTCCACTCATACATTGTCAGAAAAGGGACATGCTTCAAGATTTGTGCTTCTCATCAGTTTCTGCAAGAAGATGGCCGCAGTGCTCAGTGCTCATTTTATTTTCAAAAAGTATTCCTCTTCTGCAGCCCTACTATTTCTACTGCTGTTCGCTGGGCCTTGCAGCACATTAGCACTTCGCCCTGGTAGCGTAAGGGCAGGGATGGAGGGACGAGCAAAGGCTGAGAGCGGGATTAGATCTGGCAAGGACAAGGGAGGATATGGGGCAAGTATAAAGAGCAAAGCTGACACTGGATTTAGAGAAACTGTTGCAGGACAGGACAGAGAAAGACTGGGGGACACTGGCAGAGTTACTGGGCTCAGACCCATACATTCTATCGGTGAAGGTGGACTGTGGGAGTCCCGCAGTTCTTCTCGGTGTGTCTCTATCCCACCAGGAATGGCCTTGTGCCAAAACATCGGTTATGACACCATGAGGATGCCCAACCTGCTTGGCCATGAGTCGGCGGCTGAGGCTGTTCAACAGAGTGCCAGCTGGCTGCCGCTACTTGCCCGAGAGTGTCACCCTGATGCTCGCATCTTCCTCTGTTCTCTCTTTGCACCCATTTGCCTCGACAGGTAATGTTATGAAATATGTAATTTTTCTTTCAATACATTCCAAATTTCACATGACAGTGCGGTAGGTAGTCATTCTCTTATGATTTGTCTGTCTGACAATATGATAATGTGTCAGTTGGGTTTCCATGTAAAGTCAAATTACTGTAAGGTGGGAATGGCCCGTAATACAGTTTAACAAAGTACTATGACATACTACATGGGAAGCCCAGTAGAAGTGAAAATTAAATGATTTTCATTAATAGAGCAGAGAATGGAAGTAAGAAGCTGGGCCGTCAGGGGTAAACTCCCTTTGGAAGGCTATGCAAATTACTTCTAGTCTCTGAGGAAAGGATCTAGTTTCATAATGAAATCAAAATGCCAAACAACAGTAATCCTAATTTTGGAAAATTAGCATAGAAAAACCGAAACCAAATGTTAGCTGATCAATTAATTAAAATAATATATTTATTTAATTATGCTCCTCTTGTTTTGTATCTCCTGTTACAGGTTTATATCACCCTGCAGGAGTTTGTGTGAATCTGTCCGGGACAGCTGTGCACCAATCATGAGTTGTTATGGCTACCCATGGCCAGAAATACTGCGCTGTGACCAGTACCCTGCAGACCACCTCATGTGCATCTCTTCAGTCACCAACAACACTCTTCAACCAGGTGGACGAAAAGGTAAGAAACTGAATTGGTTGACACATACATTGTAGCTGGCTTCTTGAACACACTATTTATTACGTGTTATGAATTTTTCAGTGCCTCAAGCGAGCTGTCGCGATTGTGAGCTTGAAGAGTCTTCTTCCTCAAAAAACACACTGGAAGTTTTTTGTAGGAGTGATTTTGGTGAGAATGACGACCCCCCCCCCCCCTCCCATTCTAACTGGTAGATTATACTATATGATTCGCAAACTTAGCAACACAATCAGCAATAACATACTGACATTTTTCATGCTTTTGACTGTGCCTTATGTTTATCTGATTTCTTGCAAGTCGTTAAACTGCGTCTGACGCGGCTCAAGTTCAGCCCAGTAACACTGTCTCAGTTCTCACTGGCTGCCAAATTTGATGTTCTGAAGCATGGACCCTTGCTGGTTGGACAGATTCGTTCTCGCATTGAGCTGTGGCTGGAGAGAGATGCCACCTGTGTCAGGAACATGACACGAAGACATCCACAAGGTGGCACCTTTTTAGTGACAGGAACAGTACAGGGTGAGCGCCTGGTGGTCAGTAAGGCTTACTTTTGGCAGAGACGTGACAAAAATCTACTGGCAGCAGCTCGCAAATGGAAACAATACCAATGCAAAAGTTAGGATTACATGACATAGAAAGTGCAGAATATCAGACACCTAAAACAAGCTTTATACAGATATGGTTAGGCAGAGCATAGGGGTAGTATTTAGGATCTGACCTTTTATTGTCAACTGTAAGCTTGTTTTCAAATTCTGTCTACATCTCTGTGGCTGTAGAAGAGGTGAATTGCAGTGAGCTGGTCACAAAGGTAATGTGAAAGTACCACTAATTATCATTCTCTTAAATGTGGGCAAACAAATGAAAGATGCTATTAAAATGTACAAATTTGTAATTTTAAAAATATAGCACTGATTTATATTTGTATGGCTTTGACAAAAAAATAAATTTGTTTTCTAAATCCCGACTTAAGTCTGTTTGTCAAAAAAGAGCAAAAAGCCAAACACCAAAGTGCACTTACCAAACAGCAAAGGTTTTAGACTGAGCGTCTTCATCTCATGTGTTTTGTCTGGCACAAGGGAAATCCGCTGAACATGACCCACCTAAAAATGAGACATTATTAACACAGTCCTGCTCATGCTTTTAATGTAGTTTAAGACTGCACTGTGGAAGTTCCTTTCCAGCAAAGGATCAGAATATCCTATTCTATCTTCAATATTTTATCTGCGATTTTGACTGAGGATTTAGCATTTCTTCAGTGAGACTTTAATTTCCAAATACATCTTTAAAATTCTTCTTGAAGATGTAATCTGCTGTAGAGTCACTAAGAGTGAATTAACCAGAATTCATTGAGAATGACCCCATTTGTAACTGTGTTTTCTACATCCAGATAATAGTGTGCGCTCCTCTTATTAATTAACAATTTGGATCAACTTTCCATAAAAACAGCACAATTCTCGTTATTATACTAAAAACATGCTTTATCAATCTTAAAGCACCTTAAAGCTTTTGTTTCAGAGGACCCAATGTGACTTTTGTGGTACTTAATAAATAATTTTTTCTCTATATTTAACTTCTCATCAACGATTTATCACTACTTAATATAATATTATCCTCTGAATTTGACATTTTTTCCCCCAGTGGAAATCATGTATTTTACTATGTCATGTAAATGTTCATAAAACCTCAGAGTAAGGTCAAAGGTTATTAAAAACAAAAACAAAGAGATAATTTTTAAGTAAAATATATAAACTGAAGATAAACCCAGTGTGTCCATCCACTGTCATTGATCCAACTCCATGGGTTTTTACTGTTGAATCAATGTTGTAGAAGATGACAGTATTTCCATGTTCACTACGGAGCCTCTGAACGTCCAAATGGGTCATATCTGAAAACCATGAAAAGATTACAAACTGTAGCTAATTACTACCATCTATTTTGGGAATGTCCAAAACTCAAGTCATTCTGGGAGCTTTCACAATTGTTTTATATTTAAGACCACAATCCCATTTGATGCTTTGACATCATTATTATCGGGGCCGTGACATAGAACATTTAAACTGAAAGTCACAAATATTTAATGAGAGTATTATTTATTGGAGGGGGAAAAGCTCTGACAAGGAAGTGGTTATGACCAGATACACCACAACCTGAAGATTGGTTAAAAGCAAAATATGTAGTTATTTAATGACAAATCTGACCTTGTCATTAAAAATAAAGCAAGATAAATTTGTGGAAATGTCAAAATGGATTGTATACATCACCCCAACTGATGCTAGATTTAACTTAACTGGAAATGACAAGTTAGTCTATATTCATACTGGTTGAATATGATGGAGTTGAAACTTGAGTAGATTTTGAAACAAGATGAGTGAAAGTAATGGCAAAAATTTGCCATCTTTTTGTTCTAACATGTTATTTAACAAAATGTAACAAACAAACAAAAAAGGGAAGATTTATTTTAAGAAGAGTTGTGTTTTGGGGGGGTTATATGGAATGTGTTTATATTAAATTTCATGTTTTGCCATAGTTGATTTCTTTAGACATGACATACAAATGTGCTTTGTTGTTTAGTATTTAGTAGTATTTTGTCAAATGAAAAAAAAAAAAATATATATATATATATAGACCTGACTGTGCTGAAAGGATCATATGAGTATATGCTAAAAATGTTTTAAATGAAAGAAATATGTATTTGTATTATTTATATTCTGTCTTTGATCTGAAACCCTTTATATGGAGAAATAATAATTATAATGAACTGCTGTAACTGTTCTTAGTTTTGTACACTCACTCTTTGGATATATGTTATAATTTGTGTGTCTATGTAAAAAAAAAAAATCAAATTATACATTGAAGAGAGAAAAAAAGCAAAGAAAAGATGAAAAACTGCATTTTACTCCAACTATTTACATGTACTGATATGATTAGTGGATGAAGTTTAGATCAATACTTTTGGTCGACAGTGGATGTGTGGGTGTTTATGCTTTAAAGTTCAGCTTTGCTCACCCGTATCCCTTCGATGCGAGGTAGGCTGAAACTTTGAGTGTAGTCCTCGACATTAAGCTCTCTGGAAGGCGAGGGTGACTGGGGTAAAGTGTCTCCATCATCGCTGACAGCCGCAGACGAGACACCTTCACCGTTTACGAGATCCCCAGGTCCGTTGTTGTAGTGCACGTAGAGCAACAGGGCGATTATATTCAAGATGTAGACATGGAAAAACACCATGACCACAACGAAATAAGCCCGAGAGCAGACATTACTCCTCTGGATGTGCAGCCGAGTCGAGCGAAACGGAGAGTTGAAAGGTGATTTCTCGTCGCCGTCATCGGTTTCTTCCCTCTCTATTAAATCTTCTTCACTGTCCTCCATTCTAGCACCTATTAAACGTAATAACCACAAGCTATAAAGGGAATTAATTCTGTGCGTAATTATATCACCTTACGGCTGCCTGTCAACGCTAGCTGGATGTTAGCAAACCTGCGGCTAGCTTACGAGTACAACGCCGCTGCGAAACTAGCGTTATATTGACGAAAAAGCGATGTAGTCTTTTACCCAGATAAGAGGAGAAACGCCAAGTGAAAAAGCTGGTATAATTTACAACCATTCATTTTGATAAATAAATGTTTCATCATTAACCGAGGTCCCTTTAATCCTATGCTAGCTAACGTTGGCTAACGGAGGTGTGCTGCCCCTGACAACCTGCCTAACAACACGATAGACGCGCAAACGACTGCGGAGACACCGGTTCGCCTCCTGCAGTAAACCAGTAGCGCCCCTTAGTGTTTAACGCCAAAGGAAATCGGTATCAGTGCATTTTCAACATAAACACACAACAAACAAACAGAGAGAGAGAGGAGGGGTGGGTAAAAAGATGCAAATAAGAAGATAAAAGTTGCAACATTTTACATTACATTTTTGTCATGTGACTGTCCCCCATGAACATAAAAACACATAAAATAAGTAAACAAACAAAACAGTCAAATAAGTGAATAATTAAAGGAGGCATGACTCCTACATGACTTCTACAATTAAAAAAAAACAAATTTATTAAACATTGAGTACGTTTTTCAGCTCGTTGATAAAATAAATACCATGGAAGGTCCATTGCTTTACAAACTCATCGAGTGTTCCACGTAATACACTTGAATATGTATTACATATTGATAGCATCTCACAACTGACATATTAAAACATGACTAAAGTCTTGTCATCTATTTTTTAAATATATTAATTAATTGAGACATTAGTTTGTATTTTAAGTGCAGACTCAACCAAATCCACAATGCATTATATATATGTATATATATATATATATATATATATATATATATGAAATATAAGTGTGCTACAACTGAATG
>JAPSES010000236.1:5474657-5516016 GCA_029822895.1 Maxillicosta whitleyi
ACACACACACACACACACACACACACACTCACACACACACACACACACACACACACACACACACACACACACACACATACACACATACAAATGCACTACAACCACATTTATTTGATGCACACCTTAAACTAACTACTGTACTGAAAATCCACTGATATTTAAAGGTGTACACACACACTCACACACACACACACACACAAACAAACAAACAATGAGAGAAACTCATAAGAAAATGAATATTTGTTTAAGAATGTGATGCCTGTTTGGACCCCTTATTGTGTCCTATACATTTAAAAAAGTTAATTCATATTATCTCTGAAATACAAGAAAAGAACATCTAAGTTCCGAACCATTTTACTTCCATTTCTCCATAACTTTTCTAGATTTTCTTCAGTAAGTAAATAAATCATTTTTAAAGAGAAATGAATATGTGTTATTCATGTTATTGAAAACGTGTTAACACATTAAGAACTTTATTACTGAGGCCAAATAAATCAGTGTAGGTAGAAGTATCATGCTCTTGTTGTTTTCTTGTAAACTGCAAAATAAACAAAATGTATGTTTGTTTTGTCCAGTTTAAACAGTTGTCAGCACAATATGATTTTTCAGTGTGATTAAGAACAGGATTTTTGTTGACCTTTTTTTTTTTTTTTTTCAAATGCTTGAAATGTAAATTAGAAAATCACCATAGACTCTTGTCCCCATAGATCATATCCAACACAATGAATAATATAAATAATCCCACTATGTTGTGAATATACTCAAAGATATGCAAGTTGTAAATCACTTCCCTGACCTTTAAAACACTTACTTAACATTAGGTTATGTATAAGGTTTGTTTTTTTAAGACACAGGGATCTGAACTTTGTGCTTGTTTAACTGTAACCTCAGGTTTAAAGTGTCAAGAGTGTCACTGATTTGTCTTTTTTACTTTTTTTTTATTAAAATGTTCTGTACTGACTGGGTTATTTCAAATATGTGTCAGTCCCCAGGAAGAATAGCTGCAGGCTCATAGTAACTAACAGGCTTCCAAATAAATCCAACTAAAGTAAACCTGTTTTGAAGCTGCTTGGGGTGAGGGGAATAAGATCACAGTGTTAATACTATCAGTTCTATTATCAGTCAAAGTATGACATATCTTGCATATAAAATAATGACTGAATAAAACTGAGGTCCTGTCATGTTCATGAAATATGGTGGATTTAGTACGATGAACCAGACTGCAGAAGCCTCACAGGGGTAATAGTATTCCCTTGATGGGTCATGACCCAGTGACTATATTTTTTTGCTACTACAAGGAGACCAGCTGCTTGGATTACTCATTAGGTCTGAGCTGTAGATCTATTAATACTAGACCAATATATATGTATTGTTATGAATTTATTGTTGTAACATACTACAAACTATAATGCCAGTTGTGTAATCTTTCTTCCATTTTGGTGCCAGAATACAATTGAGTTAAACTAGTTTCCATACAATAACAGTATTGTGGACTTTGATGGAGCCATAAATGAAATGTGTGTCGATCACAGCTTATTTGGGAGAGCTGCTGTAGTCTGAGGCCTCTGGGGAGCACCATAGTCAGCTAACATGTTTTTGTACATTTTTTTTTGTTTGTTGCCCTCTTTCTCTCTCTTTCTCTGTGTCTCATTCTTTGTCTTTTATTCTGCTATGTTTGCATTTGGGATGCATAACAATGAGAACACATGCTGAGGGAGCAAACAATCATCAGGAGCCAAAAACAACTGTAGAAAATGCACTTAGACTGCATTGCAGTCGTTTCATTATACAATGAAGGTTAACAGGTTAGGGTAGTTATCACTGTTGATGGCACTAATGATAACAATTGGCATGATTATAATGATGGGGTTGAGTGTGGTGGTGATGACAATGATGATGATGCTTGTTATTCCTTCTCCAGGCCTGTGGGCCCCGGTGGTGTGGTTGAGAAGATGGACAGGATGAAGATAATCAAGCGGCGCCTGTCCATGTCTTTACGCAGTGCTCGGCCTGTAGATGACTCTTTATCCGAACTGGCAGAACAGATGGCTTTGGACGAGCCGTCCGCAGCCAGGGACAATGGTGAGACACATTAACAAGTGCACTTAACCTCACTCGCCTGTATACCCACAGGCATACACAAACACATCAGCATATTCACTATATTTCAGGTCATTTATTTTAAGATGCTGCAGCTCAAACACAAACTCATAAAACCTGTTATATGAACTCCATGTTCATAAATATGCCTAATACTAATGAATATTTATGCATGTATTCATATGCTCCTACAGGAGTTACCGACTTATGAAGCTGGAACAAATATTCAGGCATCGTGTGTCATTATGATGGAGAGTAAATTTGTCACATCCAAAACCCTCCCGGGAGTCACAAAGTTTGACTCTAACATCTGTTAAGACTAGAGCCCCTGCACGCCACATTATTAAGCATTTGCAGTTCATTCCATAATCATTCATTTAGGGCACACAAAGACACACTAAGTTATGTGGTGATTTGCAAGTGATGGTGCATTGTAGGTGGACAAGTCAAACCAGAGGCTGATTGTTAAAAGTTATGCAGAATAATGGTATTATATTCAAATTTTCTCTGCTCCCATTTACATTTCCAGCAAACTAAATTCTGATTCCTAGCACATATTGACCCTTCCAAACTGTTCATTTCTTAAACCTTAACAGTTTGAGTTGGGTCAAATTTGACCCAGATCTAGAATTCCCTCACAGTAAGTGTCTAAACCAAATGTTGAACTACAGATTTATTTAGAATGTCTAAATAGAATATCCCACATTAATAAATATATGTAATGTATAAATATAATGTTCCAGAGCAGGAAGAGCATAGTTTTTAAGTTTTACAAAGTCATTTTTGGAGAAAAACATCTACTATCACACAATATCATGTCCTGTTTTACATAAGACATACAAGCATAAAAACTGTTATGATTTATATATAAAAATTAACCTGAACCAGCCTCAATGTCCAATAATCTGTAGCACCTGTACAAAAGTATAACATTTTAAAATATTAAAATTTTTGTGTATTTTGGTAAAATTTAGGAAAAGTCATCAAATTTCAGGATAAAACAATGATGCTTAGGGTAGTTTTTACTACTGTTGAATGTCAAAACGGGTCAAATTTGACCCAACTAGTATGTAAGTGTTAATGCTGATATCTTAACATTATTAGTATTTATTACACTGGTCAACACCAAATTTATTCTTTATGGGGTTTTTTAAAAAATTTTTGAGCTAATATAGGATAATTTTGATGTGCTGAATCTAAAAATCACATTGGTTTTGCTCAATCAGGTCAACTTTCTGAACTAAGGTACATAATTGTTTTTTGACGTTTTTGTTAACATGCACGGGCATTTTCACATCATTGAAGTTTGTAAAATTTAATTAATAATTTCTTTTAGAAAACAGTTGTTTTTTGTTTTCCTAAAATATTTTTTGGGATGAGAAATATTAATGAAAATGAACTAATAATGTCACAAAAATGTAATCAATTTCTGTCAGAAGATTGGATTTTTCAAAATCAGATTAACATAAAACCTGACCTTATTGGGGAAAATGGATGGAATTTTTGGATTCAGCGGTGTAAAATGTTCCTAATTCAGTTGAAAAAACATAGACAACTTCCAAATTTTTTATTTTTATTTTTATTTTTTTGTTATTGTGCAATATGTACATTTAATACAACACTTATCAGACACAAAGAGTTTGAGCTGTCATAACCTTTTTCATCTTCACCTTCATCTTCATCACCTTTGTCATCTTTTCATCACCGTGCACTGAACATAATTCAAGGAGCTTCAAAAGAGAATTATATTGGAAATGTGAATCTATAAACATACTTTTTAATTCAGGTACATTGATTGGTGTAACCAAAAGATGGTAGCTTTTAGTCAGTAGAGTCATTTGCAAACATGTTGATTGTGCCATCTGCTGGGCATCATGCATGACTACATGTCCCATGTCTGTAGGGATGTATATTTTTCTTGCTTCTGGAAAAATAAGTGCATAGAGAAACCAAAAGTAGAAGGTAGAAACAGTAAATGGTCTGCACATACATCGCTTAATTAATTTGTTTCATCTCCATTCATCGTTCCTCTTCCTTTCTCTCTCTCTCTCTTTTTTTTACATCCTTATCTTTGGTCCAAAATAAGAAATAAGAAAGTTCTGAATGTGCAAAATGATGTAGCAGATGAGGAGAGACACATTAAACTTTAATCACTGCTCTACATCTTATTCTCGTCTCTTCCCCTCACTGTATCGCCCTCCCTACCCCCACGTCTCTTTATATCTCAGTTAGACTGTGCAAAAGAGTGGTAAAAATATTCCTCACATTTTTCAAGGTGCTAATTAGAATCAAAGCTGGCGCAGGCCTCAGATTTGTTTCTTCGCTGTGTTCTCAGAGAATTTAGGCTTGTGTGACTGGAGACCAGACTGAAATCATGTGATGTTTCAGAGTAAAGCTAAACCCTAAAACTCAAGTAAATTGAAGATTACTTCTAAAGTAGTATGTTGTGGTGACTTATATTCACCTTCTGCAGCAGAAATTATTAATGTCAATGTCAATTTACTGCTATTGGACACATCTGTAAGGTCCTATGTTTATGTGTATGCCGGATTTTCACGACTCATAGATTTGCGATATATAGAGCATATATGGAGATTAAAAGCCATGAGTCCACTATGTATTTCCTCATTCCATTCCTCATGGTGGGATCTTTAATAACGTCATTAAAGAGGCCATTTTATCATCGATTCTGTTCTACATTTACCTCTGTAACCTTTTCCACATAGCGTGTTGTGTACTTTTCCATTTGCATGTTGTTGCTTTTTAACTCTGCTTCTCAGATCAGCCTGACTCATCTGGGTTTCCACTTTGCATGCCTCTCTCATGCCCTCTCTATTTTTCCTGAAGGTTACCTTTGTGTGTCACTGTTACTAAATTGTTTGACCGCTTCCTCATCAAACATGACACTTACTGTTTGCATTCCCACCTTTTTATCTGTCACTCCGACATATTGTACATGTTCTACTGTCTTTGTCTGTGTGGTGACCTTGTGTTGTCTCTTCTCCTCCCCTTCCCTGTTAAAATTTGTATTATCTGTCTTTCTATTCCACTGTCTCTCTTCTCTCTCATCTGCTGTCTCTGCTGCTTCATTAATTCTTGTCTTGCCTTTTCTGTTTTCGTTCTGACCCCTTACTCTTTCTTTGCGTCAACCTGCTGTCCTTTTCTTTTTCTCACCTCCTCTTGCTTTTCTTTCTCTCTTTCTTGATTGTCGCTCCTCTCCCTGTTCGTGTCTTCGCCTTGCGCGTCTCAGAGCCCATGGTGGTGTGCCCCGTGCACCCTCCTGCTTCTCACAGTGCGCCCTCCTTCCTACGCCAATACGCTGGTCATCTTGGCCGAACCGCCTTACGCAGAGAGCTGGGAGGGGGGCTGGAGAGAGACAGAGCATACCTGAACCTGCACAGGACTGGATCTCTGGGTACATATGCACACACACACATATGTATTAACACAGTGATGCACACACAAATACACACTTACACAGTAATACATATATGTACAGTATGTGCTAAGTGAAGGAGTCTTAAGCTGAAGATCACTATTATGTCATACTATGTAAACTGTATTACATTTATTTGGTAATGTGTAACTTTTATTACCTCATCATTATTTCAGTTATGCTCATTACATAGTCTGGAAGTGTTTGTAGAGCAGGTTTAAACCATATCTGAGTGTTTTATGTGATATTGTGTTGGGGATTGGAGGTGGGTGATATGGTGTAATCAGACATTGATGTATGTTTGACCTTCCAAATTGTAGTTGCTACTTCAGTTATGTGGATATTTGTACTTGTCCTTACTTGTCCAAGGACAGCAGAAGGAAATTAGATTGTAGCTAAATCTGGTGCAACACAGCATTTCTGTTATCTTTTCTGTTGTGTAGAGTTTTTTGTACATTGTCCCTGTAAATTGAACTGAACTGAACTAAACTAAACTAAACTAAACTAAACTAAACTAAACTAAACTAAACTAAACTAAACTTAACTTTGAATGATTAAACATGTGTTCATTCATAGACAGTATTATAAGGGACTAAGAACCTACTTTTTAATAAATGTTATAAAAATGTTTCTCTTCCACAGAAGTGGTGCCAGGTGCAACAAACCCCGCCCACGCTCATATATTGCACTTTATAAGTTAATTAAAATAAGATTTTTAAAAATGTATTCAAAATTATATCTTTGACCTACCTTTCCCCAAAATGTAATGACAACTATAAACCCAACGTGGTATGAACTGAACCAATGGTTTTGTTGCTAAAGGGTTAACAAACAAACAAACAAACAAAAAAACAAACAAACTATCAGTATCAGCATCAGTCAGGTTGTCACACATGTCCTGCATTCTGTGCTTCCCTAATGTAGTCATTACAGGGTTTTTTTGCACTTTGCTTCCATATTAAAAATTTATGCTTTGACACAAGTTAAACCTTCAACTAATATAATAATGCCTTAAACTTTTACCAGCTACATTTATGTACAATTGCATTTAACATATCTGTGTTGTTGGTGTCAAGCAGGTGCTAAATAAGTGGAGATTATTCATTTGAATATAGCACATACATGATGCAAATCAGTGATATTAGGCAGAATTTGTATAATAATAATGAAACAGAGTTTCCAGTCTCATGTAAGTAGGTTGTTTTACTGATACTGCAATTGAACAGTTCCTTCAGCCAACAAACTAAACAACAAAAATAATCCTAAACTCAGTGAATGTCATGAAAATAATAAGATCATTACTGAAACAGGACTTTGGAAATTGAACCATGAATGTCATAGGTAACCACATAACATATGCACATTCAGAGACAGTGTTGAGCGGCACCACGCTACAAAAACAGTGGAATATTGAGGTGAATTCACAACTACACAGTATTTCTTCGGTATTTCATTTGAAACTGAAAACTCATGCAACCACTAAGAAAACACTTGTATTTAAGATGCAAAACATGTCTGAAACACCTGTACACTAGTTGAACAGCAGTCGGTCTGAGCCCTAGAACTACAAATTCACATCAGATCAGATCAGCTGTTTGTGTGAACTTTGCAAAGGAAGGCAGAACAAGAGGATGGGGACAGGAACAGAAGGGGACCAGACAACAAAGTGTAGATTATTTGGTAATATCAGGGTGACATTTTCCTCATTGTCTGTCCAAATATGATATAATGTAAATTAGCATTGTAACAGAAGAGTATTTATTTTTATTTTTTTTACTACTGCAGTATCATTTTACTGTACTTATTTTGGGAGTATACAGCATCATGTGCTTTTGGTGTATGAACAACTTCTATAGGCCTAAAATTTCAGCCTATATTTTTGAGCCCATTGAAAAATATTGAAAGGAAGCGCTGAAGAAACACGTTTAGCGCAAACTGAATTATTGGGCTTGTGTGGAAGGTTTTAATTCAGTGTGTAAGCAGTTGTCAAAAGCTGTAAACAAACAAACATCCACTTGATTGTTAATGACAGGAAAACACGTTCAGCTTATCACATACTATTTTCCAGTATCATTCCCAGTTCTTCCCTTCTAGTTATCGTTGTGTCAGCAGTGTATTCTGTGCATTTCTACTTATTCTGTGTGTCATTAATTCAGGAAAAAGTCATTATCTCTTTTATTGTCCTTATATGCTTGAAGAATCAGTGAATATTGACTTTTGCCTTTTATCACTATAAGCTTGAGCGATACTGCCACCTGTGGTCGGAAAATCCAAACACTGATGTCACACAGATGTCAGTTTTGTTTACTGGCAGGGCGAGTGTGTGCTTTGTGTGTGAGCTTGAGTTTGTGTATATTCACGCAGCTTTTCAGTGAGTGTAAAGTGGTACTTACTCTCTGTCCTTGACTATCCTACTATGAATCTGGAAGGATAAAACCCTAATGACCTTAATCCAGTACACATACACACATATAGATGCTCACAAAACCTTACTGCTTGCACAATTACTTTTAACTTCTGTCTGTCTGCATTATGTAATGGAACGTGTGATCGCTGGCTATACAGATCCCAATAATCTCATTTCCCGCTGTGACAGAAAGGCTTATATCAGGAGCAGAGGAATGGACTGAGAAGGGCAAAGTCAAGTTGGAGGGAAAGAAAAAGAGCTGAACATTTTGATGTTAGAAACGGGGCTTGGAAATGTGAGAGATTGATTTGCAGAGGACTGACCGATAGAAAAGGGGAAGTGAGAAATATAGATGAAAGGAGAGCGTCACAGACATAGAAGGAGAGTCTTCGTTTCACAGTGGTGCGCCTGAGTTCCCAGCCGAGTGAACTACAGATAAACCACAGTGATGAAATTTCTTGCTTCTGTTGAACTGCGGGTGAATATAGAACTACTCTTGAACCATCTTACATTACCAGATTTTGCCAACTTCAAAGGAGGAGTAACGGATTTGACATGAGAAACAGGGGAATTATTTTGTTTCCCTGTAACAAAAATGATACCTGTGATTTGATGATGAACAACACTTTTTTTGAGGAATATAAAGTCACAAAACATTCTTTGTTTTACAGAATATTCACACTTGCCAAGGAGGTACGTAAGCCTGCCTGTCAACAGAAAGATTATGCTGAAACTAGTGCACTGATTTTCATGAAACTCTGTAGAAGGGTAGGACACAGGCCAAGGACAAAGCCTCTAAATTTGTGAGTAGATCCATAAACAGGGGCAGTGTTTTCCACTTAAAAGCCAGAGAGCCCCAGGCAATGGGTAACAGTCACTTAAATTAAAAATAAACTAAGCAGTGGCACCAGGTGACAAAAAAGAGAACTAAGGTCAGACTTGTGTTTTAATAAATATATAGAATGAGAAGGAAAGTAGACTATTGTCCTTGGAGGAGGTCTGCAGTTTAGCTGCTTAAACCGTATAGTCAGTCAAAGGTCATTGTTTAATTCAATTAGAAACTACAATCAAACCATAAGATGGGATGAAGATGAGAAGTTCAGCATTTGACCCGACAGTTAAAATCAACTTATACATTTTTACAGTATTAAACGGCCTTCAGGAAAAGGTCAGTCAGTAATAGCAAACATGTTATTATAATATATTTTGGGCCATTTTGAGTCTTTATTTGATCTCAAACAGGACATAGTTGGTTATGGAAGGTCAGGCATGAAATGAATCAAACAAAACACATGCTGTAAACACACACACACACACACACACACTGAACTATGTGACTTAACATGTGACTACTATATAATACCTCCTGTATATGATGTTCCTCCCTAGTCACTGTAATTTGTATTCCATTTTATTTGCCATTATTCTGCTATGTCTTATGACACATATGACTATAGCAGCAAACATTATATACTGTATATATTCAAAGATATGAGTCAAGTCTGCAGTGTAGAGAATTACAAGTGATCTGTAAAAATAAATGAACATACCACCCCTCGCCCCCAGACTGTTTGTCTGGCAGAGCGCCTTCATCCTGTGAAATCAAACAGCCCTAAAAAGGATTAAGCGTGACTCAAACACCAGAGATGCTGTTCTATTATTTAAGTGGCGATGAGGTGTAGTTTAAGATGTTCGAGGTTCTGAGTCTATGTGTGTTTCCCACTGGTTGGTCTCGCTGACTCACTGTGTGCCACTCAGCAGTCAGAGCACGTTGCAGCCTTTAATAGAGCGACATGATGATGCAATCTTTCTTTCCTGCTGCACTAAAGAGATTACCTTCCATCTCTTTCTCCATGTTCATGTCTTCTAACTTGCTGTGCCTTCATCCAGGAGTATTCAATTAAACACACTTTTCATCTGTGTAAGTGGGCCTGACTGTGGCGCTATATGTGTATGCTAGGGGTGTTTGGCCACTAGCCAACGCCAAAGAGCTTTTACAGGTTTGTGATTCATCTGTTGCTAAGTGGGCCAACACCCACTCCCACTTGTACCACACTGTACTTACAGTGAAGAAAGATGAGCACTGCACTTTCGGTTTTTGCTTTTCTCTGCTCCCTCATTTGTTTCTCTCCGTGAAGATGTGTAGCTACACTGCAGAGGATTAGGTGGCCCTTCTGTCTGTTTTACTGAAGAAAAAGGACAATGCTTAAAGCTGCCCACTCTCAGCTGCTATTTCAGTTATTGTCACAGATGTCGCCTCTTGCTCTGTTCTCTGTGCTGTCTCTTTCTCACCACACATACTGAACAGCTACATACTATATTTAACTTTCTGATAAAAACTAGAACAGGGCAAAAATAAAAGATGGAATGCTCTTCGGACCACCCTTATCTTTCCCATTGTACTGTACACTATATGAGCCTGTGCCAGGGGTTTAATGTAATGCATTAATACTGCATTAATCGCCACGGTCCTCACTCTCTACACTCTCAGCCATCCATTTGCACGAGCTAACCCTTCTCACTCACTCCAAGATAGGATTTATTAAGAACAATGGAGTGGGCTCCTTTTATGGAGCTGGTCTTGGAAGCTTTTTGTATGCGTTATGGTGGCTTGCTGTTTCAGTAGTTCATGCTTGAGGCTAAAGGAGGATGTTGCTAAAGAATGCTAAACTCAAAGTTGTAGAGATTTTCCAAAGGGGTTAGACATTGGGGACCATCACATATGGAGCAGGCAGCTTACAGTATGCTCTCTGGTCCCAGTAATTGAATAATAAGATTCCTTAGATGCAGATAAAAGGTTTAGAGGTAATTACTGCAGCCTAAATTCCCTCTCTCCCTCCAGCCCAGTGTGGTTTTTTTCTGTGTGCATGTTCCTCAGGGATGTTGTATGCACTTTGATTTTATTGTCTTTCTAGTCTGGAGGCAGACTTTGATATTTATGAACAGCTTTCACATGAAAATAAAGTGTTTTTTATATGAGGCTCAATTGAATTAAACATGAAAATAAAGATATTTAGAATGAGGTGGGTGGTGACAAAAAAACAACAGAGACCTTGAATGACAAAGTGATTCATAGGGGAAGCTGCAGAGTCAAATCTTTGATGTACATAGTCACACTTGTGAATATAAACAGACAAGGAGATGGTAATGGGTGGAGGGCAGAGTGTTGGGGTTCTGCCCTTGACGTTTTAAAGAGTTTGATGCTCAAGGATGCAGCATTTGCATCAATATACATCTGTCACTGCACTGTAAAGGGCATCGCACTTGGCTGTATGTATAAAAGAAGGCAGCCAAAAGCACATCTGAAGGTTGTAGCTGGTGCAGAAATGTAGTGAAAGTAATTATTCATTTTCTAATCTAATTAGACAACATCTCACATTTATACAACCTTTTAAATATTTGTTTTAATACATACATCTTTAATACATCTCTCTACACTTAGGCGGATGAAATTACCTGTAGATGTGTTAAGTGCATTACAACACAGTATTTACTCATCTAAGCCAGTTTTACCATTACAGTTTGCCTCCTGCCAACTGTCATGCTGTGTGCTTGTATAAGTTATAAGATTAAAAGCACAGGTATTGACACACAGGGTGCGCACGCCTCTTTGCATTCGATGTGTTGTGTTAGCAGCACAGACTAATTATTGACATGAAGGGAGAGGTTAGTCTTTAGAAGAACAGTTTTTGAAGTGTTAATCCTCAAGAACATCAAGAGGAAAAGATGACATTTGTAGGCTTATCTTGTTGACATTTTGTTTGCAACAGCATCTTTGTATTGCTGTTTTATTGCTATTCTACTAGTTTCTATACTGGCATGATCCACTTTTATGTTGGATGGATAGGGTCTATATTCATTGGAAATAAGGAGCACTGATTTTAAGGGCTAACACACTGGTTACAGATAGGTCATCTTCTGTGTTCTAGTAAAATATCTCCAATTTTGACATTGTGGAAAATTATTATTCACATTAAGGATGTTATGTGACATTATAGTATCATGACAATGCAGAAAACTAGCAGATGCTTTCTTTTGGCACTGACGATTATATTACACTTTCCATGTCAAGACTCTAGCCCAAAGCACAGTCTTGATGTCTTAATATCCTCCTGACTGCATCGTTGTTCAAGAAATATGTTTTCTTCCTGGTATGTTTTCTTCTTGATAGCTATGGGTGTGTTAGACAGTCATGTGTTAATAAGCGATACAAGGATGAACTGTTACTGTCATTGCAGAGGTGTGGGAAAGTGTGTCTGTGTACGGGCTGAGCATGAATAATGGCCTTTTCTTCAGGTCTTGGGGGAAGGACGCAGGGAGAAAGAGAACGAGGAGGGTGGAGGGAATGTGGTAGAGCGTGCGATGGGAGCTATGATGCCAGAGGCGTCACTCAAACGCCTCAGGGTTTCATTTTCTGCACTGGAGACTGATAAGGATGAGGAGGAGGCAGTGAGTGGAGAGAAAGGAAGGGCGAAGTAGAGAGGAAGAGTGATAGAGATGGAGAGAAAGGAAGAGGCTGATCCTGCAGAAAATGTTGTCATCGGCTCCTGGAAAGAAAAAGAGTGTACTGTATATTCAACACCATCTCTGGACCCAGACAGAGATAGGAAGAGTGAACGAGGGAGGGAGCATTAGAGATAGAGGCAGGAGAGAGAGAGAGAGACAGAGAGAGATTGGTATCACATGAGAGGGAGGAGAGTAACAGCAAGGAGAAGGGAGGGAGGACTAACAACACTGAAAGCACTGATAGGGGCGCCAGAGGCAAGGAGAGACTAATCGAGAGAAGGGAGTGGATGAGGGAGAGCAGCAAAACAGCCGGAACAGAGTGGCAGGCTCTGTAACAGTGGAAGAAAAGGGACGATAAAAGAAGAGATCTGGATAAAAAAAAAAAAAACACTGGGAAAAGGGCAGAAGACTGGATTGTCAATTTGAAAAGGAAAAAAGTGCAAAGGGATGCAGTAAAATAGTGAATCTGCCAGATGACTGTGTTTTTTCTTCCCACAGGGACTTCTAAGTTTGGCTGTCTGCACTTGTGTGGGAGCACGCATGTGAATCATATAGATGGAGACAGAACACTTGTTATTCTGTGATCGTCGGTCGTAACAGCTTTGAGCTTGCGTATGTTGGAATGTCTCTGCAGCATTTGGCTTACCTGCACAGCGTTTGACCTTCCTTAGTCTGCAACCAGTGTGACTGCAGAGAGAAAAAGGGCGAGAAAAAGGAGAAGACGAGGTGGAGAGAGGAGAGAGGAGAGGGAGTGTCTACTGGAAAACAGAGAGTTTAAGTGGAGTAGTTGCCCAGGGAGTTGTTGCATTGTGATTAGAGCGCCTGTGCAGTCTGTTCTGGCCTCGCAATATAAGAACTTTTTCTCATACACGGGGGCTCACCTGGATGTATGGAAGCCGCCTAAAGACTGGATTTTGCCTTGAAAGCTACTAAAGCGTGAGTCCTACTCAGACCTGTTGACTGGACATCAGTACTGAGCTGAAGTCAACACATTTAAATCAGTTATATTTTTGCCGCAGCAAAATGTGTTTTTAATTTTTTTTCAAATGAACTTTGTATTTTAATGCTTTAAAGCCTCTGGAACTATGGATGCATCAGGAAACCCCCAGGCGTGCTTTGCTCGTGCTCCTAGGGTAGGAGACTCCAGAATGGGGGAGGTTAGAATGGGAGACGGGATGCGAATGGGAGACAGAGACACCCCATTGAGGCTGTCACCTTTCCGTATGCTTAGAGTGTTGGACACATGCCGTCCTCCTGGAAACCGTATTGGTGAGTCTTATATCTGGCTGTTGTCACCATCAGATCCATGTTAAAATATAATGCAGTAATAAACAGCAACTGTCGTGACGTTATTCATGATTTTTCATTTTTAGAGGAAGCATGTTCAGTAAATGCCATTATGTGTTTAACAGCATGATGGTAGAGTTGATATATCATCTAGATTTTAATACTGGTTGCATTAAAATATGCAACAAGCTTATCTCTGTCTTTGTGTCATTTCCTTCTGTGGGGTAGTCAAGGGCAATTAAAATCAAACATGTATCCTCAGGTTTTATTAGACACAAAGCCATAGATTTATGCTAAGTAGATTTCCTTGAGAATCTGCTGATGTTTTATTTCTACAACATCTTAAATGAATTAATTTCAAAATATTACTTCCTTTAAGTAGCTGATTTAAAGATTTACGATGCAGTAGGATAGCCCAGAGCCATGTTTGTGGGTATTTTCAAGGATTTCATGAACTCCTTAGAGAAGCAAAAAGTCCTTCAAGTTATTTTTTTCTTTGTGAATTCATTATTCCCTTGTTTGTTCGCACTATGACTGCAGTATCTCTTTATTCCTGCTGCTGCTACTGCCTGATTGTGCACCCACTGCTGTTATTTGCTTTGAAAACTTTAATTTGGGAACTTCTGGCCAAGGGGCAAAAAAAAGTTGTACAAGTTTTCACGTCCGACCAAGTAACACTACATTGGACAGGACTATTTATTCTGTACAGCCTTGAGCAATCCCCTGAACTTCATTTATGGTCGACTTTATAGTTTTAAAAAAATCCCCAAATTCTGATTCCTTTTGTGACATATTCATATGTCGTTCATATTATACGTTCATATACGTTCATATTATGCTTGCCTTTAGTGCTTCTAACAACCTTTTTCACTAGACTTTTCAATCATTTTGTGGCATTGCCAAAGCCTGAGATGGATTTCCAACTAAGTGGACTACATACAGACCTAGGTGAAGTAAGGATAGACCTAAAAGCAGCCTACTCACTCTTCCAGACAAGCTAGCAGGGAGTCAGCAACCCTAACTAGGCCAACTGGGCTCCACACAGGGAGCCAGTGGTAGCTCATGACATTTACTGTCTGCTCTTAGTCTGCTATGGAAATGGAGCAGAAAGAACCTGCAGGAGACTGGACAACAGTGTCCTGAGTGACCAGGAAGTATGTGCAAGCGGGTTTGTGTGTTTATGTTCAGCAGAAAAGTGGTTTTAGTGAGATGTTAACAATAGAGAAGTGCACACGTTATATATTTTCAGTAATACATGATGGTATTGTATTAACACAGGGACCAGGATGGAATATTCCTTTTAGTTTGTCCTCTTTGTAAGATTCACCCACACTTACTGGACTGTTTACACAACCTCTCCAAAGTGAGGAAGGCCTGTGACATAATAGGGGTATTGGAGAGTTACTTGTCATGCATGTGTATCTGTCACCATGTAGATATCCCGGATCAATTTTCCCTTTACGCTGGTGTCAGTTACCATGAGTTTAATGTTTCACCATCTGGGTTGTAAGGGTTGATCCTAATATGACTACACTGACTGCTCAGTTTTCTTAGGAGCACACACTCTGTATCCTCTTGTCCGACCTCAAGGCCATAGAGAGTGCAACTGAGACTTTAAATGGCTATGAAGCGGCCTGCTAAGCATTTACACAGATGTATTGTGTTTGGGTGATGTTTGCTAATGAACATATGCTGTTGTTGTCAACAGTTAGCTGGACCTAAGAACAGATGCACAATCAACTCAGGTAGTTGAACGGTGGCAACAGTAAGAAACATGTTCATGCACTTCAGATGAAATGTAAAGAAATCCATTGAATAATGTATTGAATAATATAGATAAGAAATGTATAAATATTTTAATGAATTTGGATCCCATTGTTTTTCTCACTAGGACAACAATAGATTTATAAATAATTTTTGGGGTGAGGTTTAGTACAGATGATGGCATACTGTACTTTCTTTATAAATAGATTAAGACCAATGCATATTTTATAACTTTCACCAGTGCACAACATATAAGAAATGCATCATACACTAGCTATACATGTATATATATATGGAAACAAGTAAAAGAAAGTATTTTTATCCTCTGGCAAAATTCTCAAGCCAGTTTGCCTTTCTCAAATCCTAACCTTGAGCCTACATGAATGAGGTGCTTAAATGACCTAGAATCAGCCTCAGGCAGTGTTGTCCCACTACACAGCTGACAAACAGTGCACTATAATAAATAGCTCTACCTATGCAGCCCTATATCATTCTATCCCACAGTTCCCAGCACAGCTGAGGTGTCATAGTCACTCGAGGGACTTATTATTCTTTCCACATCATCACTTCTTCCCGTCAGAGCGTCCTCCTCCAAATCCACTGGTCTCTCTCCTCTATCTCTCACTACTACACTACATATGGTGCCTGTTTCACAATGTAAACAACAGATGATGGTAAAGTAGGATGTTTTGGGTTATTGACTGTGGACATGGAGCTGTTTTACAGTTACGATGAAAACATATGTCATAAACACATTGCAAGGGAAGTGCAATAACTGAGAAAAATCATTTTATTTGCACGTGCAATGGAAGCATTTGACCCATCAGATAGAGGTTTGGATACATGGGTTACACATTCACACAGTTTGGTGACTATTAGCACTGGCTAGTCTTTAGCTACCTTCATATTAATTAGCATCAATGCAGGAGCAAATGCAGCAAATCATTTATTTATCACTATTGATGTCATCATTGCAACATTCATCAATATTATTGCATACACATTTTCTCCTACAGGCCTGCAGAGAAAAGACCAACACCTGATGTATTGTACATGACCCAGACTTGAGCTGAAACCCAGAGAACGACCCTTCCCCCACCTTTACACAAACACAAACACACACAGACTGACAGACACACACATGCACACTCACACTCACGCACCACTGAATGAGGCAGTCCTGTCTGCTGCACTGTGACTCATTAATCAGATGGATTCTGGTGTGGATGGAGGTATGCATGTGTTGGGGTGGGTGGAGGAGTTGGCAGAGAGAAGGATGGAAGGGCTACCATTGCAAACAGGGTATTATTGATCTCTGACTTCCTCATCTTACCGATGGCATTTTATACGTACTTAACACCCTAGCATGGGTGGTGGTATAATCTATCAGCTGGACAATGGGACCCTACTGTGTCTCTCACAGAGGGGAGAGTGAAATCTTGGTACAAAATCAAATAAAATACAGATCTAACTGAAAAATAGAGACAACATTTCAGACAAATGATTTGCAGTTCTCCTTCTAAATGGCTGTAATAAATTCAACTCAGATTTGTTTCCACTACACTGTTGCAGAGTGTAGTTCCTAGATAGTAATGTTTTATTATGTCTGTGTGTTGCAGGTATTGTCCATGAGAATGTCAAGATGGGTTCAGATGGAGAGAGCGACCAGGCATCGGGAACGTCATCCGATGAAGTCCAGAGTCCAGTCAGGGTTCGAATGAGGAACAATCACCACCGGCGCATCTCTAATGAGGTACTAGAAATGCACATGTACTTACTATATACTAAGGCTTGCTATGCTCACACTGTACATCTAGTTATTACAGAACACACCCAGGCACAATGTAATTTAATGAGGTTTAAGGCTCATTTTGCAGATTATACCTGAGCTATGTCTGAAATCATCAGTTTGTTACTTAGGTTATTGCTGTTCCCTCACATGTAATTGTGCACATATTTGACTGTTTGCACAATAGGTGAGTGAGATTTTACTTAATGACTAATGACTTTTAGAAAAGATAAACATTGAAAATATGATAATAGCCACATGGCAGCTATTTTACCATACACGGACACACACACACACACACACAATCATGCACAGGAAATATGTAATGTACAATATGATATAGTACACAATGTAGGAACTCAAGGTGTGATTCCCATGAGACTTGAAATTTCCTTTAAAATGATCTGTTTGACCAAAACCTACCCATGGTAGATTAAGCCAACAAAACTACATGGTTAGGTTCAGAAAAAAGCCTGGTTTGGACTAAAGTGGTCCCTTTTACAATATAAACTGCACCAGGGTACAAATACAGTGCAATACAATTCCTTTGTGCAAATAGCACATAATTGTTCAATCCACGTGTGCTGTCTTTGTTCAGGTAAAGCAGATTTGTGCCACTTTAATTTGTCACCACTCCATGTGTGTCCCATGTCTCAGTGAGACTGTTTGCATGTCTGTCTGTTTGAAGGAGTTGCTGAGCACAGCAGTATTATGGGAAATGCCTCTGGACACACAGGCTGCTGCCTCTGACTGCTGTGAACAGTGGATGGGACTAATTTAGACCATGTTTTCCACAGAGAGCGTTGGTAGAAACTGCCGGGGAGAGAAGGGGTAATTATGGAAGGAGGAATAATTATTGGTATGACAAAGAAACAGGAGATCCAAAGTAATGAGAGTCAGGAAATGATAAGAAACAGAAAAGCAGAAGGAGAGACGGAGGAGAGAAAAACAATGTTTCCTATCAGCCGTCCCCCTCCATTTCCCCTTCCCCCCATCTGCCTTTCTCCCCTCAGGAGTCTGTCCATTCCTCTATCCTCTCTGCTCCTGTTTTTCCCCTCCTCCTCCTCCTCCTCCTCATTTTTCCTCCTCCTCCTCAGAGCATGTGGATGGCACTGTGGAGTGCCAGCCTCTCTTTCTTTCTTTCTTTCTCTCTCTCTCTCTCTCTCTCTCTCTCTCTCTCTCCCATCTCTGTTTTTCTGTCAGTGTGTGTGCAGTCATGTGGCAGGTCAAAGACATGCATCGTGGAAAGCTCATGTGTGTAGTGAGTGTATAGAAAGACACGTTTAAGGAGGACAATGAGGGAGCTACTAGAACTGTTCTGCATTGTGAGTACGGAGACACGTGTGTGTGTGTGTGTGTTTCTCTGTGGATCTTTATTCCATGCATATCAGTGAATATGAGGGCATGTGTGTCAGTGTCTCTGAACTCACATCTATTGTGGCTCTTTGTATAGGGGCATGGATGGTGCACATGTCTGAAAACCTGTTGTTGTGGTAATTGTGTTTTGGAGTTGCATGAAATGTGAAGCGTGTGAACTCAAGTGTTGAAGCAAATGAGTGACTTTTGTTTAAGAAATATGTAGGATGACTAAGTGATGTGTTCCCTTTTTATTATTCAGACATCCAGTTCAGCACTCAATAAATTCCTAGAGTCTAAGATCATATGTTGTAAAATATATCTAAAAAAAATAGTTTACAAAACTGTACCTACAGTGTGCAGTCCGCAGAGCTTTGCTAGCCATTTCCAGAGTCAGAACTATAATGTGTATCATGTCCTTATGGTTAGAGCTCAGATGTACAAAACTGCATGTGGTTACATTGGCCTATGAGCTCAGTTAAAACCATTACAGGCGTGAAATCCCTCTGCTTTCATCTTCAGGTTAACACACACTTTCTCTCCTATCACTAATGTTCACATGTAAACACACATATCATCTCACACACATACTGTGGGGCTGATGGGACTTGGCCAGCCTCTGCTGCCATGGAAACAACACGTGATTGGCACCTTGCCCATGAACATGTCCTACATGAATATAGAATACAGGGAAGGTGCATTATGGGTAAAGCAGCCTCACGTAATTATCATTCAAGCTAAAGGTATGAAGGGAAAGTTGTTTCCACTGGTTTCAAGGTTTCATGCCACTCTTTGTTGGTTTAATGTTTACTCAAGATAAATTTGTTGAGCTGAAAAACAATGATGCTAACTTTTTTTTATCTTGCCTGTGTCTTAAGAAATCTAGAACAAATTTGGCTGAAACTTGTGCTGTCATTTTCAGCTTTGTTTGTGGCTTTTATTCAGAGTCATGGGACCATGAAGCACAGTGTTACTGTGTTTGCACATATGATTTTTAGTGTACACGTACAGATTTAGGTTAGCTTCATTTTTGTTTGTAACTTTCAGAACCAGTTTTCTAAAACAAATACTACACAGGAATCCAACAATTTTAAAACATTCTATGAGTAGAAAAAAACAATATTGCTGTATTCTTCCTTAGAAATATATTAATATAAATACAGACAGCTACCTCTTCAATGTTCTCTTTGTCATGAACAATTCATCAGCCTTAAAAACAATACAGTCCTTACATCAGTAATCCATGTAATACCCATGTCTTTATAAATGTTCAAATCAACCACACAGTTTCTACTATGTTTTATTTTATATCACTAGATTGTAATTTAATTTATTACCCTCTTATAACATCACAGTCATTTGGTTACTAGATACTAAGACATTCACTATCTAATATAAAATGTTTTTCTGTGTTTTCTTCTGTTTCAGGACATAAACAAACGTTTGTCACTCCCAGCTGATATCAGGCTACCGGAGGGCTATTTAGAGAAGTTTGCCATGAACAGCCCACCCTTTGACAAACCGATGAGCCGTAGGCTACGACGCGCTTCATTGGTCAGTATGCAGATTGTATCTGTGTGTGTGTGTGTGTGTTTTGCCTGTATTTTTATGTGTGCGTAGCAGCTGTGTCTGCAATGAGTGTGATTTTAGCCTCTCTTTTACTCACTTTTGTGTGTACACCTGGGTGTGTGCAACTCTTGCAATGCTGGTTTGTTTTGAAGTAAAAGTAATATGAACTTGAAGTCCCATTGTACTCCATTTTAATGGGTGACAAAGGCCATTATATCCAATGATACGCTCTGAAGCTACAAACACACATAGACAGATCTAAAACACACACCAAGCCATGCTATAGTGGTTACAATAGCTCAGTAGGGGGATGAATGATGAATTCTGTATTATGTATCCAGACCAAGAGCATTATGGGTATTAATCTGGGGGTGGGAAAGAGAGAAGCGGGTGTTTTAGTGGATGGTTCATAGGTTGGATAATGATTGGCAGATATTCATATGCACATATCCCTTTTAAGCCCCTTTGTATTCCTGCTCAAGTGCTCTTATTCATTTGCTTATTTTGTTTGTTACTTATTCCATTTTGTTCTTTTGGTTCTTTCATATTTCCATTTTTCTCTCAGCAAATGATTTCATCCATGATGGAATAAAACAAGACACTGCACTGTTTCACCCACTCTCCGCTTATGTGCTTGTTCTTCTAAAATTGGCCTCCGTCTGCTGTACTCATAGCCCTGACAGCACTCACATACTACTGTAAACATAATTACCAAACCACCCTTCATATTCTGTAGGAAAGCATAAAGGTGCCTCCAACATTCATTTTTACTGTAATTATTGAAGAAGTCCTGTAGCCTAAGTTGAGCTCTATGCTTGAAGAGATTTAATGACACAGCTTTCCTGCATACAGAGATTAAAGAAAAGAATCTTTGAAAAGAGGTTTACACTGAAAGAACAGGTTTATTGTGTAAGTGGCAGTGACTACAGACTGTGGAAATTAGCAGCAGACATTTTCTGTGAGTCGTGTGGTTCTGTCCACTTGTGCATTTGGCTTGTTGTATGTGTGTGATGTAATAGATCAATCAATAAATAATTCAGGAGCAGTGTCAGACTCATCTGCTGCAGCTCCTCTCCTGAATAGGATTACACACCAGGACACCTTGAAGTAAGCCACAGAGCAAGAAAGAGAGAGCGGGGAGATACAGGAAGGGATAACAAGAGAGAATGAAGGAATAAATAATAGGAAGGTGGGATTTAATATGTGATAAGATGCTAGAGAGAAACCTAAAAATGAGTCTGAAGAAAAGATGAGTGAAAATGGACGTTAAATTTAACCTGCATGCCGATTCGGTTTGGATAGCAGAAAAACACAGCTTTATTGTGTCTCAGTGTCCTTGCTGAGCTTGCAGAGTGCATGTAGCAGCTACATGCACAGATTGCAGTGGTTCACTTTCTTTGCTGTATTTAGCCTGGTGCATCCATGCAGAAATATGTTTTTGATAGCATGGTGCACTGTTAGAACCATAAGAGTCACTCAGTGTATTTGAGGAAACTGGGTAGAGACAAAGGAGTCTTGGCTGGGGCCTTGGACGTAAATAGGTCACCATTTTTTAGGGGTTATTTCATATAATTTGGGTGAGTTACTGTTACAGAAAATGATTAAAATCCCTGTGAGGAAAGGAAAAATGTTAGCATGGAAAATGAATGAGAAATTAAATCTACCCATGTATGAATGTAATTATGCAAGGTGAATCAGGGAGTGTGCTTATTCTGTCCCACTTATTCTGTTACCGAAACGATTCTAAGCCTTAAAGTGACGCCATTGAGGGTTTTTGGCTTTTGGTGTGATAGTAGCCAGTTGTTACCGTAACATAGAACATGTGTCAGGTGTCGTATCACCGATGCTCGCATGTGAAATCATGTATTTTGATCTTTGAATCGCTTCCAATGTAATGTAATTGAAGTTACTTGGTATCAGTTTTCTCTAATGCTGTTACGAATTGATAATCAATTATTCACAGTGGCCCAGTCAGATCCAGTGTACCATGGTGCTTAGGAAAGAGATGTCATTTAATCAAATGGCAACACTTAACCATCTTATGTAATACTTACTATGCGGTGATCTGTTCAACCCTGGAATGATGAGCCAGAAAACTGAAGTTTGTAAATATTTAACTTCGGCAAACATACAGGTAATATTACAGAGCTCACCTGATACTTGATTCTTTATCCTTTTTTTTTTTTAACTTTATTTTTATCTCCATGTTTTATGGTGGACAAAATAAACAAAAAAACAAAACACAGACCACAACCTGATAGTGGATTTTTAAGCCAGATATACAGCAGTGGACAAAACTATTAGAATCTCTGACCAATCTGAAAATATTGACCCTTTTTTGCCTCCGTTTTATTTCATGATGTTTATGAAACATATACATGGTTGCTCTAAGCACAACAAATGTCAGATGAAGTGAGTCCTACTGTTTTTATCCACTTTTAACTTTAATATTTACATAATAAGCAGGATAGACCTTGTACAATCTAAAGAATCGCACTGACTCTTGCATCACAATCGATGTAACCACAGTCACCTCTAACAATGATCACACCAGTAATTGTGCTTCTTCTATGAAGGAACATGATTGTGTAATGTTGACAATGGAACAGGCCTAGCTTGTTTGTTTTTTTTATAAGGAAAATGAGCTGTATGTCTGTTCTGTGTTTTATAGGGCATAATGAAGACTTTTAAATATTTTATTTGTTCTATGGGTATTTTAATGGCTAAAAATCTCATATTTCTTCCTTCCACTATAATAATGATAGCTTGGAACAGGAAAAAACTGATAACTGATTAAGCCCCTGCTTGTGCACTGAAATGTGTTTTGCACGTCTGAAAACAATCTATCTTTTTCTCTTTAAACCGATTGCAAACCAGAACTGTTGCAGTGTCGAACATCATACTCAAAATAATAAATAAGAAATGTATAGCAAAATAATAATAAATTTACTTTTATGCTTTTATTTCCCCACAAAGTCAATTATTCCTTAGTCTAATATTAGTCATCAGCCATCATCAATGCTAAGTTCTGTAAAAGTAGAGTGTATAATGTCTTTTTGGTGCTGATTAATTAATTTATGCACCTTCAGTTGAGTCATTGGTTGCTATGAACACTTTAATGATTAAGTTGACACAGCACAAGATCCTTAAAGAGTAACTAGCCCTGAAGAGTGACTACATCATGTTAATAAAAGGGCCCTTTCTCCTCCCACCTCCCATTACCACCTTCTTTCTTAACAGCCCATCATTTTCCCTCTGCCACTTAGTGCTTTCAGTCCATCCTCTCCATCGAGCCTTCTTTTCAGCCAGTGCATGGAAAACACAATGAAAAATGTAATGTGGCCAGAGTCATAGACGTCTGTACACATTAGTTCTGAGCTGCAGACATACTGTATCTTTTCTCAGGTTTTGTACTTATACTGTCAATTTATCTGGCTGTAAATCTCCTTAGTCCACCTGCAAGTAGAGAGGCACACATTTTCTTTGGTTTTATGTTGCTTTAATTTTGTCACAAAAACTTGGTCTGACCTAGTTCTGCTGAGTAAGCTCACTGGAGCGTTGGAAACGAAATGAACCCATTGGCATCACAAGCATATGCAGGCGCGCAGAAAAAGGCTCAGTCCATCCTAAGGTACACAGAAAGCAGCTGCAAACCGCCTGCACAGAGTAACGTTTAGGTAAAGTGCTGCTATATTCAATTATGCCAGGGACACTTCAGCTAAGCTAAGAGATGCTTTTTTGTTTTACTGGAATTGGGGTGGATGGAGTAATGCCTGGAATTTAAAGAGGCGGCAGTACTGTATGTGTGTGTGTGTGTGTGTGTGTATTGTTTTGGATGTGTGTGTTTGCCTCACAGTGTGTGTGTGTATGTTGCTTTTGAGACCGAGTCCCCTGCCAAATGAGCAGCACTGCTCAGCAACAACCTCTGACAGCCCCTGTCACAAATGCACAGAGAAGAGCAGTATGCTTCTGTCTGTAGATTTTATCTGTCTGCTTTTCAGCTCTATGCATTGGCAGTACATTTCATCACCATTTTTTTTTAATATAATTGTCTGCATTTCTTGAGTTGTTTTCAATGATTATAAATTGGAAAATGGAAGTTTTTCAAGAATGCCTCTTCGTTAATTGTGCAAAATATATATTTTTTTACATGGACACACTTGCTTCAGTATATAGGCGTGTTATCTTTATCGTCTGTCAAAGCTTGTTCTGACTTTTACATGCTTTTAAAGAGATCACATGCTTCATCAGTTAACTTGGTCATTGGAGACCCTTCCTCTTTATACACACACCAGTGGGCACACAGCCGGGCATGTCCTAACATTGGCCTGGCATTCGTGTAAGCATCATGATGGGATGAGCCAGTACAAGATTGGGAGAGATGGCTAGATGTAGAGAGATGCACACAGTAAAAAAAAAAAAAAAAAAACATGTCAGAGACCCTCCTGATGGAGATCAACAAATAAAGGAGGAAAAGTGACAGTAACGGGGGTAAATGGTGACAGGCCTGTGGCTATCACAGCTTGACAGAGCTGCATTTATCTATAATTCATGACCTGGAGCCCACAGGCCACATACATTATGTACTTTAACTTTTATTAAGTAAATCCAGGCTTAATGTAGAACTTTCTCTCTGTACTTAAATGTAATTATGAAAAATGTAGAAAAATAAAATCCCTATAATGTCATCCAGTGAGGAAGAGTTCATGCTGTATTTTTCCCCCCCTTTTTTTAAGTTTGTTATACTGACTTCCTGTGGCCAGAGAATATATGTGCACCCAAAAATTGACAGCACTTTACATTATTAAAATGACACTGTGGAGGAATGTGTGATGCCTTGGTTCATAGTTATATTCAGTCGCCTGACATTTCCTAAACAAGTATAGTCAGAAATGTCTATGTGCATGAGCATAACATCAAGTGGAGAATAGGTTAATAAGGTGTAACATAGTACCGGAGGATATTAGCACAAGGGATGACATAAGGATAAAATGAGGTAATGGTTTAGTGCAGACACATTGGAGGGAGGCCTGGTGAGTCACACCCCTGCAGTTATAGGTCAAATGTCAACACAGAGGAAATGAAATTAGAATAAGCAGCTCTGCCTGACGGCTGTGATTCTACAGATCCTACAATTTCTTGTGATTTGATAAAATGACTTAATATCAGGCTGTATGTAAAACAAATGTAAACTGGCACAGTGATAGCACTCCTAACCTCATCGTCTGACTCCTCTCTGTTCTTTCTAGTCTGAAATCGGCTTCGGAAAACTCGAGACCTACATCAAACTTGACAAACTGGGGGAGGTGAGATCAGTAAAGGAAAAACTTGACCAAGTAATTTTATTTTAATTTTACTTCATAAATGCGATGCTTTTTTTATCTCTGCAGGGCACTTATGCGACAGTTTTTAAGGGTCGAAGCAAATTAACAGACAACTTAGTGGCTCTGAAGGAGATTCGGCTGGAGCATGAGGAGGGCGCACCTTGCACAGCGATCAGAGAAGGTACTGAAAACTCCAATCATTTGGAAATAACATGGACAACACTGTCAAAAAGGGCTATTGTTCTGCCTGGTTTGTCAAAGCTGCAGTGCTTTGTAACTCCCAGAGCAGCTAGTGATCCCAGAGCTGTTTGACTTCCTTCCACAGGTTGTCTATGTTTGACTGACAGTGTCTGATGTCTCTCACTTCTGTAGTGTCTCTGCTGAAAGACTTGAAGCACGCCAATATTGTCACCCTCCATGACATCATCCACACTGACAAGTGCCTGACACTCGTTTTTGAGTACCTGGTGAGTGGCTGCACTGTACATGTTTACCTGTATCAGACGGCATATATTTATATTATGTTGTGTCAAACACTCTTCCACCTTCTTCCTTCCTTCCTTTCCCTTTTTCTACTTTTTTTTTCTCTTTCTATTAGGAAAAAGACCTAAAGCAGTACATGGATGATTGTGGAAGCATTATGAGTGTTCACAATGTTAAGGTATGTAAAGAAAGAAATGTGGTCTGAGGAAAAGTCTAGATCAGATATAAACACACACACACACACACACACAATATCTTTTCTGACATGAATTGGTATCATTGTGTGGATCTCCTCTAAGCATAACCCTCCAGAACCATAACCCCCCCTGCAAGACCACATCTGAATTTTGAAACAGTAATGAAAGTAAAAAAATAACATAATAACTGACAGACAGTATAACTAATAGCGACTTGAATACTTGTCAACATCCATTTTCATACATCTGATACATAATCATAATAGTTATGATGATGACATATCAGGCCTTGATTCTAAACATTTGAGAAATAAATTCTATATTTTGTGGAAGATATGAGTTTCCAATTGTTTTAATTATCCTTCTTCAAAAATTCTTGCAGATGTTCACATTTCCAAACACATTGATATAAGATACCTCTTAGTTCCACATTTTATACAGGTGTCTTGGGTATTAGGGTTGAATTTGTTAAGTTTTTCAGGTGTTATATAGGTTCTCTTATTATATTTTCATTACACAGTTATGTGTGAACATCCTAAACCAACATTAGGTTTGTTGGTTTACTGATGTTATACTGACCACACAAGCGCATTTGTGAGTATCTGTATTAAGATACAATCTGCATATATGCGTAGTACAGACAGCATTAAAACAAAGGTTTCAGGTAAATACAGCTCATGTAAACCAAAGTGGTAATATTTTTGCTCCCTTTACACTAACATGTCTTTAACCTTTTTCCTTACACCATAGGAGATTTATGATATTACTTTTCTGTTGTTTTATACCAGGTTTCAGTCAAACTCATGTGTTTCTGGTCGTGCTGCTTCTGTGATCAGTGTACCTGTAACACCATTATGTCCGATACTCTATCAAGCATTCATCTGCAAGTCTTACAGATTTCCTCTGTTTCTTTAGATCTTCCTTTTCCAGCTGTTGCGGGGTCTGGCTTACTGCCACAGAAGGAAGGTCCTTCACAGAGACCTCAAACCCCAGAACCTGCTCATCAATGAAAAAGGAGAGCTCAAACTAGCAGACTTTGGTACACAACTACTTTTACATCACAGCAAGAGTCTTACTTTCTGATTCAGTGTATATATAAACTGCAACAGAATCTTAATGAGATCTTAAGCCTCCTAGTGGCTCCTGAAGGACTAACATTGTCAGCATGTTTTACATGGACTCACTAACCAGACAACACTGCCACCCTTAGGTCAAACACAAAACATGACAAACTGCCATGTAGTGTTGGTGTAAATACCTCTTTGCAAATAACCAACTACTAATGTTCACAGCCCGGCTAAAACAAAAAACAAAAACACCTGGATTTAACTAAGCAAATGTATGTAACTGCCTTCCATTGGATAATTCCTGCAGTGACATCCATCCGTTTGTCAGGAAGCATAAACAATAGACATTGTCTGGAATCATCACAATCCATTGAGAATCTTTCAGATGTGATAGAGAAGAATTGACGTAGCGGTCCAACTCTCCCATCAGCCATACAAGATCATAATGAAAAATAAATGTATGGATAGAAAGTTTGGAAATTAATTTATTTTGACACTGCACAAGCATAAACTGTGGCATGAATAAAATGTTTTGCTTTGGTCGGGTTGTGCATTTTCTAAACAAAACTAAAATCTAGATTCACACTCGGAACATTGACAAAGAACAGTAGTGTTTTTCATTTTAGAATGTAATGACACAAATGGAAATTACTTGTCAAGGAAGACAAAGTGAGTCATGAATTATTTTTGCTGTATTTTAATGAAGGTCTGGCACGAGCCAAGTCTGTTCCTACAAAGACCTACTCAAATGAAGTTGTGACATTATGGTACCGACCACCGGATGTGCTTCTGGGCTCCACTGAATACTCCACACCTATCGACATGTGGTGAGCAAACACACACTGGGCAGAAAAGAAAACAGGAAATGTCTAAAAGCACTGTTTTTGTCAGTACAATGCCATAGATGAACTGAAGTACTTTTGTTTATTATCAAGAAAACATGGAAAAGGGTTAGATATCAGCTCTGAAATTAAACTATTATGAGCTATTTTTGTTGTTATTATTATATTTGTCCAAACAAATGTAGCTTTAGTTGTACCAGGCATTAAAATGAACAAGAAACTGAAGAAAACAAGTGGTCTAATAGTTTTTCTACAAATGTATAAACACAACAAAAATGCACACAAGTGAAACCAAAAATCATTTAAGTTAAAAAAAAAAAAATAATCACCATTAAGTTGTGATGTCATGAATCTTGTTTTTAAGATTGAATAAATAACAGTAATAACCTTGTGTATTTTTATGTAAATGTTAAGTGTTGGTCCTATGCGTACCCTTAGCTAAAGTTAAAGCTACAGTTTAATAATTTAATAGTTTCACTGGGGGAAAAAAATGCAACATATAATGTATATAGTGTAATTCAAGTATTTTCAGAGGACATGGGACATCCACTTGACTGTGTTTTCAGGCTGTAGGAAATCTGCGCTGTTATGCCCCAATTATGTCTTAATCACAGGCAATTCAGGCAGGTGTGTGTGTGTGTGTGTGTGTGTGTGTGTGTGTGTGTGTGTGTGTGTGTGTGTGTGTGTGTGTGGTGGGGTGTGGCGGGGTTAAATGTATTATATTTTTCAGAGCTGCTCAAACAAAATGCAGCTATAGCAAAGTTAAAGACCATATGGAAGGATAAAAACATCTACCGCCAGACAAAACGCGTTCTGAACAGATCCACAACAATGAATCCAGGCTGTTGAGATGAGATAATATCTCCTAAGGACGTAGTTTATGACCCCATTAGACAAAAGATAGGTCTGTTCAAGGATCTACGCAGAGAAAAGTGAAATGGTGAATGGACATATTATCCACAGTTATCCTACCATCACATCGTGTCAAAAGAAAAGAGGAAGACCAAAGAAAAAAGGGGCAGGTTATACCACCAGAGGGAATGGGAAATGATTTACTGATGATTTAAATGCAGATTATGGCATGTGGAGATGAGTGGCGAGGGACTCATCTATGCACCCACATATGAGATGAGAGCGAGTGGGTTAAATACATAGTTGACAGATGTAATTACCACCCACTGATCAGATTCTGTCAGATGTGACCTGGATATGACTCTATTGCTCTATTCTGTGTCTTGACATGGAGGTCTGGAAAAGTGGCTTTCACTTTTTAATTACAGTGCGATACATTGTCTTGTCATATGTATTTATAATTACCCTTTGATTTGGATTGAGTTGAGAAAGCTGTAGAAGAGAGGCATGTATTTTCCAGCTCGGAAGGTTTTCCTCTGATTTTGTAATTTTCTGTTTGTGATGTTGCATTGCTGGTTATAATATACACAGCAAAAAAAAAAAAGGGGGGGTGGGGGGTAGAAAAAAAATAAAAACACTAAATCTGAGGAAAAGGGTTCGCAAAACAAAGACATCGTTATACAGATAATTTCACTTGACAAGATTTTTGAATTAAGATTGTTTAATCTAGAAATAAGTATGTCTACAGACTTAAAATGTCAAATTAACCCTTAAAACAAGATAAGTTATCTAACACTTCTAAATCTAAGTTGTTTTTTATCTCAATAAGAACCAAATAATTTGCAGTGTATGACGTAAACAGGAGAGTTTGGTAGTTTGAATTCCCACATTTTGCTCTGATTTCTTGCACTATCTGCATATGAAAGCCGATGGTTACAAAAATATAATATTGGTCACTTTAATGTTTATATTATATCTATATCTTTATGACATCACTCCTTAAGAGTGAGTTTTTGCAGGATTGACAAATTCTTTATGCACTTTCTTGGGATAGTTTCTTGGATTTCGTTATTCATACCATAACTATGTGACAAATAAAATCTTGAATATATTACATTCATATTTTTTTGAACTCAGTGACATCTTCTCTGTGTTTTGTTTAGGGGTGTTGGCTGCATCTTTTATGAAATGATCACAGGCAGGCCTCTTTTCCCTGGATCGACCGTGGAAGACGAGCTTCACCTCATATTTCGCATCCTCGGTGAGACGCTGCGCATCAAATGAATGTGCATCTTCTTCTCCCTGTGTGCGCTTTACATTAACCGATCATTATTTATTTTCAACAGGTACTCCTACTGAAGAGACTTGGCCGGGTATCACTACTAGTGAAGAGTTTAAAACCTATAATTTCCCTCAGTACAAAGCAGAACCCCTCGTCAACCACGCACCCAGGTTTGTACATCTGAGTGCACATGCCCGCAGCCATGACTATGTGTGTGTAGATCAAGTTACTGAGATATGTTATATGGAATAAGATACGATGCGGGATTGATTTTCAGTAAGAACTGTAGTTGAGTGTTTCCGCCTCTGTAGAAATGGCAGGAACATTACACTGGTCTAAACGGCTTCAGTCAGCTTTTAAAACACTGACACTCAAGCCTCTGTCAGTCTTTCCTCTGTCTCACTTTCTCTGTTGTTTTCTGACTCACAGGATAGACAACGA
This sequence comes from Maxillicosta whitleyi, assembly GCA_029822895.1. Classification (NCBI taxonomy): domain Eukaryota; kingdom Metazoa; phylum Chordata; class Actinopteri; order Perciformes; family Neosebastidae; genus Maxillicosta; species Maxillicosta whitleyi. The sequence continues at coordinate 5,505,360 of JAPSES010000236.1, forward strand.
TGGGCATGACTTACTTTCTGTGCTCCTACAGGTAAAAAAAAAAAAAAAAAAAAGCAGGATTTCAGACGCATGCATCCTTTAGTTTGGTCTAAAAGCTGTCAGTCTTGTCTCTAAACTTCTTCACTCTGTCGTTTTGCCTCCAGTTTGAAGCTAAGAAGCGTGTCTCAGCAGAGGATGCTCTCAGACACTCGTATTTCCGAAGTCTTGGGGAGCAGGTTCAGACACTGGCTGACAGTGAGTACTTTACTTCTTTCAATCTTGCTCAAACAAAGACAAACATCATTTCACCAAGGGCTTAACTTTGGGTTAAACATTGGGGGGGTCACATTCAGGGCTGTTGCAGGGTTTTAAAACTGCTGGGATTTGTGATGCACAGGCTGAAAATCTTTCAATTTTTGAATGAGTGGGTGTGAATTACACGTCACACAAGAGATCTAAATTGCTGAAATTACTTTTGAATTTAAAAAAAAAAAAACATGGCAAGAGTAAGTTAAACTTGGTTTGATCTGGCAAAGGCAATGAGGAAAAAATGTACTCTAACCATGTACGCACATTACATTACCAGATGATCAGAGATGCTGTGATTTTTATGGTAGATAAAATGAATAAGGAAAAAATTAACAAATTATTCATGCAAAATAGTTAATAAATGTATAAATCGGAATGATGTGATTATATGGGGGGGGGGGTATATTGGTTGGATCTGATTTTTGGGGGGGTCGTGACCCCCCTACCCCCTGTGTAAATTACACCTATGCATTTCACCAACCTGCTTTTTTTGCGTTTCAGCCGCTTCCATCTTCTCTGTAAAAGGTATTCAGCTTCAGAGAGACCCAGGGAAGAGATCCTCCGTTTACCCTGAGTCAAGTAAGTCCCCCAGAATTTTACAAAAGAGAGAAGAAGGAACATTTTAGTCAATCTAAGTGGGGATTTCATAGAGAACAAGTCTAGCTCCCAGTCCACTTCCTGGTCTTTCTTTCTCTCTCTATCCAGCTATTGGCTCTTTGTCATCCTTCATGCCACTGTGTGGTTCACTTCACACACTATCACACACATCATAAGGTTAATTTTAATGTCACTGTTTCATATAGTAGATCCATAAAAATTAGGTATCCTGCACTTAAAAATATATCTATCATGCATAAACTACATCCAAAGCTCCAGTGTGGGAGCTCTAGTCACAGAATTTTAATGTAATATATGTATTTATGTTTTCTTTAGTGTCTAATCACCTTAAGGTATAATTTATTCTATTTTCATTACCTTAGAATCAGGTGTTGTATCTAAAGATGGAGCTATTTTATGTTTCTGCAGTAGTTTAGAACAGACTTTCTCTTTTTTTATGTTTCATGGCATCCAGCTGTAGCCTCTTAGACCTGTTATTCCGTCAGTGTTGCCATGGTAATGCTACACCTTGTGACTGTGTACAAAGTCTATTTGTCCATGTAACCAGAAGACTGTCAGCTAGAAGCTAAACTAAAACAATTTTGGAATAAAGTAAACAAACCAAACAATGAGCACTTTAATGGGCAAATATTCTAACACTGTGAGACCAGCATATGTCATGAATACTTTTGTAAAACAACAGACCAAAGTGTTATTTCTCTACTTTCCCTGCTAAAACTCACTGAACAAGCCAAAGAAAAGCAAAAAATAAAGATCATATTATGAGTTTTTATCTTACCTTTGCTATATTCTGATCATAATATGGTATTATATGAATGAAGCTTCTGCTATCACTTACTCTGTTGTTTTGTGTTGCATTGAAATGATTCTGACTGGAAAAAAATGGCCCAGGTTTTAACAGGTTACAGTGCACTAATCATTACCTGCATTAAATATAGTTTAATAGATCCCATTGAATACCGACGGTGAAAACGAGGCCTTACAATCCTTCTGACTTTTTGGGTTTTTTACAGGATTCAGTTGGGTTTATGTAAATTGGCTTAAGAGTCTGGGTTCAACCAGCTGTAAAGTGTCATGAGATAACTTTTGCTATGATTTGGCGCTATATACATAAAATTTGATTGACTGATAATATATCATATAATGTGTAATAATTAGATTTCAGCTGATAAATTAAATATTAACGCCTACAATGAGTTAGCAGACGGTTACAGTTACAGCTTATATACATTAAAACTGCATACATGATGCATGTTGTTGACATTACACATAGACTTACTTCAGTTCTGTCTTTAGTACATTCCGTGTGTGTCTCTTTATTTCTGTGTGTGTTGCCTTGTTCGTGTTCTTATTAACAGTCCCTTCTCTTTCTTGGTACCCACGCTGTCTTCTTTTGCAATGTTCGTCTTTTGTTTCCTTAATCCTTTCCAATCTTTTTTGTGTGCCCTACTCTATAACACCTCAATTCCCAACCCTCTCCTTCCTCAACCCTAAAAAAGCGATGGCCCATAAGCTAGGCTCCGCCCCCTCGCAGTACTTCCAGAGAGAGGCAGCCAATCCCAGGGCTCAGAGTCACACTCTCTCCTCTACTTCCACTGGCTGAGTGGCCTACCGTTCTGGTAAATACGGTCTCTTTCATTCTGATGCTGTTAAGTCCCCCTCCCCTTATTTTTACCTGGCCTTCACCATCCCCAGTCCATTTCACTTATGTCTGTAAGATAGTCTCACTTTCTCTCTCCACCCTTCACACTCCCCAACATCAGCATTAACTCATGTAGTTCATACCCTCATGTTCTTCTCCATGTTGTTTATTATTCTTGTCCCTCTCCCCATTCTTGCTCTTTCAATCCTTCCCTCTAATTTCAAGCCCCACACCCACAGGCACCATCTCAGCTTTCACTTACCAAACCCCTTTTTTACTCCAGCTGCACCACTCCCACTGCCTTTTACCAGAGATGAAAAGGGCAACAATATGAACACAAAAGACAAGTGATTAAAATGGGATTGGAGAATGGGGAGTCATTTGATTCTTTTTATTTGCAGTCCTGTTTAGGTTTCTCCAGCGAGAGATGTAGCCTTTTATGTATTAAGCCTTATGGGTAAGAGGGCATATGGGTTTGTTTTTTGTGTGTGTGTGTTTTATAAACAGTGATGGATGAGAATCAGATTCTTTAACTGTCAGACATTATTTAAAAAAAAAAAAAAATGCAATGTAAGAGCACTAACTGTCCTGCAATTCTGCACAATTTGGGAAAAAAAGTCATGTTTTTGGACAATATTGTGATTGCAGGTTGAGTATATTTGCTTGGTTTACAAGAAAAATGCAGATTACTGATTATTTTAATAGTATCAACATAATGAAGCCTGTTTGTTTACAGAGCTGTCAGTTCAATTAAAAATGAACCTGGAGTTTCTTAAGGAGTCTCAATGTGCTTTTAAATGTATTTTTCCAACTCAAACATACAAGCTTGAATTAGCATAAAAAATACAAAACTAAGATGTTTTTACAGTTTTATACAGTACACCTCTACACACCTTTCTGTTCAGTGTCACTGAATCCAAAATGTCACATGCACGCTTTAAAGGTGCAGCACTAGCAAGATACTGTAATTGAAGTAGTCGTGAGATTTCTGCATCTATTCCTTGTTTTCAGGCTGTAGAAAATCTACTCCATAATGCTGATTTTTGGTTAATCACAGATTAGTGACAGGCTGACAGTTTTCAGACTGCTAGGGTCGACACAATTCTACTGCTCTACATTGTGTCTCCACCTGGAAGTGTGAAGACTGAAATAACGTCTTTTAGTCTTACAATTTGGAAAGCCACAGAAAAGAGTATGTATTTTGTAATACTAGCATTTTTTCCTCTGTGATTTTAGCTACTGCAGCTTCTTATATTATATTATATTACATTATATTATATTAGATCAAATTAAATTAGATTAGATTAGATCCCACAACAAGGAAATTCAATAGTCAAGGCAGCAACAGAATAAAGTGCATGAAAAATTGTATGTGCATAAATATGATCCAAAAATACAAGATGCAAGTGCAAATACAAACAATATAAAATAATAAATAAGAATAGTAATTTTAAAAAGCTGTACAGCCTTACATATTTACAACAGAAAGAAACTGTAAAAAATCAGACAGTACAGATTTGGGGATTTTACATTTATGTAGGATACATAAAGTTGCAGTTATTATCATTATGCAGCTATACTTTTAGCTACTTACCCTGAGAGAACTTATTTAAAATAGCAATCATGCAGTTTTCCCCTTTATACTCATTAAAAACTATAAATGAAGTGCACATAGTCCAAAACCACTTCCACTCCAATGTTACTCTCCAACACTGGTTATAAATGCTGTTTTTAAGCATGAATATGAGAGTTTTTTTTATTTTTACTCTACACTTTGAAAACATTAGCAGCTGGTAAGTATGTTTATTTTCAGTCATGGTAAATTGAGTTAACATTACAGTGTGTTGGTGTTGGCTATTATTGCGGTTTATGTAGTGTATGTTGTGTGTTGCAGGCATGGAGTTTGTGTGTTCAGATGAAACCCAGCTCTTTTGTAACATCTCTCTCCTCTTTGTTGTGTTGTTCTCTTTCTTTCTTTTCTAGCCCAGGGGAAGAGCAGGAGGCAGAGTGTGTTGTTTTAGCGCTGGTGGGGTGCTGAGGTGAGGAGGACAGTGACACGTGAAGCTGTCCTGTCAGACGTACATTCAGTAACCTTGCCACAATCACACAATCACACACACACACACACACACACACACACACACACACACACACACACACACACACTGAGCAACACATGCACATACTCTGCCACAATAATAGTAATATTTAAAAAACACACAGAAGTATAAGAAAACCAATACAATACGGCAAAATGGAATAAAATCTACACCAAACTAAGGAAGAGGAATCCATCCTTGATTACAAAAAGGAATCAAGAGCGCAACCTTGAGGACAGAAATATAAAAAATTTACAGAAGCACGAGAAGCTGGAAGAAAAGAAAAGGTTGGAGAATGGAGGAGGAGGATGATGATAATGAGGAGGAGGAAGAGGAAGACTCTCCTTGCTGCTACTACCACTGCTGTCCACAAGAGGGCAGCGATGATGATGTGTGCTGACTCAACAGAACTTGCTGTATCAGTGAGCTGTATGGAAGAAGAAGACGAAGAAGTTAAAAAAGGACACGAATCACAGAAGAACGCACAAAAGAAGGAGAGAAATCCCATGTCGCTCTCTCTCTCTCTTGCGCTTTTGTGTCTTTTTTTTTTTTTTTTTGGTTTGGTTTGATCTGTTGCTGTACATAAAACGACTGAGCTGTAGAACTCTGCTTCTTCATAACACGCCTCAGCCTGAATCCAAACTCTAAATATTGCACCTCAGCCCTAAACCCCCTTTCGCCTAAACTCTTGGCCCTTTATTTTCACAATCCTTAAAAAGTAGACACACACACAAAAAAAATGTTCTCTTTCTATTATCTTTCTGTGTCTCTAAATACACACTATAACACACACTGTTGGTTCACTTGAACATTTAGAGTGTGTAGACCATTGGAGTTTACAGAGATAAACTTTAGCACCTTATTGTTCAGTAGACGTCAGGGTGGCTGCCATTACTTTACCTCATCGGTTACTCAAGCAGAGTAGGATGCAAAGTACACACTAGATATTAGAATGAAGTATCAAAATAAGAAACCAAAAAAAAAAACAACCAACCAACAAAAAAAAAAAAAAAAGACAACGATGACTCACTAATCATATGGAAATGAACAGATGTATTTACGATCACTCATGGAGTTGGACATTTCACCACAATAGGGTTAAGATCACTCGAGAAATTAATATAATTAAATTTGTCACATATTCACATGCTGTAAAGAAGCTGCGAGACACTCCTGTTTCAGTACACAAGAAGGACAACATTTGTGGATATAGAGGTAAAGGAAGTGTTGAAACCCTCACCTGCTTATTTGTAGACACGTCCTTCCTCTTTTGCCTTGACTCAGAGGTTGTCTAGATTTGTTGTGTGATGTTCAGGTGTTGTTTAATTGTTCTCTTTGCACCTGGTTTTACCTCTATAGAAAGCAACCCAGTCCTCTCCTGCCCAACCTCATGTGCATTTATTTTTACTCTTTTTTTTTTTTTTTTTAACCTGTATATATATATGCGATCAAACTTTGTACTTGTCTGAAGCAATGATAATTCCAGGATGCTGTTCTCAGTCTGTTTCTGTGTTCCCATCGGATCACTGGATGGCTGACTGGGGACGTGTTGCACATTCCTTGAGCTCAGGACTTATTGCTAGTGTAGTTTTGTGGATGCTGTAAGGTGCAGCTGGTCTTGTACGTCTACCCAGTAGAGCAGAGTTTGCTGAACATGGCCTGAAACCCTTTGCAAAGCTGGATTGAACTGTATGTGAAGAATAATAATAATTTACAGCATTAACATGTCGGTCTTCTGTGTTATTCATCCTCTGTTGATTTGACCACAATATTGCTGCTTAGAAACATTTTACCCATGCCTTTACTTGTCATCTCTTTGAGCATGTTTGTCTTTTAAACATATAGATGTTTTCAGTTGGTATGTGAAATAGCTGCTGCTGGATATGCGTGTAATGAAATAGGAATATCTACAACTGATTGAAATTTGGCATGAAACATGACCTTCATTATATGATTTTTAGACACCACATTGACCTGCAATGCCCCCTCAGTGAAGAAACACTAACTCTGGAGTTAGGAGTACAGCAACAATGTGATGGACAGCCAGCACTGGGACCAGATAGACTTGATCTAACACAAGATTATTCACAGTAACCTGTGTGACGGGGCATGAATGCCTCAGTATTTTTTGCAAAACTTGAAGACACACTGTTGTTTCACCCTGTTATTATTACAGGTTGCCAGAAACAACAGGACCGAAGTCAGTCCTCCAAGCACCAAGTGTTCAAGCACAGATCTGTTTCACAAACCAATCAGCTGACATGTCAACATGTACTGTATGAGATGGCTGGTAGGTGTAGATTGGAGTTTCCCGTTCCTCAGGCACAGGCGTCCGATCACTTTTCCAAAACAAATACAGAAAAGGAGACGCGATCCCACGCCTGTGCCTGTCAGAAGGACTACTTATTTACCCAGAGTGTGACAGTATGTAGCATGTACATAGATGATCCTTCACTCTGTATATATAAAAGTGTACAGGTTTGATACAGCTATTCACATTCTGGCTTTTTGTTTCGCTTTTGTTTAATGAAACTCATAGCAATATTTCTGTAATAAATAAAAAGCCAAGGTGATAGGATGATTATAATTGCATTTGCATTTCTTTAGAGAGGAGGAAATGACTGTGAATGATCAAACTGTGAGACTTGACTAAACTGATAACAGGTTTGTGCTGTTTAACATGCTGGATCCAAAAGGTTGGAGTGTACTATCATGTTTCAAAAGAGTATAACACTGAGTTTTTTTTTTATTAATTATTATTTGGATTTTTACCAATGAAAGCCATAGAGGTCATTCTAAGGTCTGCTTGTGATGAAGGTGTGTACTATGTGTGAGCACAGACCTTACAAAGCAAAGGGGATGTGTATACCTAATAAAAAACCCTGTAATTAAGTTCTGTTGTCCTAAATCCTTTCAATAATTATTACTCTCTAATATGAAGAACTACAGTGCATTCATGGTTTTTCCAGTTTTGATACCGAATTGATTAAATTTTGTAGCCATTATTTATTTTTTATGATTTATTTGGTCAATTTTTGATATCACACATAACAGATTAACAGATATTTACTTTTGCATAAAGCAAATAAAAGTCAGATTGCATTGTTTATTTACTTCTTGTCTAATAAGCACAAATTCCAAATATCATTTCACATGTGCAAATCAGCTAAGTCTGTCTTATCTGTTGCTCTATCTTTATTAAGCCTCTTAACTAAAGTAATCCATGCACTAAAACAGATTAAACTATCGAGTTAAATGGTACCCATACTCATTTAAAATGCTGTATGTATGCATCTTAATTTTTAATAATGTAGTAAAAGCAGGAGCGTGTAGTGTAGTAATTAACAATTTTATAATGACAATTCCAGCAGAATTGTTCCTAAATTGTATTTTTGATACAACCCTGTCCTCACACTGAATTCTAAAGGAATTATAGAAAATTAAATCAAAACACAGTCTTCATTTTCAGAAAATATAACTGTTGGAGTCTCTTTATAACAGGTTCTTTTCTCCTCTTCCTCTTATTTTGTAAAGCTGAATGTGTGCAGTCTTCATAAGTGCTGATTGATATCATCCTTTTGTGTTTCTCATCATTATCTTTGTACTTGCAATTCAGTGAAGGAAGGTTCTTTTGAACGATGAATGTGATCTTAAGAGAACATCACAAGTTTTTTATGTTTTATGTCTGATTATTCATCTGTTTGCCAATGCTGGACTGACTTTCTAGAATCCTGCAGGAAGAGTAGGGCTTTCTTTACCTTTGGAAAACTCATACTTTTCCTGGCAAACACATATGTAGACATCAGATACTGTCATTGGTGGAGGTAAAGATTGTATCCATCCATTTTCAATGTTACTTCCAGTCAGTGTTACTTTTGTCATCGTCATTTAATTCATTAAATCTCTACACTGCTGACATTATTCCACCAGTGTGTACCTGCTGCACTTAACTGTGAATGTCACACTGCTGTAAGTGGTATCAGTGCGCTTGTATCAGAGTATTTTTACGAGTATTAATACAAGTAGTCATACGCATAAGTACGCATCCCTAGTAACAGGTATAATATTGCTAAAAAATAAATAAATAAAAGTGGAGTTTGGAACTAAAATAAGAACAATTTCTCATTCAATGTCTCATTTGCTGAGGTCATTGTTCTTCCTGGTAGTTCTTCGAGGTTTAACTGGACTAGCTCTGCTTCAATAGAATAAAACTAGTCCAGTTGAACCTAGAAAAATAGAGTTAGCACTATTTCTAGGTTATTATGCTATTAGATGATATTGATCTGAATGGGGAACCTAAACTAAAATGAGTTTGACACCCTTTATTGTAAATATCGTCAGTGTAATTTTTGCACTTTGCAAATTCATCCCACAGGTCAGATTGGACCTTTTGGTGTTTGGATGTTTGAGACTCTTAAGGCAAAGCAAGTTTATTTGTATAGCACAATTTATACACATGCTGATTCAAAGTGCTTTACAAAAATAAAAGACAAGTTATAATTGTCAAGAAGAAAGATTAAAAACAGTAAAATATTAAAAAAAGAAAGAGTGCACTGAGCGAAAAAGAAATGTTTTCATCTTGGAGTTGGGGCTTATCTAATATCACAGAGTCTGTTCCAGATTTTGGCAACGTAAAACTGAAACTTTATTTAATAGTTTGTTGTTTTACATTAAAGACTAGAGTATCGGTGAAAATGTGTGTTCTCTGTTATTCCTTTAAAGACTCTTTGGTTGACGCTCTCTGGGTCTTGTTGACAGGGATGACAGTGGTCTCACACTCCGAGGTGGTTGTGTCTGCAGCCCACGGGTTCCATCCGCACAGAACGGTAGAAACAGCATAACCCCGGAACTGGAAAACACAGAAATAGCACAATCAGCTCGTATTATATGTTTACAAATGCACTGATATATGATTAACAAGGCTGTCTATTCTTTACGAAACAATTATGTCTGAGTAAACAAGTTGAAGTATTACCTGTCTGTTCATGAAAATATATATGATAGGGTTGAATACAGTGCTGCTTTTAGAGAGGTAAACTGGTATGGTAGCAACCAGGGGGTTAATGTATAAACTGGAGTCTATGATGACAGAAAGGGCCATGGCTGCATATGGAAACCAGGTCAGTAGGAAGGCCAACACCATCACCACCACCATAAGGGCGACCTGCACCTCCACACGGTTTGTGCTGCCTGCCTCCGAAACCTGCAGCTTGGTCACCTGAGACACAAAACCAAAACATTTACACAATGAAGAAGAGAAACTGAAGTGATGTTTCATTCGCTCACCTGGCGCAGGGTCCATAACAGTCGTGAGTACGAAGCCATGATGATAAGGAAAGGCACGGCAAAGCACAGACAAAAGTACATGATGACGTAGGACATGTCCCCAACGTCCCGACTTTGCCAGTTTGGGGCACATGAAATCTTTATACCCTCCAGCTCGAAACTTCCCCAACCAAACAGAGGTGGAATGTTCCACACAAAGGACCACACCCAGGACAGCACCACCCCAGCGACCGCGTGCCTGAGGAGACCAGATGGTGATTACACTGACTGAAGGATTAAATGTTGTAAATTTGGGAGGTTGAATGTGGACAGCCCCTACCTGGTCTGAAACAGCACAGCACCCATGGGATAGCAAACCACAATGTAACGTTCAACTGAAATGACTGCAATTGTACACAGACTGGCTATTCCTGCCAGAAAAGAAGTGATTTTATTATTAATATTTTTCATAACATTGTATCCTGTCATTGAGCTTTGATTCAGCAATTGCTCAGTTCAACCTTAAAGGCCCAGTGTTACTTTTGTGGTAGTTCCCAAAATAATTTTTATTTTTATGCACCCATTCTTATGTGATTTATCAACATTACCCCACCCCCAGAAGGAGAGACAAGGGGTATTATTTGTGGTTTAGTTTGTTTGTTAACACTTCTGAGTTTATATATCGTGACCCAGAATAGATGTCATTACATTTTGGGAAAGGTAGATCAAAGTTACTTTTTTTGGT
>JAPSES010000236.1:5517700-5534166 GCA_029822895.1 Maxillicosta whitleyi
TGGGGTTTGTTGTGCCTGGCAACACTTGCTTATTCTGATATTATCCTCTGTATTTTTTGATTTTACAGTGTAAAGTTTTTATATTTAATTCACTGATCCTGTAGGTGGTCATAAAAGCTCACATCATAGTTGAAGATAATTATATCAGAAACGGAAAAACTGAAGAAAAAAGGACTTTTTCGGCAAATACATCAATAACTGAATATAAAACAAGTGTCTCCATCCACTGTCACTGATCACACTCCATGGATTTTACTGGTGAATCAATTTTGCAGAAGATGAAGGGGTTTCCACGGTAACTATGGAGCCTCTGAATGTCCAAATAGGGTCTATATGATGACCATGAAAAGATGACAAACTGCATTTTACACCGATTATGTATCGGTAGGATTACTGGATATATAAACATAAACATACTCAATAAAACATAAATAACAACTTTGGTATTGTTCACTCCAAAAGCTCTCAACAAACCGGTGGTTGTTTAAAAATGAGAATCTACTCATTGCTTTAGTTAGTTCGACTGCGCTTAAAACATATTAACCACTGCAATAATTATCCAGTGAAATGCTATTAACTATTTGCAAAGTTAAATCCAGTGTTTTTTTTTAGGATGGGCTGTGTGACGTGGCATAAGTTGGCAGCATTAGGGTTAAAATATACAGAGCAACAAACAGTACAGAAACACACCACTATTATTTCTTGACAAATGCTATATATGCTTTGAACTGACTCACCAAAGAAGGCGACAGACAGGCCCTCTATGACACAGCCCACACGTCCAAAGTTGAAGTATCCCATGGCACAGCTCACAGTAGTAGGCAGACCCCCAAGGACAGCACAACCCAGGTCACATACAGCCAGGTTAACTAGGGCGTAGCTGAGCGGCTGCCGCAGCTGTCTGTGTTTCACTGTCACTACGATCACCAGCACATTGAGGATGATCCCCCCCACTGAGAATACACCCATGATAACAGCCAGTACAGTGTAGCTGGTTTGAGATAGAAAAGCTGTGTGACCTGGACTGTGAGGCCTTGAAGAGTTTCCATGTTGGTCAAGATGCTCCATTTTTCTCAGAGTAGACTTAAGTAAATGGAAGAAAATGTAGTGACTTCTTAGAATAAAAACAACTCCTCAGTAGGCCCTATACAATTTCAGCTGTGAGCATGTCCACAGAACAAAACAAAAACCTATTAAACAAAGTAGATACAGGTACTTCCACAGTTTCAGTGACTGGTTTTCTCTACAGACACTCTATGGTTGTTCTGCTGCAGCTTATGAGAAGACATAAGGATGGGACTCCTTAATACGCCCAATAAGAAGAGTGACTCACGGTCCTCATATTTAATTCTTGAAAACTAAATCCGTAGATCCAGATTGTCAGGGAAATAATTCTACTTAATATCTTTTGAGACCGCACTTTCCATGATTGCTGAGTTTACAGCTGCCCCTGAGTAATGACGGGGGGGATTCAGAGAATAAAATACGGGCTTCAGATTTAGATCTAAATAATTGGGTTTAAATAAAATAAAACTCCACATCAAAATGTTTTAGCAGTGTGCAGCTTGATTGCACTGACACTGCTTTCAGATTTTCTGCTATGAAAAGGTACCTACATTATAACTCAAGATCCATCCATCCATCCACCTTCTGCTGTAGTTTTGCTGGTGGTCTGCTTCCTTACACTGCCCTCTTATGCAGGTAAACGGATACATCTGGGCTTTCTAACAAAGGTAACTATGTCTTTGTGCATGCATAACAAAGTCAACACAAATGCATTCTGATTTCTAGTTTAGTTCTTCTTGCACACTTTACCGTAAAAGATTCACAAATGCAGTTTTCAGTGTATTGACACTGCTGCATGTACGTGTGAGCATTTGCCTCAAATTAACCCATTAAGAGCCAGCATGACTTTTATGATACTTGCCAAATTAAGTTTTTCTCTATTTAATTCACTGATCATTTAGATGTTCATAAAAGCTCAGATTAAAGGTGAAGGTTATTATGTCAGAAACAGAAAAAAAAATAGGAAAAAGTGTCTTTTTCAATCCAATTTCTCATTAACTGAACATAAACCCAATGTGTCCATCCACTGTCATTGATCCAACTCCATGGGTTTTACTTTTGAATCAATGCTGTAAAAGATGACAATGTTTCTACGCCTCTGAACGTCCAACTGGGTTATATCTGATGACCATGATAAGATGAATAACTATATTTCCACTGTTTAATTATATGGATTGATATGATTAGTGGCTCATCAGGTTAAACAGTTCCATTAGTTGATGGTTTTGGTCGACAGTGAATGTTTGGGTCTTTATTGGTTAATTATGCACAGACCATCCCACTATGTTTTCTGGTTATTACAGGTTTTGTGTCTTAATCATATCATTCACCATTTGTTGTGAAGCTAGTTCATATGTAAGCTATTATAATAATTTTGTTAAGATATGTGAAAGGAACATAAACGTATGTCCTTTCCTCTGTGTTTAAATTAATATTATTACAATATTTTTTCAAATATATATATAAAATTAAAGAATTTAAAGAGGCGGCAGTACTCTCTCTGTGTGTGTGTGTGTGTGTGTGTGTGTATGTATTGTTTTGGATGTGTGTGTTTGCCTCACAGTGTGTGTGTTTGTGTGTGTGTGTGTGTGTGTGTGTGTGTGTGTGTATGTGTGTGTGTGTGTGTGTTTTATTTATGAATATTATTATTTTTGTTTGTTCCTGGTTCTGTGTGTTAAATGTTTCATTCCAGGAAGAACAGTCATAAAAGGTTCAGTTCTGCTCCAGGCCACTAGATGGCGGTGCAGCCGGACACGCTGCTCTTCAAAGCGGCACTTTTCAACACCGGGTAAATAAACATGGCTGCCTCCCTGAGGAAAGCAGCCCACGACATCGAAACGCGAAAACGCACGGAAGATGTTCTTCTTTCGCAGGGGATCGACTTCAGCTCCCTGTTGTTGTCTCAGCCCGTGTTGGAAGGACTGTCCGCGTCGGGGTTCCAGAAACCGTCCCCGATCCAGCTCAAGGCGATCCCGCTGGGCCGCTGCGGACTCGGTGGGTTCGGTCCACATTTATGTATGACTGTCTAAGATGTGCTACTAGAAGGAAAACCACTGTCTGGGTCTACAAATACTCTGTGCTGCAATCAAACTGGTCCAAAATGCAGTTTATGTCATATTTTTCTGTGTTTCAAAACTTATCCATGACATGTTGTGTCGTTCCGTGCGTTATAGGCAACAATTATTTTGTTATTATGATTCTGATTCTGATTCTGATTCTGATTATTATTATTATTATTATTATTACTACTACTAGTAGTAGTAGTAGTAGTATTTATAATTTTATTTAACCAGTAAAAATCCCATTTAAATTAATAAGGAATTTTTTTTTTTTTTTTTTTTTTTTTTTTTACAAGGGAGTCCTGGCCAAGAGGCAGCAGCTCATACAACACACAGTTACAAGATTATCACAGATTTAAAGCACATATAACAGACACATTGGATAATAAATAGTTATTAAAAGAAAAAACTCTTACAAGCATTATTATTATTTTTGTTATTATTAGAAGTGGAGGAGACAGAGTTGAAGATGATGAGATTTTGTGGGAGTGATGGTGAAGGCAGGGACACTTAATATTGTCAAAGCCAGGCTGGACAAACACTGGAGTGACCACCCACTTAGTTATGACTGCAATGTGACTGTTGTGTATTGAGACTTATTTTGGGCCATTTAGCAGTGTTTCCCAACTAGTGTGCCATGAGAAGTCATCAGGTGTGCCGTGGAAAATGATCCAGTTTCACCTGTTTGGTTCTGTAAGCCCACAGTGTGATCCAGATCCATACGACTGCAGATAACAATGATCCAGTCTGTAATAACAGTCTCCTGCTTCTGTTTGCAAAATAAAAGTGAACTGTCCCTGATGTAACACGTTCTGCTGATAAAGCCCCCTCATTAGTGATGCACAGATTAGTGAGTTACCCACAAACCCCAGGTGTTGGGTTGGGGCAGGACAGATATGCATCCCATTCTATTATACAACAGACCTCAATCTAGGCAGTCGTTCTGAGGGATTGCTGGTGCACCCCTCTGAGCTTTCTCGTTACAAATGTCCCGCAAAAATGTCACCTGTACACCCCCGATGTTGAGGAAGAATATGAGCTTTGTGTTCAACTAAACAGGCCCATGTTTCATACTAAGTAAAGTGAGACTAGATTAGCATTATATTTCAATAAATATACTTTTTGTTACATTTTATATTTGGTGGTGTGCCTTGGGATTTTTCTGATGTCAAATATGTGCCATGGCACAAAAAAGGTTGGGAAACACAGGCATATAGGTTTGAGCGTTCACGTCATATTTTTGTATTGTATAGTGAATATATTGGTAGAAGGATGATGGAGATGCAGCTGCCAGGAAGGAGGCAAAGAGGAGATTTATGGATGTGATGAAGGAGGATGAGTGAGGAGACAGAATCAGATGGAAACAGATGATGTGGTAATGATGTACGCTGAAGGTAGCAGCCAAAAGTAATAGCAGATTCTTATTTCAACAAGAGCTTTGATATCCGGAGAAAAAATTCTGTTTCACTTTGGTGAGCTTCACTTACTCTGACCTGTTATTTTTTAGGGGATATGAGTGGGATTTATTCCCCTCAAAGCTCACCTCTCTAGAATTAACATCTTAGGGTACATTTGTGCAAGAGGTACAAAGTATTATGCAAATCAATAGAGCCCCAAATTCTGATCAGAAACTTGACACGACGAAAGGACATGAACAGATGGTTTGCACCACATCGCTTTTTAATTAAATTCCTTCAATTGCGTGTGGATTTAAGGAGGTGAACAATTTCCACTAGATATTTTTGAAAAAGGAAACCAGGTACTAAGGGGTTTTACACCCAGACATGATGGTTCCTCTACCTGGAAACTGTCGTAACCCACAAGTACAAGAGGGTGTGTGAAGTACTATTATCATAAGATCTGGTCAACTTTAATGTAAGGAGCAAAAACATGGACAATCACAAAGCCAACGAAAGATCAAATAAGAGCATTTTGGAGGTAGACATGCAGGAAAATTCTGAAGATTGTTTGGACAGAGTCACCAACCAGGAAGTAGTAAGGAGAACTAACCCCAGACAGTACCTTCCTAAGACTATTCACTTCAAAAACATTACATGTTGTAGTTGTGTTGTCAAAAAAAACCTACCAAGGGTGCTACTTGATGTTCATCCAGCAGATGAAGACCAAGAATGACCTGAGCTAACAACATAAGCTAATGGACATACCTCACCCACATTGAGCTATTAAGAAGGGCAAGACACTGAAACATCTAGACAACCATAATAATAAGTGGTGCCAGGCACAATAAACCCCGCCCCTCGCATGTATTGATCCAGGTGATGTCATCATGTCTATACGTGTGGTGATGTCAGCAATCAGCATATCAGTTGGGTCTATATATGGGCCAAGTTTGAAGTAAATTGAAACAAAGTTGATGTTTTATAGAAATTTGAAATGTTGCCCATTATAAATAAAGGGGAGAAGGAAAAGATTTTAAAAATTCATAAACATTTTTAACTTTGACCTACTTTTGCCAAAATGTAACCACATCTATTCTGGGTCACTGACAATTTATAAACCCAATTTGGTATGAATTCAACCAATTTGCTGCTAAAGTATGCACAAAGGAAAAGAATAAACTGAATCAAAAACAATATCCCTTGCCTCCCCTTCAGGGGCGGGGTAATGGTGATAATAGTGAGGTGTAAATGTTCATAATATTGTATTTAACTTACCAAACCAAACCACCATAACTGTGTCCACCTGTTGAACTGTATATTGAATGTGTTTAATTTGCTGCTACAGACTGCTACACAGTGTCAATGTTCAGACTAATGGGGTTGAGTTAATGTGGGAGCTAAAAATATAAGGGTCATTGCTGAGAGTCAACCCTGATTAATTTACTCTATTTATTTCAGATTTGATTGTGCAGGCCAAGTCTGGAACAGGGAAGACATGTGTGTTCTGCACCATTGCTCTGGACACTTTGGTCCTGGAGAATCCTGCAACTCAGGTGAGAAGAGAAGAGTTAGGAATAGAAAAAGCACAAATATTGTTTGTGCGTTTTTCTTCTAGTCTGTTTTTTTCCATGTTTGTTTTTAGGAATTTAATTTAAAAAAAAAAAGTGTTCTTGTATGAAATGTAGCAGTCATCGTTTACTCTCTTCATTTATATGTAGACTGCAGATGGTCAGAAACAGTAATCACTTTAGTTTTGAGGGTCTTAATCTAGTATGTTCAAGCTGCTCAGGGTTGTAAGTGTAAATGAAAGGGGTGAGTAATTGCTAAAGGAGGTGTTGTCTTCGTTTTGTGTAAAAAGACCTGGTTGTATAATGTTGATGGTAAGCTTTATTATTATCCTCACACCTGTCCATCTTTCATCTTTTTCCAATCAAATATAAATGGTTGTTAACATTTCACATGCATTTTCCACAGGTTCTTGTGCTGGCTCCAACACGCGAGATAGCGGTGCAGATCCACTCGGTGGTGATGGCCATAGGCTGCGCTATGGAAGGTCTGGAGTGCCATGTTTTCATCGGGGGCAAGCCTGTGAGTCAGGACAAACTCCATCTGAAGAAGTGCCATATCGCTGTGGGCTCTCCTGGTAAAAAGCCAAACACTAATAGAAATATTAACACAGAGGCTTTACCTGTTTATGTAACCGCCGTGCTGTTTTTAGCATTTTGTAACTGTTGGTGGTTCTGCACAGGTCGTATCAAGCAGCTTATAGAGTTGGGCATGCTGTCCACTTCCAGCATCAGGCTATTTGTCCTGGATGAAGCAGACAAGCTACTGGAGGAGGGCAGCTTCCAGGATCAGATAAAGTAAGATCAACAGAGAGATGTATTATGTAACCCCGCTGTAAAAAATGTAATACCACCTACAACTTTCAACTCCCACACACTGACCGCTCCCATCTTCTACTTCTACAGCTGGATCTTCTCCTCTCTGCCAGTGACCAAACAGATGCTTGCGCTGTCTGCCACCTACCCAGAATCCCTTGCTCAGCATCTTACCCGTTACATGAGCGAGCCTACGTTTGTGAGACTGAATCCTAGTGACATGGGCCTCAAAGGTAACACTGATTAAAATATATTAATATCATGAATTTATTTTGTTAGATTTTAACAAAAACTGGACATGGAGGGAGTAGTTGCATCAAACATGTACTATTATTAGAAACAAAACACAACTGTAACTACATTTACCCCTTATTGTTAGTCTCTTATCTTCTTAAACTGCTGGTGTACTGTAGAAGGTGTAGAAAAATGCACAAAATTTCTTCCCTAATGAAGAAAATGTACAATGATTTCTCACCCCCTGAAAATCCCTGATGTTTTGGTTAATATTCTATTCTTTGTACTGCCGCCCTCTTAGGTTTAAAGCAGTATTACAAGCTGGTGCAGTCGCATCCATTACCTCACAAGGTCTTTGAAGAGAAGGTGCAACACCTACTGGAGCTTTTCAGCAAAATCCCATTCAACCAGGCTCTAGTGTTCTCTAACCTCCACACAAGGTAACACCTAATTAGAAATGTACCATATACACTCTTGATTTACCCTCCAGGTCAAGCTTAAATATATCTCAGTAGGCGGTGAAATTGATACTGATGCATATCGAACAAAGTGCAGATTGATTACGTGTTTTGATTGCTGCTGTTGTTGCTGGATGCTCCCACAGGGCTCAGCACCTGGCAGACATCCTGTCCTCTAAAGGCTTACCGTCTGCTTGCATCTCAGGTAAGAGGCACTACAGAAGAATAATTAACCTCCTGTCTTTAATCCAACACCTCTTTCAGGAGGGTGCTGACCTGTCACTCACCATATTAGTTTTTGACTTATTAATAGATTTTACACTTGGTTGAATTTGACTAAAGATCAAGGATCTAAGTGTATTTAGGGCTGCAGAAATGGAATGTAATATTCAGAATTATGTTTTAACCAGTGTAAAATAACATGAAAATGAGGAGCTACAGAGGATTGGTCTGCTTCTATATCCATCGTGTTGTTCTGCCATGTTTCTACAGGAGCTCCAAACAGACTTCCTCTGTTCTGCTTTTTTTTTTTTTTTTTTTTTTTTGTTAGTGGGTGGCATCCAGGGTACAATTTGTCAAAACAAACAAACAAACAAAAAAAACAGAGAGAGAGAGAGGGGGGGTTAGTTGACAGACATAGGAGGAGTAGGATCCGTCATCTATTATGTTTAAGTTACATGAACTGAACTTTCTCTTCATTCAGTTGGTTGAAATATACAACATCACCACTAGATGGCCCTGAATATCCCACACAGACTGAATATTTTTATATTTAACCCTTTAACCCCTAAAACATTATTCCAGGTAAATGTGCTGCTTTGACTTTGCGTCTGTTTCAGTGTTATAAAAGCTGCTGTGAGTATGAGCTTGTGTTCCTTTTCTTCAGTGGTTTTGTTTTACTGTGTGTTTTAGGGTCAAAACAGGTGGAAGAACAAAAAAGGATAAAGAGAGGAATTTAAGTTTTAAAGGTTTTTACCAAATAAGGTACTCAAAATGTACATCAATAAAAGATTTAGGATGTTGAACATGAACTGTGAACTGGAACACACTGAACTACAACAAATGTTGTTATATTGGCCCAGTAGGTAACTTGGTAAAAAAATAAAGGGAAATCACTAGAACACTGCAAACAGTAAAAACCAAAAAACACAAGGAGAACTGTGTAAAAAAAAAAAAAAAAAGCCTAAAGTATCTATTCTTCTAGTGAGTCGATCTCACTCCCTGC
This sequence comes from Maxillicosta whitleyi, assembly GCA_029822895.1. Taxonomy (NCBI): domain Eukaryota; kingdom Metazoa; phylum Chordata; class Actinopteri; order Perciformes; family Neosebastidae; genus Maxillicosta; species Maxillicosta whitleyi. The sequence goes on from JAPSES010000236.1 coordinate 5,526,524, forward strand.
TGTGTTTTACCCCCATTACAAAGGTGACGGGGGTGCACTGAGCATGCTCACATGTCTATGGAAAGCACAAGGTCTATTCTATCAGCATGTGTGGAAATCTTTCCTATTTTTCCAGTTGAATAATTATGAATATTTAAAATAAGGCAATGGCTACTGCCACAGTACTGGGGCACAAAATATCAGTTTATCTCATAGACCAATGAAATGTGAGCATTTGTACTAGAGCCAATCACAGATACTGTTACATGAACTCATTAGCTTCTTGTTGCTACGGTCCTGTGATAATATATATATGGATGTATAGTATAGAATAGGATTTATTGTTCTAAATACTGTATGTGTTGTTTTTATGGTGTTGTGGGCGGAGCTACATGTTAGACGTGGCTGTGTGACTTCTCAGTTTTGTGTCAGTTGAGTGCTGTGGTTCTGTAGAATTCTGCACTATGAATGTTGTCCCAGTGGCTGATTTATATCCATGTTGGATTTACTTACCGCTTTAGGAAGAAGAGAAAAAAAACTTGCTCCAAACTAGGAATTGACCCTAAGTCGTCTGCATTGCAGTGTGATACATGATGACAGAGTGAGCTAAAAGTCTGCTGTTTCTTGAGTTGACCTATTCATGATATGTTTGTCCTAGTAATTTTTCAGGACGTAAGTTACCAGCCTAGATGTGATATAACGAGGGCGTTGATTGGCTCGGTGGTAATAGACAAACCCATATTTCTTGCCACAGTACTGTGTCATTAGCCACTTCAATAAAATAAATCATACATTCAAAACACTTACCACAGACGTCAAGGGTTAAAGGGTTAAAAAGAAACAAATTGCAATCTGGTGATAGTTATGAATATGCTTGTGTTGTATTGTTTGCTGTCTAAGCAGAGTTGTTTTGAGCTGATGTTGATACAATATGATGCTGTGTGGTGGCCTGTACAGGTGGTCTGAGTCAGGAGCAGAGACTGGAGGCGATGTCAAAACTGAAGCAGTATCAGTGTAGGGTGCTCATCTCCACTGACCTGGTAAGACGTGTTATCCGTCCTGACATGCTCTATATGTCATCCCTCACTTGCATTCTTTTCTCTCCCAATCTGTTTTGTTTTGTTTTTTATTCCTGTTGCACTTTAACTCTGTCGTTTCCTCTCTGTCAGACCTCCAGAGGCATTGATGCAGAGAAAGTAAACTTGGTGATAAACCTGGATGTACCGCAGGATTGGGAAACCTATATGCACCGAATCGGACGTGCCGGACGCTTTGGTAACTATCCTGTATCGTTTAATTAATGCAGAAGCAAAGGCTCGGAGGCAGCAGAAAGAGCCGTTGTTTAATGTTAAGCATTTACATTTGCCCAGATGGCTGATAACATCAGGCAGGTGCAAGATTGAACAGACTTGTCTCGTTATTGCTTTGAGATCATCCACTACTGCGTCCATATTTTAGAGGAAATCATGCATCGCTGTGAGACATATGTCCATTACTTATGAATCCAAAATGGGAAAAGCTTCAGCAGTACATTCTTTTACTAATTAACGCTTGTCTGTTGCATTTTGGGAAGCATATAGCTCACTTAACAATCTTAATCTTCTGAGTTGATTTTTTGTTTCATTATTTATTTTTAGTCTGCTCCAGGTGGCAGTTTTATTAATGAAATTGATGGAGGTGTGGGAGTCGTGCCACTCTGATTTCCTCCTCTTTCCCACCTGGTGTGGTTCATTTTAGGTTGCAGTTAATTCATAAATTCATCTTCCCATAATTGTATTACGTGATGAAAATGTTTATTTGACAGACTTTACTGTGACAAACCCACTGATGTGCTGCTTCTCACTCAGCTCAGGCAGTTGCTGAGAAGCTGGTGATTTAACTCTGGTGTCTGCATAGAGTTAGTTTTCCCACTGTGAAATGGTAAACTGAGTCATAGTGCTCCTATCACTGCCAGTTGCCCTTGAACAAGACTCAGGAGTAGGTATGCAGGATATGAGAAAAATCTTCATGCAATAATTCTGCAATAAGGATATGACTTAGTAAAAAATAAGTAAATATTGACATGCATATTAGCTGTGGTCACAATAGGTTTGCTGTTTATGCTGACATGCCTTTGGCCACCGAAAGAAAAAATGTTTTTATTGAACACATGAATACCAATTATACTGGTTTCCTCCTTTTCCTTTTTTCTTCATTGCATCTTTTCCAACACATGCTCCTCTTTCGTATGTACCACTCATGTCCATATTGCGATGGCATAAAAATATGACTTCGATTGGTCTTGCTCCAGTGCTGGTAGAGCTTTAAAAAAGCTTTAAAAAGAAACCTTCAACAAGGCCATTGTTGAGTTGCATGTTCTATATAAATCCTCTTTGCTGTTGTTTTACTCTAAATAAGACTCAATTTGTTTGATCAAAGAGCCTGCTTCTTATTGACTGCATTACACACTATTTGGAGGATTAGCTCCAGCCTCTGGAGAATTAGTAGCCTGTACCCACCTATCAAGGTCAACAGGCTCCCCACCATCTGTATTTAATTAAAATGATCTTGAATTACATGGTTTTTTTTTTGGAATCTGAGAGCAATTTAATCATAGCTTACTCGTACGGTGCACCTGCCATTTCTCACTCACTCTCCTTTTATCCCTTTCTGTTATGTGAATGGGGTCTCATCAGGATTACTTTTTTTTTTTAGGGACTCGGGGGCTGGCTGTGACCTACTGTTGCCATGGTGAAGAGGAGAATAAGATAATGGCCATCGCTCAGAAGTGTGGTCTGAGTTTGTCCGCACTGCCTTGTGAGTTTTGTTTTTTAAATGATGCCTGTTATTTTAAGAAGTTCTCAACATCTGATTTTTCACTTAAAATGAAAAAAATGGGTTGTAACACTAGACACTATGAGCACTCTTTTGACTACGCTAAAAGGTGTTAAATGTAGTATTGATATTGCAGTCTCTTAATGCTGTGTATTCAGACCTTATCACTCATTGAATATAAGATAAAGATAATTTTTCAAACACATTTGTATTATGGTATAATCCAGTTTTCTCCTTCAAACAAGGACTCATTTGAGAGTTTGTCAAAATAACACTGTCTTATAATCTTCACATGCTGTATCAGGTGATAGTTTCCATTATAGCTGTTAGCTTAGCTTTCTAAAATAAAACCACAAATTATCTCAGTTTTCTGTATATTTTTGTCATTAAAGATCTATTTAGACTCATCCAAACAAGACCAGAACTGTCACATTTAGTCTAAACTATTGATCCACAAACCGGAAACTTAGCAAAAATAATAACATCACAAAACGCTGATTTCACACTCTTTTTTCATTTAGAGCTGTGTCCAGTGGTTAAAGCAACAATAGTGCTTCTGTCTTTTATCACATTATAATTATTATTTTTGTTTTTAAAAGTTGTGTCTTAGTGGTTCTCATCCCATTTCATTACATTGTGCTGTTTTGGTCAAAGCCCCCATTTTCTCACCATTGAACACCTTCAGATTAACTCTCTACTCCCTCTAGTGGTCACATAAATCTGTCAGTCCATTGATATAAATTGATCCAATTCATGTCTCTACAATACAGTATGTGAACATGATATCATGAATTGTGTACAGATAACGCGCCACTTTTAAATGGCGTGTTATCTGTACGCATTATACGTTTTCTGCGTGTATGTTCACACCACATCAAATACCACGAGATTAGCAGTAAGAGTTAGGGTTAGCGGTTATGGACATGTAAACCCAGAGATCTTGGTGTACATTGACATGCGATCAAATGGTGTTGAATAACATGCAAAAGGATGAAAATGCGTATGTATAACACGCCAAATGTCTTAAGAACTTGCGTGACATACAACGTGACTTCATGAGATCAGTCTGAGTATGTTGATATCTGCAGTGTAACTTATGTCTCTTTATTTTACACACTTTCCTTATAAATTTTGGTGACTTTAATATTTGAAGGTAGAAATACTCCATATAGCCCCTTTAAGTGTTAGCTGACAATATGGTAAGACACAATTAGGTTAATATAAAGGCCATACATTAATAAACACATCTCTGTATCTGTGTAGAATTGCAGTATAGTGTCAAAAAGTAATTAAAACTACTTTAATGTCTATGTTCAATAGATTCTCACAGATATTCTCTGTCCTTTAGCCACATTAGAGCCGGCATTGATGGAGGAACCATGTGACTGGGATGTTTGCACTGAGGCTTCAGACCCAGTGCCCATATCGCAGCTTCGTTCCAAGACAGAGAAGAAACACCGAGCCAAAAGTGCTGCTTCAGCTGAGGATCAAACAGCAGAATGCAGCAGACCGGTGACACAAGAGACATCCCATCCAGCCACAAAACGGGGACCAAACAGTGACAGGAATCGTATGACAGAATGTACCAAGAACGATACTCCCTCACAGGCGCCTTCTCAGGCAGCGGCACCGACTCGAAAAGAGCTGCAAGACGCTCTGCCAAAGATCCCCCCGCTCAGCTCTTTCAAGAATATCAAATCCCGTCTTGTTACATTCGAGGAGGCTGAACTGGACTTTCAGACCTTCATTACAACAGGTTTGGGGAGATCAGTAGAGATTATCAGGCAGTTCAAAGGCAATGAGGACGGAGTCTGTGAAGATCAGAAAGAGTCATTCATACTCGATGACGATGGTAGCACTCGGAGTGTCACACACAAAAGTAGATCTCCCTTGTCACCTCCCAGATCATCTTCTAGTTCTTCAAGCTCCCAGTCTGACATGGAGGAGGATAAGACAACAGATAATCTAGATCTGACTAAAAGAGGCACTTATGAAGAAACTGCTCAGGTTCACGTGAAAGGCAGTGATACATCAAGTTCAACCAGACCAAAGAATAGTCCCAGCAGATGTTACCAGACAACTTATGAAACACACGGCCGAGATTTATCACATTCTGAGGAAAATAAATCAAATAGACAAACAGATCTGACACCTTCAGGACAGACTGAAAGGAATAAACCACAGAAGATTAAAGCACAAATTGGAAAACAGGGGAGAACGATTGTAGAGAAGATTGGACAAGAGAGGAAGAAAGAGAGAACTGAAAAAGAACATGAAGAAGAAGAGGAGGAAGAGGACTGGAGTTCTGAAGGTTATTGGCGGTCCTGGTACACAGCCTGGCAGCAGTACTATGCCTCAATGTCTGCTGCAGGACCATACGGATACCAAAACTACTACAGTGCAGCCCACAACTGGATGGCTGCGTATCGTATGAATGCTGTGTACATGGAAGAACTCATGAAAGACTAACTATTGTCTTAACGCATCCTGCAAAATGTTATGCATTTTTCATTTCTACTGTTAGAATGGGCTGAAAAGATTCTTTGTGTTGTATGTCACTCTTTTCTAATAAATTACTTATATGAAGTATGTGTTATGTCTTTGATTTGATTTGCTTTCAGCTGCTCCCTTTAGGTGTTGCCACTGCCAATCATCTGCTTCCATCTGACCCCGTCTCCTGCATCTTCTCTCGCATTAACTACCTGCATGTCCACCATCACCACGTCCATAAATCTTTGTCTCCTGCCTGGTAGCTCCATATTCAACATCTTTCTCCCACTATATTCACGTTACCTCCAGTGTACAATAATTAATACTATATTGCAAAATTTAAGATTCAAACTAAAAGAAAATGCATCACTTTAGTTGCACCAAAAATCCACATGACCAGACCTGACCTAAGAAGAAGAAGGGGGTACAGTCACTTTAACAGAGCACACCAAGGTCAGACAGCTCCTCCACATGCTGCTGATTGCACTGTAATCAGGCTGGACCTTCCATTCAGCCAATCACTGTTCTATAACACAAGTCAACCCACTTGAATAAATTAATTCAACCTGCTGGTCCACTTCACTTTATTGCCATCTGTTATGTTCAATTGAACTCTATATACATCCAAGATGATGAATAGTTTTATGCTCACTCGTGAAGCTTACCAATGTGGACTGCATCTAGGACCATGTACAAAAGAATAATTCCACATTTAATAGGTTTCCTGTGAGAGGACCGAAGCTTAAAAAGGTGCGTAAAATGATGGATGCGCACTCTTTATGGAATGTAACATGCGCGCACAACCAGACTCAGGTGGACACAGCTTTTCTTATATTCAACTGCACAGTGTTGACTTTGACTTTAGTGTTAGGTTTGCCTGGGAACTTGTGGGTTTGTTGGGTTGTTTTCCGAACCAAAAGCCTCCAGAACTGTAATAACGCACTGCTGGTCAGCTTGGCCGCCAGTGACCTCCTGAAGTGTAGTGTGGACACGCCGCTGCTGCTGTTCTCTTTGCTGTATTATGGAAAGGACAGTGTGGTGTCGGTGTCCGTGTGCAGCCTGCAGCAGTTCACCTATGCCCTGTGCAGCTGTGTGCAGCTGCTCACCCTGGTCAGCATCAGCGTGGAGCGCTTCCGTGCCATCGCCTTCCCCTTCCAAACCGAGAGCCGGAAAGCGAGAGTCCGCTTGTGGATCCTGTCCATCTGGGCATGTGGCCTGCTCCTGGCTCTAATCTCTCTAACTCTGTCAAAAAAAGCTCCTTTATACATGCTGTGTCGGCCACACGTGGGCTGGCATGGCAGCGGTCATGTCCAGTATTTGGATCCATTTGGACCCTACGTACTGGTGCCGCTGTGGGGGCTCTCTCTCGCTATGATCGTGACCCACTACGTGAGGATATTTAAAGTTGTCAGAAAGCACAGGAGAAAAGTTTTCAACCGGGGCGTGCAGCTGAAGCCGACGGTGTCTGCGCACGTCTGGGGCCAGCTGGTGGGTTCAGCACCACGGACAGCGCCGGGCTCCGCCAGGTCCCTGCCCGCCGTGGGCTCCAGCAGCCCCGTGTCCGTCCGCCGGACCCTGGTCCTGGTGTCCGAGCACAGAGCCGCCTGTGAGGCCCCCTCCACCCCAGAAGTCCCAGTGAGACCTCCGGACATCATGGGGGCGGTGTGTCTTTTAACACCCGGTGCCAGAGAGAGGGGGAAGAAACAGATGGAAGGGAAACTGGCACAGCGTTTTGGATACATAATCATCGCGTTCACGCTTTTCTGGGTTCCAATGGTGGTTATTTTGTTAATAGACGTCATCTCATGGCAGGACACGAACACTGTGAGTCTGACACTGTTTCATTTGGCCTATTAACCCACTGCAGTGATGGATACGTGGCACCAATGAGGCAACCTGGCAGCAGTTTATGAAAATGACACAAAACAATTCATAAGGATTTTCTAAAATAAAAGCTTTAGTAAATTACGGGAGATAGTTATTATTACTATTATATGTTGTCTCCTGTGAACTACATATGAACCTATAACTGAGACAGATATGTATAACGAGATAAATATAGATATTGATTTGGGTACATATATAGAGTTACTAAATCACACAGCATCACAACAGTACCATAAAATTGTAATAAAATATTTTTATCTATTCTCATGAAATAACTGTGACTGATTTATTCTCAACAGGTAAAGTGTAACTGGAACTTAGTATATAATCATTACATCTGGTCAAAGATGTTTACTGATGTGTATAAATGGGAATATAAAGAGGAATGTATCAAAATAAAACAAAATTATTCTGGCTTTATGGGCAACAGTGTATATGAAAATATATACTCAGCTTTGGAAATAAATATTGGC
>JAPSES010000236.1:5547006-5557326 GCA_029822895.1 Maxillicosta whitleyi
ACTAAAAATAAAACACCGGTTTCAATGAACAGAAAGTGGTGAAAAATAATGTGAGCTTTGTGAACGATGAAGAGGCAGTGGTCTCCTTTGGTCGGCTGTTCCTCCACTTCAAAGAGGTTAATTGAGTCTGTGGATGTCTTTACATGCACGTATACATACATGTCTTGTTTTTATTTCTGAATTTCCATCTACATATGAGCCACAGAGAGGACCAGCTGATATATGTGTGGCACACTAACATTATGGTAATGTATGATAATTTGAGCTCATCCCATCACTTGAGTTTCATTTAAAATGTGGCAATGTTTGTTGACCTGCAGGTAGCACATGCTGTGATTTAGTAATCTAAAAACAAGCAGGGGAGATAAACAGAGATGCATGTGAGCACACACATGCTGCTAATCTATAGCACTAGCCAAAGTCTCTTAAATTGGTTTACCATCTTATCTATTTTGGTTGCACTGAAAACAGCATGTTCCTATCTTTTGGCTTTTCCCCTCTCACTTTCCTGTTCTCCTTGACAAGTTTCCCTTCCTATTTTTGTGCCCTCACACTTTAACACCTATGTACATTTGTGCTGGCACAGCATTCCCATAGGCCTTTGGGATAACCCTTCTTTATGATCTGGCACTGTGCTTAGCCAATAGCAGTATCTCTCTGGGGTCACCATGCAAACAGGAGCCTGTGACTGTGGCGATGGTTGCCAGGCAGCACAGGGGTAATGGAGGGGATGTTAAGAACATGTCCCACTAGATTGAATCTACTTCTGCAGTTCTCTGATAGATTCCCAAGGCCTCTGGGACCCGGGTGCTTCTGTCTAACGCCCATCTGTGCTTTCAGGCACATCCGCAGCACAACACATTGAACCTGAATTGCTGCTGAAGCATCATTCACAACACAGAGAATTGTAAGGAAGCTACAGACATAAGGCTTTCATTAATGTAAACACACATACCTTATAGATGTTACATGGCCAAGACTGTGTCTGCTGCATAATGCATCACACATAGACACACACAGCACAGTCACATAAACCCCATATATCACATGCACAGCACAAACATAGTAAAAGTAACATCATCTGTTCAGTTGGAAAGATTAAAACTTTTTCACAAGAACTGTATTTCATCTCATACAGAATATTCCTTGACCCAATTCATAGAAACCCCTGTCATATAAACTTTAGATGTTTTGATACATGATCCAAATACAGTACAATACAGTGTGTATAACTTGATGAGTTTTAAAGCTGTTTTTTTTTTTTTTGGCCCAAATTTTTAGATCATGAATTAGATGTCTTTTTTTTCTCATAGAAAAGTGAGAACATTTTTTATTTAGAACCCCAAACATTTAAGTGTAAAACATTTTTTTTATTTCGTTGACCTTTTTATGCAAAAATGATCTTTTATATTTGTTTAATGTGCTAGAGTATTAAAAGATACAGCCCCCCTGAGCCACTCAAAGAGAATGTTCACTATCATTGCTTGAAAGAGTCCAGATGTTTTCACTCAGCAAAGTGCCAATGCACTGAACCAAGCACCCCTTATCTCTTTGTTTTCCTTCTTCTTGCCACCGAGCCACAATTTAGGATCAATCACACTTTTAAGATTATGGCTATATGAAGCTAGCCAGCACAAATGTTTCATTTTAACACTGCTTGCTGCCAGCTGAGGGATCTAAACTGGCATATCCTGAAATGATTAAAAAACACTACATATCCACTCAGCTCACATGCCATACTCCACTGAGCATTGCCAGGAAGTTTTTTTAGAAGTTCATTTTTTCGTTGAAAGTAAAAGTTAAAAATTCATGGCACCTTGTGAGTTTCTGCTTTGCTAGACTGCCTATATAGGATCTGGCTGAGTGAAAAGTGGAGCAATTGAGCTATGAGACCAGATTAGGTTCTGCCTCAGGCCTGCCTTGGAACCAGACAAGGGAAAGGAGACCATCTGATGAGGAAACACACCCTCTACCACACACACTCATGTAGATCGCTGAGGAAAAGTCTCATTTTGTTGTGCAGCTGCCACTCATCTCAGGAGTTGCTTTTATACATGTTGACATTTCTGCCACAAGGAAAACAGTCAGTTGCATACTCTAAGGTATGGCGCTGTAAAATAACACACACTTGAAGGAGCAAACAAAGATAACAGACAAACAGATAGGAAAAGAGAGATTTTGGGAGAGACTAAGGCTAAAATGGACTTGTTGAAAATCCATCTGGGAGTTGGTTAAGCAACAGACAATGGTAAGAATTGATTCTGAGGGAATCAAGTCCTCTAAAACATGTGGTCCACAGATATCAGCTTCTCTGCCTCAAAGACAGCTTAACCTCGGACTAACACCACTCAGAGACAAAATACCTTTGCTAAGCTGGGATTACCTCCACTTTATAGACATCAGAAATGGTACAGGATTGCAGTGCAAACTGCTGTGATGCTGATGTTTAGGATGTTTTTTCCACATAATTCCTAGCACTACTCTTGACCCCCTTCAGTAAAGTCCTCCCATCAACATCCCTTCATCTCTGGATTTGGTCTTGCCATGTGCAGACGACTTTATTGATTCTCTAGAAGGTCAAAACACTCTCAGCTAGAAGTCATCTTTGCCGTTTGACTTCAACCTTCCGAGGGAGGGCTAGAAACAATAGTGAGGTGATTTAGAGCAAAGGGATTGTGGGACCAAGACAGAGACAGGGAGAGAGAGGAGAGAGCTTGTTTTTGTTTTGTTTATGCCATGTCAGCCTCAAGCCAATGTGAAGCTCATGAACTGTAGTTTTACTATTCACTAAGTTTCAACATGCCAACTGGACTAAACAGAGAAAGATTTCCAGCCAAACTTGTAAAAACATCGACAGCAAAGTCAAAACAGCATTTGAGGTTTTACAGAGGCAAGAACAAGAATGGATGAGAAACAAAGAATTGTGTAGATTTTCCAACTCCACACCAACAATTAGAAACAGAATCTACCAAGAAGCTAATTTGTCAAAGAAAAACAGGCAACTGACTGTATATTAAAAGGAAGATTTACAAGAAATGCCTTCAGAAAGCAATTTATTTGCATAATCCTAATGGATATTTATGTCAGTTTATCCATCAAGTATACATTATGGTCTTCAGGTTATTGAAACTGAAGTCACAGAAAACGGGTAAATCTTTCCTAACATGTTCAGAATAATGTGAGATGCATCTCTGTCAGCTAAGATGTAAGAGATGCATGACGGGTGGGTTTAAGATGGATTTTGACAATCCAACAAACACTAACACTCACTCGTTGCTTTGAAGATGCACTGCACAAGATTATGTGGGATTTAGGAGGATATAACTACACAAATGGAATATAATATTCATAATTATGCTTTCATTAGTGCATAATCAAGCAAAAATAAGAAATAAGATTTGGATTTTCATTTACTTCAAATGAGTTCTTTATATCTGTACAGGGAGAGGTCATCCATCATGACCAACATTTTTCTATATTTGTTATTTTGTTGTCTTTCACTGCAACTGTCATCCAGTGTTACAGCGCATTACCTTCATCTACTATATCTGAGTATGAACAAGAATTAAAAAAAACAACAACCCCCAAACAGATGAAACAAAACTAAAGAACAAATGATATGGGTATTTCTAAGGCCGATATCTAATGCTGATTTTTGAGGCTGATAATTAAAGCCGATTTTTTTTAAATAGCAAATTGACTGCAAAATACTATTGAAACACTCAGATAATTAAGATTTTTATGCAGAAATATGAATGAAATTATTCTGTTTTTATTGGATGTTTGCTCTTATTGGATGTTTGATTTTATAGGATATCCTATCCCGGTGGATGTATGTTGCTATGCACTTTTATCTTGTGGGTAAGCTCCACCCAGTTGCCAAATTATGTGCAATGACAAATAAACATCTATTCTATTCTATTCTATTCTATTCTATACATGTACACGTAGTACTCTTTTAACATTTGCTGAACTTCAAGTGCTGCCAACATAGTTGCCTGATCAAACATCTTATGCATTTTTTTTTTTTTTTACTGCTGATCAAATATCAGCTTTAAAAAAAAAAAAAAAAAAAAAGAAGGTTTTTTGGTGACATCGAAAAGAATCAACACATCATCAGCCTGATATTTCAGCCGATATATTGGCCTACCTCTAAATGAAACCCAAGCCTTTTGCACCTCTTTCTCACAGTATTCAGTGGGCCACCATCACACACTGGGCCTTCAGAACAATACAACGATTATACTCGTTTATCACAACTTAGACAAAGAACATTGGAGAATATGTTCTTCTGAGACCAGTAAAGACAGCCAAGGCAGTCACTACATATAGACACGAGGATGAAGTTTTTAATTTCCTGTTCTAATCCTTTAGTGTCACTTGCCCTTTATGGCACTTCATTAAAATATTTTTCCCTTTTAGGTGTTTGTAATTAGATGCATGAGGGACTTAACCTTTATGTAAATAAGCTCTGAGGAGCCTAGAGATTAAAGATGACATAAGATCGGTTCCTGGGATCATGTATTAAGACAGGAAAGTGTGTCCAATTCATTGTAGAACAAAGGTGGTGGCAGTGAACAATACGTGGAGGAGGGATAAGTTTGATGTGCTACGTCTGGGCTCTGTTCCTCTTTGCTGCACACAGCAACTGGTGGCATCGTCATGCATCTCTCCTGTGTGCATTGAGATTGATCAGGGGCTGTCTCTCCACCACCACCCAGATGGATGGCTAATTGTAATGGGAGCCCAGAACAGCTAACAATTAGACCTGAATGAAGATGGATGTGGAAGGGGGTTGGGAAGGCTGAGGGCTAAGCGTGGAAAGAGAGAAAAAAGAGGGAAAAGACAGGAGGATAACTGAGGAGGCTGGAAAATACAGTGGGACTAATGCTACACCTCCTCTCCTCAATAATTCCTCTCCCTTCTCTCCCCTCATCGTTTAAGTACTGTGAAAGGCAATCTTGAATGGCGATCTTATTTTACTCCCAGTTAAACATAGCCTTATTCTAAGAAATGATGTGAGAAAGAATGGATTCTCTGTAAAATACAACCAGGTGCCGGTAATAAATGTTGAACAAGTGACGTTTTGTTAACAGCAAATGACCATTGACATTTGTTAAATGGTTGGCTTAATGGCTGAGAGGGTCATATGTCATTAAGGTTATGGAGCATTAAAGAACACTACATGCTATGTGGTAGGTAGTAATGGCATATTGAAGAATATGGCAGGCTTGAGTAATTCATAGCTCGGGTGGGGCATTAAAGATCAGAGCTGTCGTTAGCAGTAGAAGACTGAACCATACAGTGATAATGGCTCCATCACACAACCTCTGCACTGAGGTTACACCACGACTGATGGTTGTTTTCAAACCTAGACTTGACGAACATTAAATTAATGTGATGTAAGATGTAAGGAGCTGAACACGTCTGCAGCAGTTGTTTTAAAGAGTAATGCATTTTTCAGTAGCTACACATTGACTAGAAGAAAAGGTTTCACTTTATCACCCACTAGGACAGAAAATCAAGTATTTCTCAAAGCACCTACCTATACTGTCTGGTCAAGAAGTTGAGTGGATTTAGCTATAAGCAAATAGTATTTCATTGGATAAGTACTGCAGTGGTTACTATGTTTTGGCTTGAAACAAGTTTTTTTCAGCCCTTACAAATGCAGCGAGGAGCTTCTCATTTGTTAAATAACCATCAGTTTGACAGAGAGCATGAAGATTAGACTGTTTCAATTAGGGCTGGAACGGTTCACAAAACCACAGTTTGGTTCATATAGTAGTTTAGAGTCATGGATAGTTTTAGTAAAGATATTTTGTTAATGCAAAAGCAATTAATAAGAAAGACAACTATAAATTTATTATTATTATAAGAAAAAGGATAAAAACAAAATAGTCTGTATTCAGTCATTAAATTAAAGGGCAATACACATCAAAAAGCTCCTTTTTAAGTGTTGAACTAAACAAGGCATAAACAATCTAAAGCATGCAATTCTCATGAGCTTACAATTTTATTTTATTTTTTTCAAAAAAATCAGGATGTCTACATTGTCTGGGGACCGGGCAGACCTCTTGGCAGCATCCCCAACTGTGAATGAACTCTCACGAACTAGCTTAGCATAACACCATCTGCTCCAATGAAGCTTTTTCCACCACCGTCAGTAGTTTAGCATACTCTGTCACATGACCACACAACCTCATCTAAGTCTATCATTTCCCTACAAAACTTTAAATTGAGATTTGGCAAATTATATTGTATTTGTGTTTCATTAAATGTGAAGACAGCAGGTAAAATTATTTAGCATGTTGAGAATTTTTTGCAACTGAACTGTGGTATGGTGTGTACCGAGCTGTAAGTCCTGAGCCGCGTGGTTCACAGTTCAACCGTGAACGGTTCCACCCCTAGTTTCAATGGTTAAAGGTCATGTGGTCTGGTGAGTCCAGACTGACACTGTTCCGGAGTGATGGCCACATCAGGATCAGTATGAGAGGATGAAGTCATTACTCATCATCCCTAGTGCCTACAGTACAAGCCGGGGGGCTGTGTTATGATCTGAGGTTGCCTCAGTTGGTCAGGTCTAGGCTCAGGAATGTGATATGTCCAAAAAATTAGATTTGTTATTTTATATTATGCATAAAAGGAGGTCATCTTGGAGATTAAAAGAGGTCAGTAGCTTCATGATTATTTTGTTATGGATCTGTTCATAAATTTAATCTGTAATGGTCACAGCATCATATAAAGTTGGATTTAACAATCTAGACACTGTGGGTAGACTACAGCACTGTCAAAAGGTTCATGAAGAAAAAAAATCGGAAATCAGTTTTATTCTTAAAAATGGTGAATGACAGGCTATTTACTTTTGGTGTATATACTTATTCATATTTGTTATTTTCTATTATTAACGTAACAAAATCAGAATCTTTGACAGTGATTGCTTCAAAACAATGCACTTTCCACCAAAAAATATACATGTTATATATTAATTACAGCACAAATTGGACAAAGAAAGAAGTGCAACCCAAACCCTCATCTGAAAAAATAACTGATAAGAATACAATTAAAATACCAAATCAATAAGCAGTAGTGATAAGAGTAGTAGTATTGATGAAATATTACTAATATTCATCCCTAGTTGCATTTTTGATTTAATGTGTATGTTAGCTTGTATGTGCACTCAGAGAGCAGAAACCTCCACTATGGTCAAAAGGTCAAATTATGACCTAATTTTTTTTTTTTTTTTTTTTTGTCCCTTGGTGTCACTGGTTTGTGTAACTGATTATATTGATACAAAAATATTGGTATTTATTTGTAAGGAGGTGCTAGTTGGTGGTTAATTTATTTTTTTCCTCATTTTATCATTTCAATATTCTGGCCTGGGATTCTCAAATATTAAAGTGAGAAACAATTCAAGCCATTATCCCTTTATACAGATCTGCTCAATGATCCTGCTCCTACTCTGAGTCTGACAGAAACACAGAGCACAAAACCTTAATTGAGGTAATGAAGCTAACTAAATATGTAATTCAGTATAAATACCAGTGGTTTCAGGTGCAAAAGCTGAAACCATGCTTAATTTTGTTTCTAATTAAAGACAAAGATGATTCAGAGATTGCATTTCAATGCTTTCAAATAACTCATATGCCAACTAATCATCATTTTTGGCATCATTCTCAGTAATAACTCTCATTAGGATCAAGGTATCCATATATAATATTATTAAGGCAGTGATACTAAGGTATTTAAGCCATGGTGCGAAAGGAGAAAAGCAATATACTGGATACAGATAAATCGTGGACTGATTATAGGCAAGACAGAGACGATTGTGTAGTGATCACAAGCTACAGCGGTCAGTTGGTGTAGACACTTGAGGTTTGCGTGTCGGGTATTGAGCAGTGTGTGGGACGCTGCACCACTGTGTATGGACAGAGGGTGGGACAGTACAAGGTCAGGCCTAAGCTGACAGGACTTATATGTGCACACACACATACATACGAGGGCGTGGATGCACACACTTAAGATGCACATACAGTACATACAGAAGCAGGTGGACAGACACACACCTTCCTTCCACCCAGCACCTCATCTGGGTGATAGCTATTTCAGGAAAGAACACAGCATTAGGACACACATTGCCTCCAGCTCTCCCCTTGCCTCCCCTGCTCCCTCCTTCCCTCTGGCCTTCCTCGTCATCATTTCTCCCCCCTCTTGTTCCTGCGTCAAGGCTATACATCCCATTCGTTTCAGTCTGTTTTCAATCTAGATATTTTTTCCAAAATTCAACCCCCTTTCCTGTCTCTTTGTGTCTTCTTTACCTCCCAGCTCACAGCGGAGTCTTACTTGGCAGTCAAGGTTACGCTTAGTTACGACTGGGCAGCGGTCAGGCCACGGTTGAACTGCAGGACTTTAAACAGATTTAAACTACAACCAGAGCATGTGCTGAGATGGATGGCAGTAATCACAGAGAGGCAGAGAGAGAAAGGCGAGGAGGAGGAGGAGGGGGATGGAGTGGTGGGGTGGATAGATGGAGGTGGAGGAGCAGAGATGAGGAGAAGAAATAGCAAAAGGAGCCTCTCTAAGAGAAACGAGAATGAAAGTGATGAGAGACTGAAAATATGTGTCAGTATGTGCCTTTCTACTGGATCCAAAAAAGCACTTTCTATCTCAGAAAAAAACTGCCAGGCTTGCCCTCAAACTATGATTACTAGTCCAGCTGGATTAGCTGAGTACCAACTTTGGCCAATGGACACACCTTCCTTTCATTAAAGGCCATACAGAGGCTCTAAAAGCAAGGCAGGAAAATAAAAGATGATCTTTGAAGCTGTGTTTCCACAGCAGGAATCATACCCCAAGAGCTAGGAACCTTTGGAGGAACTCACTGTGTTTCTGCCGCAGGGACCAGTGTCTAAATTTAGTTCCACGACTTTATTTTACTGCCAAAAATCCCTGCTCAGGGGGTAGTACTTTCTGATAGTTCTGAAACTTTGAGGGTGGGGCTGGCAGCACTGAACAGTTCAGATTTTGTCAGTCCTAAGAGCGTTTTATTTCAGCTGTAAATTTTAAGAGCTGTAGCTACATATACGATTTTTCACTGTGCTCAAGCATATCAACACAGAGATACAGATAAAAAAGTATATGACAGAGGAACTGATGACAAAGTCCAGACTTTATTGAGTAATTACACCCATTGGGGGTGGTCACATGTAAAATGATCTGTTAAAACTACTGTCACTTTTTCACACATCAGAGGAATAATGGGATTAATCTTTGTGGCTCTTCAGACCAGAAGCAACCAAAGGTCTCCAAGCACCTGTTAATATCTGGAAATGTAACTAAACCCCAGACTGCCAGTAGAAAAGAAGAATTAAATGAGAGAAATGTGAAAATGTCCTCAATTTGGTTGAGGTGAAAGGGTTCTTATATACACCCACAGTCACACACCAACATAAATATCATCCATACATCCACATAGTACACACATATGTTAGCCATAAAATACTATGACTAGCTATAAAGATTAAAATAATTAAAAAAATAAATAAAAAACATCCAAACATCTCTAGTGAAGTCTCACTATTATACGTATCATCCTAAATCACATACACAAAATAAAAAATGCTTTGTCTGGAATGAATGAAGCCATCCATCAGTCATTTTAGCTGGAAAACGTTTGATAAATGTACAAAAGGAAACGGTATGTCAGTGAGTAGAAGGTCTATTCAGAATGGAAGGCTCATAAGTTACATGTATGTCCTTCATATACACATCAGTGGATTCATACAGAAACTTTACTCATTAAGTACTGCAGGTGCCTGCTATGGAGAGTTTAATGTTGCATTCAGGTGCCACTTGTAAATCTTTGGTCCTTGTGGAGAGCTAGAGCTATTTTACATACGTATTTATTTGAGTGGAACTGTGCCTTTCTGTAACATGTTTGTAGTTAAATTCATTTACATCTATAGTCCACACGTCAGGCTTTTAACAATCCCCAAAACTAAGAATTTATAAATAACCAGAAAAGCACTCAGAGAGCGCAAACCTCCACCAAGCAGCACAGTTCCCCCACATATTGTGACTGATACCCCACAATATTATTGCCACATTTGTTTTTTTTAATCTATTTTATTAGATTCTTGACACTGGAAACATACGCTTTGCAATTAGAATTACACTGATATTGTTATTTGTTGAATAGTTATTCGCGAAAAATCGACATTTCCGTAATGGTAGTTTTCTTCAGGACCTAGCTCCATAACTATTGAAGATACGTCTATAGAAAAGTCCATAGACTATATGAGAAAACAGGAGTTCCACTGCCAT
>JAPSES010000236.1:5557426-5608625 GCA_029822895.1 Maxillicosta whitleyi
CTTCCTTGTCTCAGAGCAAACATTTCCTGAAAATTTCATTAAAATCTGTTCATAACTTTTTGAGTTATCTTGCTAACAAACAAACACATAAACAAACCCAGGTGAAAACATTACCTCCTTGGCAGAGGTAATGACACCTGCATTCTTGCTACCTGCTTGGGTCTCTTGCTTCCACATGGCCTCCATGGAGGGAAAAAAAAGTCCTCATTCAGGATAAAACTACGTCTGAAAGGACTGATAATTCCTGTGTCCACAGACATTATCACGACCCCTGTCATGGGAGATACATTTCAGGTGTGATAGAAAGTTTGGAGATTATTTCTGAAACTTTTCTATGAGGTTACAGTAGATGTTTAAGCTTTTAATATCCACTCTTTTCTGGGAATTCTAAGCTAGGGTTAAGGGTAAGATTAAAGAGAAGAACTATAAGTCTGATATGCATGATATTAGCCTTCATTTTTTGAAAGGGAACCTGGTGGATGTTATTAAACATGAGTCTGAATACTCCATTTATGAGTTTCTAACTGTGCATTTCCTTGCTAATGTAGGGTTGGGTGCATTAATTATATAGGAGAAGTAAGAAAGTTTAAGACAGGGAAATGAAAGGAATGTTTTGAAATCTATTAATCTTACTATATGTTTTATTGTGAAAAACTGATGATTCTTAACTGTGTAAACACAGGATTATCAACATAATGTAATAGAGAGAAAGTAGGAACAGTAGGGTCCATAAAAATTGTAAACTAACTATATCACCATTGTGGGTCTTATACTTTTTTGTGAGTGCACCTTACTCAAGTGCATGTGCAAATGCATTCATATACATAATATCATTTTATTCTCAGTAGGACCTGAACCCAGTGGAGGACTCTCTGGACGTCTGAGTTCCCTTCTTGGTTGAAGGTCTGGAGGTCCAACCCTTTGGGACTCAGATGAAGGGAAATAAAACTTTGTTCACCTGTACTTTCTGCGCCCGCCGCTTGTCTGCTCTCTGGTTCTGGTGATAGATGCGGCTAAAGTTGGACACGATGACAGGGACAGGCAGGGCAATTACCAACACTCCGCTCAGAGAGCAGATTGAACCAAAGATCTTCCCTGCGATCGTCTTAGGAACCATGTCTCCGTACCTGGAGGGATGACAGGGAGAAAGAGAATAAATTTAGTGAAACGTCTTATTATACATTTAATAAAATCTGTCTGTGGTAGCACAACCTTCGAGTCACACACTGACGACTGGAGGTCACACAGACAGAACACACACACTGTTGCTGTAATTCAACTTTCTGCTCATTCACTCCTCTGGTGCAGGTTATTCATTTTTCTTTTAAAGCCACTCATCCTCCATGTTTTGCCATAATACACTTAAGACTGTTTCACCACAGGAGAGAAAGAGAGGATCGTGCAAACCTCCTCTGCCACTGAATGGCACAGTAAACTCAAGTGAGTCATTCACAGAGCATATACTATTAACCTTTAGGGAGGAGAAGGAAGATGACACAGTGAATGTTACAGACATTTCCCAAAAGTCATTTAGCCCAATTCAATCTGAAATATTTGCAAGTCAAAAGCAATCCCATCTTTAGTTCAGAAGACAGAAAACACAATTACAATAACCATATTAAATCCTTTTTGTCCTTAGGAAGAAGCCTCACCGTGGAAATCAGCAGTGCAAGGAAAAGAAGATAGAAGAGAAGAAATACAAATGCTAAAAGAGCACGACTTACGTCGGAAAAGCAACCTTTATTTCTAATGGCCTTCATTTCTTATTCATGAGCAAAAAGAGCAGGTAATTTGTTCTTGTTTTGTTGCTAAACAAGAAGTCCTACTGAATTTATTAGAACTGACTCCTAGTCAGACTACAAATAAATCGGGAACAAATGGTCTTTAAACATTGAGTATTTTAAAGCATCATATGAAGTCTGTGTGACAGTTTGAGATTAATGCTGATATGGCATAATTTGGACACAAGCCTTTAGACATCAGATGCTGAGTCGTATAAATCTGCAGCTGACAAAACATGAAAAGCATTAGACATGAGGTTAGGCCGATGACTTCCAGTGAGCACAGTGTTAAACCCAGTGTCGGGAATACCCTCCCAGTTCACACCCACAGCACCCACTCTCTGACACACACACATAATCCAATATCTGTGCTGTAATGTATAATAATATGTATTTCATTTATTTACTAGGCTTTCCTGATAGCTCAAGCTGAGCTGTACAACTGTTGAATATGCATTTTAAGGAGAGTCAGCCAGAACGCTCAAAAATAAGGGACGGGTTTATCTTAATAATTAAGAAAATCTCCTTATGTTTGATTTACTAGAGGAAAACAACTCATTTAATCATTTTGTTTACCAACCAGCAAAGCACGTTTTAAATGATAAACAAACATAAAAAAAACATTTTTAAAGCTACCTGTTTTGCATTCCCATTAAACAAGAGCCAGGTCATTATTTTTTTATAGAAAAAAATGGAGAATTTTAAACTTATCTAAAAAAAAAACGTCTTATAAAACCCACCCATTTCTACTTTAATTTATCATTTTTGTATGTCGTCTTCAGAATATTTAACTGAGAATGTTCCCATTTCCTGTTTAGTACAACTATAATCAGTGAATTATTAATAATGCAATGACTCTTGCTAGATAACTCTAATTTACTCTCGCATCCTGTCTCTTACAATCTTAATATCTCATAATGCATTTGAAGCAGCTTTATCTTAGGTAAATTACTTGGCAGTACTTCAGTGACATAATTAAGTAGGCTACAGTTTTTCCGCATTAAGTAATACCAGCCATAAAAGACAAATAAATTGTTACTAAAATTCAAGATTTTCATTTTATATTTGATTAACATGGTTTCACAGTCAACAAGATTTTATTGCACAAAATGAATTATGCAATTATTGAATTAGAGGAGATTTAAATTGAATAAAAGAAATAAAGCAAAAACAGCAAAATGGCAAATCATCTGGGCCACATTAAATGTGAGAGGACTCAAACTAATATGGGAAAGAATTTTAAAATACACTATTTCCATAAAATGTACACTCCACATTAGATCTGCAATCTATATGATTCTACATAGCCATCAAACATAACACATTACATGTGCTGGACATGCTGGATGTGTACATATAACAGATTCTCTTACGAAAAGAGACAAATGATTCATGAACACACTCATCTGTGAACATGTAGTATCATCTCCAAATTTGCAGTTTGGCTGACAGGCTGAAAGGAAAGTCCCGTCAGAGCACAAGCCAGAAAGACACAGACAAAGTGTTGCTGAGGGATGCGTCTCCTCTCTGTCTCGTCACTCTTGTCGAAAGCAATGTGATATGTCAGAAATAGTGAAAATCAAGATAAATGCGATTAAATAAGAGGTTACACTACCCTGAAGCAATAACACGAAAAAAAAAATACACCTAAAAATGCCATTTTCCCCACATAGAAAAGAACAGTTTCTTATCTTCCCGTGGTATCGCTGTAAATTCCTTTTTTCTGCTGATGTTTTATCAACACTGTAAGCTCCTGCCTGACAGATTGAAGGACACGTTTTCACTAGATACTAATAACATAGGATGAACGGGATTTGGCATTGGTCTCCTGATATATCTGTTATATATGCACAGTATAGCTCCCTATAGAGTTGGCAGGGCAGATCTAGTCAATCAACATGTTAGTGCTGTCAGGAATCCATGCATATTGCAACAACTGGCTCCCATACAAATGTGTGCGCACAGTAGGTGCACATGCTGACATACTGGAGATATATGACAAACTATGCCTCAGTTTACCAACAGTGATCTAAAAAAAAAAATCATCAAAACACAAGTCTCTAGAACATAAGGCACCGTTGTGCTCCTAGAGTGTCAAGTTTTGAAGGAAAATTATGAATGACTAAAACCATTACTGTTGCATTGATACTAAACATCTTATATAACTATATCAATAGTTAAATAGTGCTTCTACAAACGTGTGACTAAATAGCACTCATCGCATTCATCCACTTTTGACAGATCGCAAAGAATAGTGCTAGTCATTATTGAAGGACTTAGCAAACAATACCCCAAAGACTCTCTATAAATGAACAATAATCTTCTTAAGAAGTTGTGCTCATGATCGGCATTTTATAATCTAATGAAGCACTTCTGTCACAGTCTAGTGGAGATAGTACAAACACAGAATGGTAGCGCACACACATGAACCATTACTGCACATTAAACCTCATTCAGCACATTTTGGGGAAAGAGAGAGGACACATTAGACAGTTTGTCGCAAATATAAAAATACAAAAAAAAAAAAAGCAAATATGAAGGCATGTTAGTGGTTGTTTTTCACATCAATAAAACACCACATTGCCCACACACAGTGAACCTCTGGTCCACAGCCATAACTGAAAGTATACTTACAGAGAACATCCATCGTCCCTTCTAAGAACTTTAATGGGCTTTCTACCCAAATTAGGCAATAACAACCTCATCAGTGGTACAAAAGCCCTATCACTACAAAACATTTCATCTCCTCCCCTCTGCAGAAGATGTTTCCATTAGGAGGAATGAAAAGCTAATCATATTCATCTGCAAGTCTTCTTTAATGGGATCCTATCAGATTGTCTGATAGAGGCCCTTCTCTCCTAATACTACAGTCAATTTGCTGCTCCCATTTAGTCAAGCTGGCCTGTCTCTGATGATACCATCTCTGAGCCATTATACGTGGCACAGAGATAAAACCGGGCTCGCACACATTAAAGAAACAGAAAGCTATAATAAGTCGTGTGAGGTTGTGAATGTACGCGTGTGTGCATGTGATAAGCACGCTTTGATGTAATTTTTTTCCCCCTCCTGCGTGGATGAATCCTCAAGCCGCTCCTTCCTCCACAAGACCACATCCAAGGTGGGGAATGAGGTGGAGGTAAATGCTTCAGAAAGGAAGAAGATGGATAAGACGTCAAAGGAAGCATACTGGAGGGAGAGATATTTTCTCAGCAGAGGCAGTGAACTCAGGAGGCTTTCCTTCCCCCTAATTTTTTTTCTGTCCATCAGCCCATGCCCCACTCTTGCTCTCTGTCATACCACACTCACACAGACACAGAGATCTATCAGTAAGCTGTATATTATGTGTGCGCACTCACGTAGAAACAGGCACAAACCTCATATACACACACACACAAACCCACACACATGCAAACAGAGGATCAGATAGGCAGGTCAGTCTTTGGCCATGGTTGTCACGGCCCGTTGCGGGAAGCCAGGTCTCTGTGGGTTATATTAATAAAGCCTAGGATGGATAGATGAGGGGGGGTTATTGAGTGGGCCTGAGTGCTCTTGTGAGGATATGTATGATGGATGGGTTTAAGAGTGATGGACTGTGAGCTGACAGACACACAGATTTGTGATGATGGTTGGTCATGTCGTGTCGGGTCAGAACAGCACAGGAGCTCATCGTACTTTAATATCTGCTGACAATACACAGGTATGAAAGAAAGGGAGAAATATCAAAGTGGGCGTAATCAAGATAGGGCATACATGTTTATATGCTCTATAAAAATAAATGGTTGTTTGCATTGCATTTTCCCATTGCATATGGGTAAATTAAAATCCTGCACAATAAGCTCGAGATTAACCTAATGAGTCACAAAGTCTTTTTTATTGGGTTTGTTTTCATTTTATTGATCGTAACCGCTGTTATGTGAGTGAAGCAAGTGAAGGCATTTCTGATAAGTCCAGGAATGAAACTTTCTATTAAAAAAAGAGAGAGGGAGAGAAAGAGGTAGGACAGAGATATATTAAGTGTTGAATGTTGGGTTTCCATTTACAGACTTAATCCCATGTGATTCCTTTGCAATTTTCCGCTGTTCCTTTCAGATAGAGCTTAAGTGTTTCTGTTTGGACCACAATCTCTTGCGGTGGACTGACCCCCTGGAGGATTGAAATCACCTTACGGGAGGGAGGAGGGAGGGAAAGTTGATGCAGTGCACCAAGTGTTAGGGAATGAGTCATGGAGTTTGTGTGTTTACTAAATGTGGTTTGGTCTGCGTGTAGGAGTACCTACATGTTTTCTTGAATATACTGATCTGGTAGTTTTCTTTAATTGTCTTAGAAAAAGCACTGAAGCTGACAGGGTTTAAATTACCTGCTGCACAAGATAATTACTATGTAGAAATAAAGTAAAGATTTTAGTAAAACCAGAAAAAATGTACTTCATATAAATCAGCAGATTTAATATCTATTGTAGTGAATTCATTTATTTCATTCTTCATCAAGGTCGCTATAATAAAGAGAAAAACTATTCTAAAACTCCACAAATGAGCAGTACAGTAATGACGCAGGGGTTCAGACAGTCTTTCTGATGCTAGCCTTTTAAAGTGGTGCATCCATCATGGCCGGCTCCTTTCTTTCATGGTGTCACAACTTCACAACTCTGCGTCTGTGGGTCAAGAACATTACTGTCGCTCGGCTCACACGTCTCTTTAGACTCTTGTCGATTACAAATTTTTCACCTCCTTGACAACTCAACGCCCAAATGTGACCAGAAATTGATCTGGACATGCCATTTTGAAGGATGTCTCAATTCCCTAAAATGCACATTCAGGGCTGAGGGGGCCGGCTGAAGGAGCTATGACTGACGATACACAAGAGTATCTCTGGTGGAAGGAGTGAGGAGTTAAGGTGAGGACCAAAGAAACTTGAGAATCAAGAAGACAGACTTGAGTCATATTTTGCTAAACCCACTTTTATTAGTCTTTGGTTGATTTATTTTTGTATTTGGACGCTATATCATGACATTTGTGTATATGAGGCCAAGACTTTTGACAAACATTTCTCAGAGTACGACATAATTGTTCGTCTATACTGAAGGTATGTCCAAACTTTGAGATGATTACGTAACATGTTCAGTTGTTTGTTGTATTAACGAACACGAGTGGCACAATGGAACAGAGCAGCAACCTGGAGGAGGTGGTGCATGAAGTAGCTCATGTGCATTTAAAGGGCCGGCGCTTAAAACGACCTTTCTGGTGTCATTACTGAGAAATACGGTTGAAGATGGACCTGCGGAGTTGAAGTAATGAAGAATTCAGACACAAATATAACATTTACAGTTTATGTAGACCACAGGGAAATGTTTTAAAATGAATAATTCCATTTAAAAAACGCAAAATGTCACTCCTTTAAGAGTCAGGTTCATTAAATTCTACCTGCATATATTTGTGCAAAGTGTAATAATGCCACTGTAAAGTCATGGTGTGTGACTTTACACATGTTTGGATTGCACTCAGCTGCAGATGCCTGTGTGTGACTGACCGATTGTGCAGTGATTCTGATCCCAGTGGGTGTACATGTCCCAGATAATGAATCAACAAGTTATCATCAGAGATACTGTTATGCTCATTTTGTCACATTATTTTGTTCTATGTTCTGTTTTATCATCATCTATCACCATTCCCTGTATATTGGGTTTGTGGAATACTATCTGCTGTGATGTTATTGATTTCATGTAATAAAATGAAATGGTGTCTCTGGAGCTAGTATGTGGATTGTTCAACTATAGGAACATGGAAGTACAACATGTCTGGCTCCATAGACCCTGGACACCCTGTGAAAAAATTCATTCAATTCTAGTCTAAAGAAAAGAAAACTATTGTTATTTTCAGCCGATTAAACACTAATGAAATTCACCCTATACCTTAGAGATTGATTATTTAAATGGTTATTAGGAGGGCTTTGCTATTTCAGTGAAAAAGTAATGAAGTGATTATTGTAGCAATACTGTGATTTGCAATTTTGATTTGAGTCTCGGGGAAAAAAGTATCGACTTCTGCATGTTTTACACTGTACTTCTCTCTGCTCATTATGGCCAAATTATCACTGCATGACAGAGGTTGTGTTTATTTCCTTTTCTATTTCAACAATTACCTCACCCTAATTCTGGACCTCTAAGCCTTATCTAATATTGCAGTCGTGATTGTGATTTGATTAATTGCACCGCCCTATTGATTATTGTGTCTTCTGTTGTTGTTGTATTGGAAATGTAATATACATAATTATTTTTAAAACCGATGTGTGAAGGTTTTACTTCAGATTAATTCCAGTAATTATATCACATTAATGATATTATCATGAAACGATGTCATTTGATTGAATTATCAACTAACCTTTCAAAACTAAAATGTTTTTAACTTGCTCTACATTGGGGATAGTCAATGTCTCATCAAAAACTAAATGTTATTACACCGATTAAGACTATAAAAGTTATGTCAGCATATTAATGCTTTAATATGGGCTCCTGGGGTCAATATGAGAAACGCATGTGTTATAAATAAGCGAGTAAGTGATGATGTCTCATCAAATGTAGTAGTAGAGTGATTGTGGAACCTGATGGAGGCCAGTGAAGCTTAGATCTTTTAACTTCAGTAGAGTGAGAGATTGTCTGTCTAGGCCTCTACCCTCAACCACCAATCCATCTGTACTCTCATCTGACATTTCATGGCCACTCACTCAGATGGAAGTAACTCTGATGACACATGGTTCTTCAGGGATGGGACGACCATCTATAATCACCCCCACAAATGTCACCGCGGGAAAGCAAAAACAAGAGGGGGTGGAACAACAGGTACGTAGACAGAGGAAAGCAAAGCAAAGGGAGCAGATAGAGATTCTGATCATGTCAAGACTGATGTGCCAGGATTACATGTATTTAATTAAATGGGCCTATGAGATGTATTAATATGGATTAACTCAGATACACTGAAGCTATGCTAATCTCACATTTACCCCATGGCATCTTAGCAAAGACATGGACTTGTTTGTGGGGCATTGACACGGAATTAGGCTAGGTTAAGAATCTGACAACAGAAAGTTAAGAAAGTTAAGGAGCTTGATTGAAATATTATTTCTGAAAATGCTCCTCAACAGAAAGGTTCAGGGTACAATTTTATATATGCGACATCAAGATTATACAAGGCTGAATTACATTCCAAGAAAATAAGCATTCACCTTCTGAATAGATGAAATTTATTGGCACCTGGGAAGAGAGCAAGTCTTGCTTTTAACTTTCACCTTGGGAGAGTGCATCAAAAAATATAGAGCGATATACTGATTATGAACATCAACCATTAACTACTAAATAAAATATGTGCAACAGCAAATTTGATACCAATAAAAATTACATTCTGTGATCAGCAAGGCCAAGCTGCAAAACACTGCACATAACTCCCTGCCTCGCACCGATCAAACACTCCATTCAGTAGTCAAGGCTAAAGAGGCAAGCAATTAAAATTACAAATGCGGTTTTCTGTGCGAAAATAGCATGAGGTACACAGCCCTTGTGTGAATAAGCATTATTAGAATGGCATGTTAATTGCAGCTATGACCTTGTCTTTACCAACTCTACAACTGAAACATGGGTGCTGTTAAGAGTGTGAACAATTTGAAACAGCAGAAATTTTGAATATAACAGAAAAATGTGCCTGGCAGCTGCCTTTATGGCAAATCTTATCACTTCTCCAATACATTTATTGTCATTCACCTCCGTGTAATGCTTCTCCCAACCACCTCTAATCATCTACTGTAGGTAATGGCTTAAAGTAATCTGCCATGCTCATTTTTCTGTAGGTGAACTATCATTGGGTTTGCGAGATACTGCGTTAGCCTGAAATGAACCATTGTACCGCTGTAATACAAAGGTCTTACCTCTGCATTTACTCTGAATAAACCAGCGTTTCAAAAAGTGCAGTTTCAGCATTTCAACTCCAATTCTAATCACTCATGGAACCATATATAATGTCATATCTGGGACATTATAACATTGCAACCACATTATCTGCATTTCTTTTTATGTACTAGCTAAATGCTTAGTTTGCATCATGGGACTGTTTCCATTTTAAATTGATGCCTAGGAAATGTACTTTTACTGCATGCATATTCTGCAGCAGCACTTCGGTTTTATCCAATTTCTCAGATCTGACAAAGAAAACTACATAGGCACAACCACCGAAAATTTAGAAGAGTAAAAAAATGTTAATTAATTTATCATTAAAAAAGCAAAATGTTTTAGTTTTTCCCCCCAATTAAACAATTAGCCACTGCATCTGTACATTTCCAGAATAACTAATTATAACAGTAATGCTCAGCATTTGCTTTTCATCTCCTTAGCAAAGGAGGCCAAACCCACTTGCAGGGTTCACTCTGAAACAGTCATCCAGACTATTTCCTCATTTGCATTTGTCAAATGATGAGATGGAAATAGAAGAAAGAACCACAAAGATAAGTTGATAAAGTGAAGGGCATTTCTCTCACACTACACTGCACACAGACGAAAGGTCGCTATCATCACTCACATCAAAACCAATCTTGGAGTGAATCACACTGAGGGATTGCCACCATTTTTCTGTAACACAGGAACAGTAGTTTAGACTAGCTAGTCTTAGACTGGACCAGCTCTTATTCCAACACTGTCTTTTCATAGCTACAGTATGTACTGTATTTTACAGTGTGCAACACAATGGCCAATTTATGCATTTGATTAACCATTATTTTTAAACAATTAAAGTAGCTTTGTTGTAGCATCCTCACACCGCAGGAGCCACTGCTTGAAGCACAAAAAAAATGTGTGCTGTGCTTCCCTTATTCACATTTCGGCATGGGTATTAGCTGATATCAGCAAAACAAAGTATTTCATTCTGAACGTTCTACAGTAAACAAAATATATTACAAGACACTGCTGATGTTCACAGCATTAAAGCTATATTATCAAGAGGACATCTATTTAATCACTACACTTAAAAAAATGGTATCATTTGACTAGTGTGTGGAACGCAGTGCAATAATATCATTAGTCCAGAATGCCTGTAGTCCATTGTATTCCCTAGATCCCTGTCTACCCTTTTCACTCACTCTCCTGGGGCTCTAAACAAAAGCTACAAAGAGGACCTCTGACCTGACCTGTGGGCTGTGTAAACCACATGACACCCCAGTACTACCAATACAATCATCCCTTGTTCAAAGCAGTTAGTTCCATTTGTCAATCTTAGAGTAAGCAGATGTTACTGAGGCAAAGCACTAGGTGTGTGTTTGTACTGTCTGAGACACGCATCCATTGTGTCTGATAATCCAACATATCATATATTGACACGTACATGCCGACTAATCAACATTCATAATCAGGATTTAATCAATAGCCAGTGTTCATCCTTTGGTCTAACCTTGATTTAAAGACTAGGTGATCATTATATTGTTTTACAATCATGTGGAACTATGAAACACAGAGTTGCTCAAAAGTATTTCTGATACAAACAAATGAACATATGCACTACAATCTTCTTTTCTAAGTTGCAGAATAGAAACACTGCTGTGCACTGATGTTTATTACATGTAATATTTGTATTTCTCTCTCATTTCAAACAGCTACAGTCAAAAAACACAGACCTAGAAGTGATT
Source organism: Maxillicosta whitleyi (assembly GCA_029822895.1). Classification (NCBI taxonomy): domain Eukaryota; kingdom Metazoa; phylum Chordata; class Actinopteri; order Perciformes; family Neosebastidae; genus Maxillicosta; species Maxillicosta whitleyi. The sequence continues at coordinate 5,568,868 of JAPSES010000236.1, forward strand.
GAACAGCAAGACATGCACTGCTAAGTTAGCATGAGACACCGACCAGAGAGAGATGCACAGTGGGGTAGCACATCAGCTTAATGTTACTGTTATTTGCTGACATCGAATCTGCATTTCTTGTACTCTACTCTCATGGTGTTTTTTTTTTTTTTTTTTCCCCCTGTTTTCCAACTGGGAATATAATTATGCTTCATTTCTGGGCCCCTATGAATAAGCCTTTTTGAAAAGGGCAGAATAAAGTATTGGAAGTTTGTGAAAGGTGATAGTGCACAAAAAGCAAAATACCAAAGTGTGTACAGATGAGTACCAACTCACTTTGAGACCTGCAATGAGTTCATAAACCCAGTCTGCTCTGTTTGCTACAAGCCAAAAGTTTCTTACTGTTGTTTGGGAAAGCATTATGCTCATGCAAACATAAGGTTGGCAAAAAAAAAAAGTGTTTGTTATTGCCGACAATTAAGTTTATTTATGATTTGGTAACCAACCAAATCAAGCAGAACAATTCATTAAAACCTTGTCCTTCTGAATATGAACACTATTCTTGTAAGGATAAGGCTCTAATAAAATAAAGAGCACACTTATCCCCTGAGACTAGATTATTACCCTGCTCCCCCAAGGGGAAGAAAGGGGTATATTCTCTGGTTCAGTTTGTTTGTTAACACTCTTGCAGCAAAACTTTTGGTTGAATTCATACCAAATTGAGTTTATAGGTTACCAGTGACCAAGAATAGATCTGATTACATTTTGGGAACAGTAGGTCAAAGTTCAATTTTTTTTTAATGAATTTATTTATCTAACAATTTTTTCTTCACCCACTTTTCACCCAAATTTCAAATGTCTATAAGAAACATTGATTTTGTTTCAGTTTACTTCAAACTTGACATATATATAGAGGTGACTGATATGTTGACATCACCGTATGCACAGACATGATGACATCAGCTGGATCCATACCAAAATAAGCTACAATACGTGCAAGGGGCGGGGTTTGTTGTACCTGGAAGCACTTGTCAAAGAAGTAAATCTGGACTTGAAATAAGCAGAGAACAACCTCTGGAGCTAAACGCTGAATAGAAAGTGGCAACTAATTTCACCAAGTCTGTCCATTTTTGCACTTTGTATCTGGAGGACATAAGTTAAGAAGTAAATTCCAAGCTTCCAAACATTTCTGTAAAATGTATGTGATGCTACAGAGTTGATGAAAACAAAAGGAGCTCAACCATTAAGCAGAAAGAGTGCACTTACAGGATGTTGGTGAATAAATAGCTAGGGACCCAGTTATAAACCCAACTCATTTGTGCATGTGTCTGTGGATGTGTATGTGACTCTCTTTGTAATTAGCGATTACCAGACTGCTATCAACAGAACGCTTCAGTGACTCCACTTTCAAAAGTAACCAGGAAGTGCAAACACAATTACCAGAAGAGAAGGAGCATAACAACATTTAAATATGAATTACATCTGCGATAGAACCAGCATATAAAGCCTGCACTAGTGACTGCCTGCACTGTGTCTAATTCACAGGAAACAGAATTGCCATTAACACATTTGTACATCTGCTTGCGATCATATCGATATGCATATGGTAATTTTTATGTGTGCAAGTGCGGTTATGTACGCACTTCTGATAATGGGCAAATCTTTACAAGTGCTAAAATACCTTCAAGCCTCGGAGGTCTGATATAAGTGGATGTATGGATAAAACCAGTAATGACTGTTGGTAATTGAAACACCAAGTCATCCATCTCTGTGAGCTTGTGTATGCTGCACTGTTTTCTGTGCAGCAGAGAAGAGGAGGAGCGAGGTTGAGGAGCTAGGGCACAATTACTTTGATATGTGGTTCAATTAAGCTGCTAACAAGAGCTAACCGTGCTTGGCTTGAAACATGAATCTTTGGAGAAATGTTGGAAATGGGAGATTGATGTCTTTTGTTTGATCCAAGACAACAATAAAATAGAATATACGTGACTGCTTGACAAGTTTTTCAGTTGGGAATCAAAGTTACGAAATGGGAAAATCGAGAGCACTTTGCAAAACTCCAGTCTTGTAGCTCTCCAGCATGGTTTGATATTATAGTCAGCAGTTTTCAGAGAGAGTTTGAGGGAAAAAAATGACACAGCAATTATTTCTGAATTAAGTCCAAACAAGATATATAATATATATAGCAGGACATATATACACACATGTTGTTCTTTCTTGAATCTGCTTGGCAGAACTCGATAATTATTATTTGCAAAAGATAAATAACTAACTTCAAGCTGCCTCTTTCATCTTTGATGACTGAGTTTATTGCACCCTGAAAATACTGAAAATATGCATGCTTACTGCCTGCAGGAGTTTTAAAGCTGTAACTTTTTAATCACCAATTTTCACGGACACTTCTGCAAAAATGTTTATTAGTTATAAATGAAACAAAATATATCTGTGTTCATGAGTCCAAGAGAAAAGGCTGGTCCTGATAAAATATATGAAAGCAAATACATAAATAGGTGAAATATACTGGAACGATTTCTTCTGTTACTGACATAATAACATCTAAAGGCTTTATATATAGTATTGATATTCCAAACTCTTAACAGCAGAGGCAAGACATGAACCAGAGCACATGTAGGACTGCCAAAACCACAATAAATGACATTATATATCCGCAGACTGTATCACTCAGTGAACAAAGGATGAAGTTTATCCTTTACACACATCTGTAGTATGGTTTCAGTACGTTTTCTCTTTCATATAAAGACTTTCAGTTGGTTATTTTCAGCCTTGTCAGCCTTAAAATTTTTATATGCTACATCAGCTGACAGGTTATATTATACCTGTGTTAATTTAGCTCTGTTTTTAGACAGAAAACAGTCTGAGTAAAACCACAAATCACCTCTGATTTCAGTACGGTTTGTGTTGTTGTTGTTGAGAATAACTGCACTAAACATCAGTTTGGAATTGTCCAAACTGAAGATCAACAAATGGTGAATGGTGGAGAATGTAGAAGAAATGCTCTGATTTCAGCATCAGACGCCGTTCTTTTCAGTTAGACCTGTGTCCAGTGGTCAAAACAACAAGAATGCTTTTAGCTTTTATCAGTTTGTTACTTTCTTTGGCTCTAAAAGTTATCTCTTAGCAGTTCCAAGCCCATCTTGTCACTTTCAGGCACTTTGGTCAAAAGCTCTGTGATTTTAGTTTTTCTCACCACGGGAGAACAAGCACAGTGACTCACTCCTCCCTCTAGTGGTCGTGTAATCCTGTTGGAAATCCTGGGAAAATAAATTCAGTTTGTTTCTCCACAATTCATCACATCTGCATCTTTCAGAGCATAATTTCAGAGCTAATTTTAGATCCTTTTTTCTACTTGGAAGAAGAAATATAGCCGCTCTAATCCCCAATCTTTTTCTCAAAGCTTTTAATCATTACTTTTATTTTTAACAACTTTAATAACTATGAAGTGAAAACTGTATGTTGAGGTTCAACTATACCAGTGGGGTTTTTAACTGAACAAGTCAGACCATTACTGTCTGTTTGCAGGTTCCCTAAATAAAAAAAGCATGTTTAAAATGCACGAGGTTTGTGTCACCTATGCATATTAATCTTTGATCGAACTAGTTCTATCCCTTCAGTTTTATTTTTGTGCATGTTTCCAGGTCACTGAAGCCCCCTTCCACGTCCTCACTGTGCGAGACCCTTACTGGAACAGATCTTTGTAGATGAAAAGAAGCATGCCTGTGTGGAGCGATAAGGTTGGAGCAGGAAGAAAGAGAGAGGTCAGAGCCTGAGAGTTCAGGGGTCATCTCTACTCTGCAATGAACCCACAGACATAACAGCAAGGTGACCGACAGGCTGGTCCCAACATAGATTTCACAGAGAGATCAAAGACAGAGAAAAAAAAATACATTAAAGAACAAGAAGAAAGGGGAATGCAAATGTGCTGAAAGAGACTGAGCTGAGGAAAACAAAAAGGGAGGGCTCAGCCCTATGGGACTGGAGGGTGACCCAGCCTGAGACGGACACCAAATGAGACGGAGGGAGGAAAGATAAATTGATAGAAAAAGGAGAAAGAATACTAAAGTACATTTCAGGACGTCAGATCTATTCTGGCTCCCATTCAGGTCACAGTGATTGCATTTGTTTTATTTGGTCAGACCATTTCCTCCTGTCGTGGAAAGGTATGTGTCTGTGTGCTTGACTTTTGTGTGTTTTTGGTTGTGTATTTGTGAATTGGACTGAGTGCATGCTTTATTTTGTACCTCTGTGTGAGGTTGCGAGAGTGCACATGTGTGCGTGTGCGCCTGCAGCCTCCCACATGTAGTCCCTTGCTATTATTTATTTTCTGCACTTTATGTGACTGTAACACAATAAGATAAAACTCAGTAGTGATGCAATTATTTTTCTACAGATTTTTTTCCCTTCTCGGGTTCAGATCTCTTCTGGTGAACTACTGCCAGGTTTTCACAGCTTAATCCAATGTCAGTACGTCAATAAGTAGCCAAATGTGCTAACTCAATATGAATGACTCTCTCAGAGGCCCTGGTGGAGCAGTAGGTCTAAAATGATTGACTTGACTTAAGTATTGAAGAATTGAACTTTTTCCCAAATGAAGCTGAAAATTAATTAAGCTGTGGTCCACCGTTCATGCCCACAGTCCCATGTGGTTTCACAGGTGAAGTGATTTTCAATGCTACACATTCTGTTACTTATGCACTACACTGATTAAACAGTTGCCTTTCCAATCAATTCATTAAAATGGCTGGAAATCTTATTATAAGCAATATAAGAGTAAATCGTGCATGTAGAAATTGAGTCCTCTAAATCTATACGTTTCCTAGGAAAATCACCAGATTTCTGTAAACTGTGTTGAGTCTGACATCCAAAATAGAAACTGTGTCATCCATCCTCTCCTAAAGCAATCTCTTATACTCGTTTGTTTGATGTTTCCTGTTGTCATGGGGACCTCGGGAGTACAGAAGCACGCAGAGTGCTATGTCACTGCGGTTAAAAGGGTTACATTAACATCAGTCATGGGTTACATTAGAGCAGGTCTACATTACCCATTAGTAGTAAAACACATTTGTGGAAACAGGGCCAGCACGGTTCGCATTTAGTTCCAATCTAACTTAGGAGGGGTGAACACTCAACCCATTTTGTTGAAGTGCAATTCATACTTGACTAGTTTCAAAGAGCTGCGATGATAAAAGCCCTTTCTTTTGGCAAACTAATTTTATAAACTACACATCAGAGAGGTGCTGCAGTTTTATTACAGTAAAAAAAAAAAGGGAGGAGTAAAAATGACAGAAGAAACTACAAGAACTACAAGGGTAATTCTTAATCTGACTTTAGGGAAGACCAGGAGGTGATACACACAATTTGCTGCTCATCTCACCTTGAATCAAATATGTCTCTGTCAGACTTTGAAGCCAAGAATATTGGCTAGCAGCAGGTCGAGCTTATCACACACTGTTTTACGCTGCCTGACTTATTGACTGTGAACATGGCCAACATGGTTCTTCTCATCAGTGTCCAGCACAGTGGCAGCATTGACTGTACTGATCTATGACCAAGTCTGATGGAAAGGTGGTCAATGCAGCTAACTAGAACTGGCTGGTGTCTCTAAATCCGCTTCAGGCTGATCAATGTGTTGTGCAGCCAAGTGTCAAAGATAACATGTTATCTCAACTTGACATGTTTATTCATGTTTATTCTTTAGGATAAAATTGAAGACCCTGGTGCTAAAAGTATTGAAATCACATTTTTGGAGAATTCAAGTTGACCCTAAACATGTTGTATTTGTTTAGTTAAGTCCACCCTAGAAATGTTTTTAAGAGACTTTTTTCCGGACGTCAGTACTTTTAGCACCAGGGTTTTCAAACTAGTGGGCAGAGGAGGAACATCTAAAATGCTGTGGTACATATTGAATGCATGGATCAAAGCTTTTAAGCGGCAATAATATTCCAAACCAACCTTGGCAATAGTTAACAACAACAGCCAGTCTGTCAGCATCTATCAGTGTTTATGGATGAAGGTAGCTGTCTGGATGTGTGTGTTAGTGGAGAAAAGTAGGCTGCAGAGAAACTAGGGCATCACTGAGACTCAGGAGAGGTGTCTTCAGCCCAGCCTCCTGTCCTATTTCACTGCCTGGCGAGACTGGCGTGTGTGTGTGCGCGCGTGTGTGTGCATGTGTGTGTGTGTGTGTGTGTGTGTGTGATTCAACACAGGGAGAACCCTGGGCAGTCAAGGGAAAGCTTCAGGCACAGGAGGAAGAGAGATAACAGGTGAGCTCCAGGGAGGCTACCTGTGGGAGAGAGCAGGCCCAGTGACAGACCTCTTTGCTGGGGTGGAATGGATGTGCAGAAGCCCCCGGGGCATAGACCAAATGTCACACAGTCTGTGCACACATACTGGAAAACTGCTTTAAGCTTTTTTGGAATTTGTCACCTGTGTGTATGTGTGTGTGCATTTGTTCATATGTGTGTATGGTCCAACTGGACAGATGACTCACAACAGGAAAGAGAGCCCAACAAGGCAGCACAGACAGGTGGGATGTGTGCATGTAGGTGTTTTTGTTTGGCTGTGTGGGTGCAAGAAATAAGCTGTTGAGTGTCACTGTATATGCTGTACCATTTCACAGCAAAAGTATGAACTATATAGTACAGCGCATACTGTGCCCCCACACCTACACTCATGCACAAACCCACACAGCCACAAGCATACACATGCACCACATCCATTTCACATACGGTGTTTACTGTACTATGACAGATATTATTTATCTACCAGTCCATGTTCTCCATTCCACTGGAGCTTTCCAACCCATCACTAATTCATCCCTGGCATTTTCCCCTCTCTAAATAAGGGCCGCCTTTGAACTGACATGCTGGCCCTTTACAGCTAGGCCAAGTTACATCCTAGCTCCTTCTGTAAGTCTATATCCAGGCAGGGTTCATCTCACACTGCAACTCTACCCTTCAATGACCAGTACTTCTTATCGAATCAGAATGGAGATGTAGGTTAATGTGTGAATCATGCACAGCTATTTGATCTTTGACCCCACCGCTCTTGCAGCACTTGCAGCTGTCATTGGCGGCAGATAGCCAGGTGGGTGTGGGTGTAGTGTCAGATTGCCAGGTTAGGTTTTGATGGGAGAATCAGATGGTCATGTATCCTGACATGTAATGAGGACTGGGTTTGTGTTACAGTAACTGTGTAGCTGCAACTGTGGATACAACTGACTGCAGCCTTAAATAAAACTCATCAAACACACAGTGTATCTATTGAGGATAAATTATGTTATTCCATGACATAGATAGCTAAAAATCTCTTGGATAGACATTATTTCAGGGGTAAACAATTTCAATATGCTGTTTGTCTGTTCCCTGCTTCAGCAACGACATTCAGGTCAAGTCTTATGATGTAGTATCACACAGAAATAGCACTTCAGCTGGTCTGCTCCTACATTTCATGTATTGATTCTCTCTGATTGTGTCTGTGAGTGAGAGAGAGGGCAGCGGGTGGGCGGAGGTGTGAAAAAAAAAACAGTCAGCTTCAGGAAAGGACTATTAAATTTTAATTTCAGAGAGGTCAGTTTTTCTTCAAGGTCAATGTAAAAATAACATTCAAAGGAACAGTGGCCTAAAAATATAATGCCTATGTAGGTGGTAGGGGTTAATCTATAGAAAAGAGCCAGCATATTCTGTGGATAGATCCTGGGCCACTGTGGAAAGGACATCTTGTTAACATTCACAATAAGCCAATTAACCACCGCAGTGGGTAAAATAGAAAGGACATGTACTTCCTTTTATAAAAATAAGCTTTCAGATGAGAGTTTGGTAATGCATTATACATAGTCCCACATTATAAATGACAGACAGGCCCACACACTGCGTGAAAATGACACACGCACACACATTCATTGGAGCCTGTGGATGATTTAAAGCCTCGGTATTGCAATGGGATCAGCTGAGAAGGATGGAAGATAGGGGAATCCAGGCATCACAAATCATTCCCATCACACATCAGTGCTAATGCCACTGATACTAATCCATCAGACAACCATCTCTAATGCTGCAGATCGCCAATCAATCAGTTTGTGCTACACACAACCTCCTTTCCCCTAACTTCCACACAAGTGAAACACATTTACAAATTCACTTTACTGAAGCACAGTGTGACAGAATATATACATGTCAAAACATCATAGAAATTCCAACAATTCAGCCAGGCTTGAAAGAAAAAAAACCTATCAAATGATTATTCTGGACCTTTTCATTAAACCTCATAAATGTTTGAACGCTTCACAGTCTCAGCAAATTACTTTATTATTGTACTCATCTACTGAGTGTTTGTTTGACAGTTTATTAGGAAATAAATTCAAATATGCTATCTTCACAGTGGGCTTCGCTAGTTGACTTATTTTGTTTCTTGTTTTCTCAATTGCCTCTTAACTGGCTCTCTGTCCACTTAAAGGGATTGCATTAACCTCTGCCACTCTCTGTGGGCAGATGAGCTCCTTTCTCACCCTCGTTCTGACGTGCTTTGTATTAAACTCTTCCTTCTTTGGCTCAGATCCCTATCTGGCTTCTGTCCAGAAAAAAAAAAACCACACACACACACATGGACGCACACGCGCACACACACGCGCGCACACACACGCGCGCGCACACACAGACACACACACACACACACACACACACACACACACACACACACACACACCGATGCATTCTTAGGTTGCCAGACACAGTCCAGTGTGTTCTTGTACAGTATATCAGTGTATAGCATCTGACACCTCTCTGTAACCAAGTTATGGTTTCATGCTTCTTTGAAAGAACTTTGCTGTCTAGCACTTTTTTATATATATAGATAGCTTCTATATAACTGGTCAAGTGATAAACGGGTGTGACCTGAGGATGAAAATAAGGGAAAGAGAAAAGGAAGCTTCTAGCTTAACCCATCGTCGCACTAGGATAGATTAACGAGTGGAATATTTTCAACTACTGTGACAAAAGATTTATTGCATTCTTAATTCATTTTGTATAAATGCCAGACTGGTCATGTCATCTTAAATGCTAGAGATCAGTCCTATTTTGTCATCCTTAATCATAATGAATGCGATACTTCTGAGCTTTGGTTTGATTTTTACATAAAACAAGTACTTAGGCTGTGTCCATCTAAATACAGATAATTTTGTTTATCACTATGAGTTGTCATACACACAAAATAAACAGAGATTTAGATAAAATGGACAAACTGAGAAAGTGCAGGCTTCATTTTCTGCATGCACAGAAATGCAATGTGTCATGAACATACACCTAAAAGAGCAACAACAATGGTAGGTTACTTTACATGTGATTGCCCCTGACAATTTCAAGTTTTCATCTCAACTTGGCTGTACTGCTCAACTGTAGCAGGCAAAATCGTCTGTGCCTGCTCCAGGATTGTATTATTGGATCCAGTTTCCACATGTTAACTCCAGAAACAGTGGTTCTTGTCATATTTGTAATCAGGTTTTGCAATCTCATGTATACAGAAATATTTTGTGAAACAAACATCATGTGGACAGAATGTGTATGGCAAACACTGGGGGTAAATTATCTGTTATTTTCTCCCCTGCATGTATTCACATTACTATTGACTAAGCCTTAGTTTACCTGTAAAACAACACCATTTGGATGTCTAGACTACACTTGCAATAATTCTACAGGTATAACAGATACTGATGGAGACATGTGTACACATACCCAACTTTCATTTTGTCATCCATATCTGCTTGTATTCTCTCAGACAACCACGACTCATCCCAAAAGTATTTCCTTTTCTGGGCCCCTCTGTAAATGGAGTGTGTACAGATTGCCTGACAGCCGGTGCCTCTGGTTCTCTCTACCTCTTAACTGTCCTGCTCTCTGCCCTCTCCAGTTGGATGCTCTACCCCTCTGCTCCCATCACTGCTGCCTGTGCACCTAAACAGCTGGTGTGGGTAGCCAATCTCTGCCCTCTCTCCAGCCCACTTTACGTTTGGACTAGCTAGGAGTCTTTTCACAAAATATGAAGTTGCTCATTTTCCTCCCTTTCTTCCATGTAGATGTGCCTCTCCTCTGATAGCTTGTTATATCTATGCAAAGGCGGATGAATAAACTATGAATGAGGTAGTTCATATGTGCATACTCTATGCACATGGAAATATGACAAATACACCAAGATCAGTGAAGCTTGGAATGTTATTGCTCACAGGAGGAAGAGGCAAAAAAGAAAACACCTCCATTCTGAAAGTATCATCCCTTCTGCAGACAACAAAAACAAACAGCTATGTCCTTGACCTTTGATACAGGAAAGACATCATGCTCTCTTCTCCACCGCCCTCCCAGACTAGGAAAGGTCTGGTACAAATGAAACCCTCATCAACAATAAAACTGGGAGCAGAAGCACAGCCTGTCTTTTGAGTGCAGTTAATGGTTGTAGTCCCTCTAGTGCCTGCACTGTGACTGAGCAAGATCCACAAAGAGCAAATACACATCCTGGACAGACGCACACCAGCATATGCTCATGCATCGATCCTTGCAGACTCACACACAGCTGAGCTGAAGCACACTTAGACTGTCATGGCCTGACATTCCTTCCACCGAGATGTGTACAATATGTTGAGGCCAATCGCTCTGTCAAAACATTTCAACACTGCAGGGGAAGAAACACAACACAAAAACCTGACTATGCAAGGTCTATCAAGTACACCTACACCTAATATGCACCTCTAGCCACATATACAAAAACTCAGATATATGCATTACTGCTGTCTGCCTTAGGAAACACGTTTGTCCAAAGACCAAAACACAGTGAACTCACTCAAACTGCTGCTGGTGGTTGTTTGTGTCTCTAAGTTAAGAGAACAGAGAGCAGTAGGGAGCGACCCCCCAGAATAAACTCATACTTTGTGACTTACTTCATGCCCTCTGTCGTACCTGTTCGTAGTGCTCAGTGTTGTTCTGGCAGTCAGTACTAAGGTCCACCTTTGTGAACCTTAAGACAGAAAGTCTAAAGAAATATTCAGCCAACCTGAGAGGACCTCAATCAAATAAACTGTTCCTAACTTTCCACTTACTCAGTGTTATGTCTACTAATTGGTGTCAACAGAGAGCAAAATATTCATATGAAATCCTGCTTTTAGTTCTCCCTTTTGAACAAGGAAAATAGTTTTAGATATATTTGCATGAGAAAAAGAATGGAAAGCAGTCCCATCACAAACACAGCTTTATTGAAACTGATAAGCAACAATCTTCTCTGAGAAGGTTTACCATTTAGCTGATGATAATTCTGTTCATGTAATAAAATTGGAAATACTGTAGTGCAAAATGCCAAACTAATCCTCCATTGTTTGTAGTGATGTCTAGTGGAGCCTATTAATTTGCCTCGTAGCTAAAAAGGACATGCTAACAGGGTTGTGGAAAAAGTACAGATGGACACTGAGTAAACATTTGGAGTTGAGCTGAAAGCTTTTCCATTTCAGAGAATGCAAGTCTGCAAAAGAACAGTGTGAACATGGGAGTGTCTAACGGAGCATGACTCCTGGTTTATTTCCATATTAGCTTGTCGCATAATATATGTGATGTAAACAGACAACATTCTACTCCTGCCCTCTGGGCTAATAGTATGTTTGCAGTATGTGTAAACTGCATATGTGGGTGCATGCATGCATAAACAACAGGAAACGTGTTAAGCCTGAAGCAAAGAAAGCCTTTGGCAAAATACTTGAGTGAAGTTAGCCTGTTTGCTATTTGGCTAGGGGCTAATCTAGGGGGTTACCTTAGATCTGAAATCAGCTTTTTTATATGCACACAGTAAAAAAATAAATTGTAGCCCTTCTTGATATTTCAAAGCCCTTTAAAAGATCTCACATCTCACCTATAAAAGGGGGCTGATACTAAAGATGACAGGACTGATATTTCACTATGTGTCAAAGCAGGTTTTACTTTGATGGTTAAACATGCCCCAAAAAGAGCAGGTGTTTATGGCAGAAATGGTCAAAAGCACATTATGCTCTGGAGTCAAACTCTGCTCGCTGACCTTTACAAGAGCCAAATTAGATGTTACACTTCATTCTATTCAAAACAATAACCTCAGCCAAAACATGGCAGCTACCTCCTCTGTCATTCCGCCAACAGACTGCAAATGTGGACAACTCTGCCTTCTGTCCCTCTTTGGTTGAAACCCGATGACTGCATCTGCTTAGAATGATTATTCTGGAATACATACTCCATGCAAACACACGCTCCCAAACGGGCTGTAAGACAAAACAAGCAAAGATGTAAGGACACACACAGTAACACCTCAGTGTTTAGACTAACCACAGGCAGTCTGTGTGGCAGCAGTGGATGATACTCCATTGTTTAGTTCCACACAATTACTTTGACAATAACCCAGAGCCCCTCAGGTCCCTTGCAGCCAAAAGCTGTGTTCCATTACACAACATTCAAGGCCTGCTCCAAAACACTCGTAATTGGTTGAAATGTAATCAAATGGCCGAGACCATTAAAGTTTATTTTAAATTAACCACAAAATAAACAAGTGCTACTTGAAGTAGCTCATCTTCACCCGCAGCGGTGCTGTGTGGACCTGAAGCCCCAGTCCAGCTGCTGATCCTCCTCAGGAAGGGGAAAAACAGAGCAGAGGTCTAGATTAGGATGGCACTAGTGAGCCACTCTAGACCCTTCTGTCCTCTCTCCTTACTGCCGGTGAAGGGACCTTGGACTTTCACGCTCTGACAAACACAATTAATTGGGGCAAAATGTGGTGCCCTTGGGGCTCCAATGACTCCTGGCTCATTTAATCTGTTCTGCCTTCAACTTGTATCCCCCTCCAGCATGGTTTTAGGCGATGAGTGCTTGGGGCTGCAGTGGCCATACAAACTTCAGCAGAGCCTTTTGTAGAGTAAGAAGAGATGTAAACTAAAGAATTATATTTTGCTCCCACAGGACTTTTTAAGAGGGCATATTTTGTCATCTCTGAAAGCTATGAGAAAAACAAAGAGGATGTGTGAAAGAAACTAAGATTAGATGAAGAGAAAGAAATCTGGGACACCCATCCATAGCAATACCTGAGTATGAAGCATACAGCGTACAGGATACAGCATTAGAATAAATCCTTGCAATATTCTAATCAATATAAGAAGGAAACATCAGAAGGAAGCACAGAAAGGACAAACAGTACAGAGCAAATAACAAAGTCTAAGCATAAAGTAATATTTATTACGCAACAGACAAAAGACAAAGTGAAATGACATAGTGAGACTAAATGTAAGCAAGACTGAAAAACGCAACGCAGCAAGAAAGGGAGCAGTTACGCAGCAAGAAGGCAGTAAAAGATAGAGCTTGAGAGCTAAATTCAGCATGCAGGGTGGCTCCAGTGAGCCAGAGAGAGTGAGTGTTTAAACAAGTGTTGTGACTCCTACACAGCCCACGCTGCATATCGAACCACATCAGTATACCACAGAACAGGTCTAGCGGGTCATCAGCAGTAACAGCAGCAGTGGCTGAGAATAGCCTTGTAAGGCTTTGCCGACTGTCAGCCTGCTGCTTGGACTCCAAAGCAGCGTGCACTAGTTGGCTGCAGAGCAACAGCGTGATGTTTCATGTTGAGCTCAAGGGGCTGATGAGAGGTGTGTGTAGTTGTGTAAGTTGGCCAGAGGCAGAGAGAACACAAACAGACAAAGCAGGAAATTAAGGAGGAGGAAAAACAATAACATCAAAAGGAGGAGATGAAGGACGGCTCGGATGTGGAAGGAAAATGCCACGACACGCACAATGGATGTGCAGTATGAGCATGATAACATTTGTAAAGATACATCTCAATATGCAGTAGGTGCTACAGGAGTTCTGGTTTAGAGGGATGTGAATAGAATTCGGTGAATAAAACATGTCATTGTTCCCGGGTGAGCAAAGCCTTTATAAATACAACTGAGTGTGTTCCTCCATTATGTGATTTGAGCAGGGTGCTGGGTGGTGCGTGGGAGCAGGAGCATGCGTGTTAATAAAGATTACATTTAGAAAAAGGATCCCCTTTGATACACATTTGCACATCATGTATGAGTAAACATGGAAACATAAATATTCTACTAACACTGTTTGTTTTAGACTTCTGCAGCCCTATTTCATTGAGAAAATTACCTATTTTATAAGATCAACCTAACTGTAATATTACATAAGATATTGTACAACTGTGACATAACACGGTTGACATTGTGCTGTGAAGGGAGACAGTAAATGGCAGTCATATTTATCAGTACTGTTTAAAAATCAGTATGAGGAATTCTCTTCTTCTGTTGGAAATTTTAGTTCACAATGAAAGGATACGTACTGGATGGTTTTCAAGTAATAGACGAAAAAATGTTTTTCTCTTCACTCTTAAAAACTAAATTATTTTTTCGATTGTAGCAGTACAAAAAAGATTTTACACCTGCAAAACAGCTGTGGAATCTTTGTTCTGTATTGTGCTGTGCTATGTCTCAGTCACTGCAGGTTATTTAAATGCATGCAGTGCAGTGATGATTGTGCTTGTTTAGTTTTAGTCATTACCATGCACCGTTTAACCAACAATTTGAGTGGCACATTCTGAATTTAAATATTTATTGATGTGTTCTGATCTAAGCAAGAAACTAAAACTTCTCTCTGGTTCCTAACGCTCTTTTTTTTTGCTTCATCTATTTCCTTCATAAATCGTGGCGCACCATCTAACATGATGCACTTGCCTTGGCTTAAACATTTACAGCATAATTTGTATCAACTGAAAAGCCAGACTAAATATGAAATGATGTGAATAATTCATCCTAGTTTTTTCTCCCCCCAGGTGAGAGTGAGGTTTAGTTTCACATCACAGCTGGAGGCCTCCTTCTCTTTAGTTACGCCTATAGTTCTTTGTGTTAAATGCTCAGAATGATATGATATTGCTGCATTGAAAGAATGATACGCAACTGCTACATTGAAACAGATTTTTACACATTGTGGCATTTGTGAATACAGATTGAGTGATAAGTGGTAAACGAGGACGTTTAGTAGGGCAAAAATGAAAGAAACAAGGCAAAAAAGGCAGAAAGATTTTTTCACATTTTCCAAGGCAGGAGAAGGGGGATTGATCTCATCCCACTGAGAATGTGCACTCAGGATTGTGGCTTATAGTGAGAGGGAAGAGATCTGGTACTGGAGTCCCATAACTCCAGAGGGCTAAGGCTCACAAAGCCTCTCATTTCTGCGGCCTTCACTTTAACTTAGACCTATACACTCCATTGTTTCTATTGTCTTATCCTTTATGTCTTGAACACTGAAGAAATCTGGGGAGGAAACTTCAGAAAGTTTTAAAGATATTGCCTGAAGACTGTTTGAATACATGAATATGTAAATATAAAAAAGGGGGAATAAATCAAGGCAGCTCCTAACTTGTAGTAATCTTAAATGTTGCCATCATGATTGAAAGATTTTTCAGTAAAATCTACTGCAGTGTACAGGATCAGCCCCACAAATAAAAGCAGCTACAGTGACAGAAAATACAAATTACCATTTCACTGCTTATAATACTATATGTCATGTAAATATGCAAATATGGTAAATATGACTCAGTAGATTTTATATCTGATCTGACATTTTTCATCTATAAGAGCCACAATATGTTTATGTTAAAATTTGCCTGAGGTCAATTATGTAACGCCAGTAATCCAGTGAGGATGTAATATGGCTTAGCGTAGCATTAAACAATCTCCTAAATCAGAAACAAAGCTCTTATTTAGTCTAGTGTGTCCAGTATCTGTCAGCAGCTCATTTTGCAGTGCAGTCATGCCTGAACTCTGAAGTTATTGTACATTAAAATGCATTTTTCTACATGGAAGATAAAATCTTATTTTTTATCTGGCATATGAGCACTACAGTGTTAGAAATTCCATAGCTGCAGAGGTGCTACAGAGAGAAATCCATGACAAAGTGCCCCGAAAAGTCAAAAGAAAGCTCAAGGCCCTTTAGGGAATGAAATAACAAGTGAACTTCAAGGATTTTACCTGAGGCCACCTTTTCCTCTATAGCATGGGTGACAAACATACAGCCCACGGGCCAAAACTGGCCCACCAAGGGGTCCAATACAGCCTGTGGGATGAATTTGTCCAAAGGAAAAATGATACTGAAGATATTAACAATCGTTTTTGTTCAGGTTCCACATCCAGCCCACTTTGATCTGAAGTAGATCAGACCAGTAAAATACAGTCATAATAATCTATACATGACAACTCTGAATTCTGCTTTATTTTAGTGTAATATGACATGAAAATATTTATATTTCTATCTAACCATCTTTAAAAAAAATTTGAATAACTGAAAAAACAATAAACAACCTGAAATGGCTTAAGATAATTAAGTGTAATTTTACTAATATTGTGACTGTTACTAATGTTTTGTGTATTTGTAGATCTACTGTGATCTGTCAGTAATGCACATGTGTAAATGATAAACTGTGGCAGAATACTGTTAATAGTGCGTCTGCAATAGTCTTTTTCTTTATAATGTTCAGTTTTTTCATGGCTGTTCATGTTTTCTTCATTTTTTTTAAAAGATAGTTTGTAGATGTAAAACATTTTCATGATGTCATTTTATTTTTTTCTCTCACTGACAAAGTTTGGAGTTGACATATATTATTATGTTATTATTTTACTGGTCCGGCCCACTTCAGATCATTTTTGGGACGATGTGACCCTTGACCTAAAATGAGTTTGACACCCCTGTTCTATAGGTATGGTGACACTAAAACCCCTTTAGGGATAACTGGGTGCCCCTAGGAGATCTGCTGCTTGGAGCTACATTACGTTTTCGATTCTACCTGTGGCTCATCTGAACAAAAAACACACACATATACACAATACCATTTCATCTGTCACTCTCCACAAAGCTCAAAACTGAGATGTCTAAGACATAGCTGCTGAGTTGGCATCATCTGCATCTCATTTCCTCATTATTCATTATCACCTGAACAGCCGTACAGCTTCTTTTACATCTTCTGTCACAACTCAACTTCTCAGCCAGACCCCATATTCACAGAGTAAAGCCAGACTTTCATATTCATGCACAATATCTCAAATGAGGTCTGTCTGAAAGACGTTGGATGTCTATGAGTGGCCTTTGAAGTAGGAACAAAGAGAATTTCTGCTCCTCTCTTCACACTCCTTCTTTCCATGTTGCACTCTTTCCCTTTTTCTTCCAATACCAAAATAAAGCACCTGTAATAACCTATTCCTTTTTAACTCACCTTACTTGCGAAAAAGGCTGATGGTGAGTCATACTCCTTCATCTTCCTCTTCCCTCAAGTATAGTGAGATGAAGAGTGAAGCTGAGGAAATCTTTACTTTGTCCCTTCTTCGTGGCCATAGTTACTGTCTCATTAGAGTGGCTGGGTGGGAGAAATGAATCAGGTAGACACCAAGGTCAAACAGGCAGCCTGCGGTACAAATTGGATTGTACACATGCAAACCGTAAAAACAATGACACATGTAAGCATGCTGAACACAATCAGTAATACAAACAGGTGCAGAGGATAGGCCATACGCACCCTTGCAGACACATAATGCTCACACCATGAGAGGTGCAAACACACTGACCTCTTTTCAGGCCTGCGGAGTCACACCTCTGTGCCGCAAGCTATTTTTAGCCTGTGTGTCCTCAGACAGTTAACCCACAATGCCCTCATATCTCACAAAGCGTATGGCCCTGGAGGAATATCTTCAATGTGGTAACAGATTTTGTCTTTGGGCTACATGCTCTTGAATGCACATTCATGCATTAGCACCCACTTATGCACCAATAGGCTAGAGATACTGGTATCAGGCACAAATGAGGTGCTCTCTTAAACCCTCTTCTGCAGTAGACAGAGAGAACAGGTGCATGAGTGAGTGTCTCATCTAGACTATAGTAACAAAAGAGACACAAAATGGACAAAACTGGGCATATTAAAGTCATATGTTCCATTAGTAATAGGGGGTGGGACTGTAAAATGTGATCACCAACGTCATTATACAATTCTATATTGCACTAAATATTATTGAAATAAATGTTGTATTTTGTCTTTGGTGTTTTATTTTGTTTACATCATCATCTATGTCATTTACAAAATGCTTCAAATGTTTCAGAGTTTGTCTTTATTTAACTTTATTTTACCCATTGTTTTTAATGTTCTTCTAGATTTCTGAAATATGTGTCACATTTTGATAGAAATAAACCATTTTAAACCACAGTAACTGCCTGGTTTTCTTGTTGTAGATGTGATGCATCCAAATATCTTAGAGTTTAGTAAACAAATGTGGACAGTGTAGAACTGAACCTAAACAGGGACTGTGATTAGCACCTATTAGCATGGATATCCGACAGTCCTGGTCTCATCTACAGCCTGTGCGTGGATCTCTCCTTCACTGTGCTTCTCCACCAGCTGGGTTTTTTGGAGTTTTTCTTGCCAAGAAGGAGAGTCTAAGGATGGGGGATGCCTGGGACATTGATCCATTTGCTTCACCAACTGTTTACTGACTGATTACTTGACTGTTTGTTGTGTGTGGCTTTTTTTTTTTTTTTTTTTTTTAATCAATTCAACAATTTCTGTAAAGCCCTGTGAAGCAACTTTGTTGTGATGTTTGGCTCAATAAATAAAATTTAAATTGAACTGAAATCGAATTTCAAAATCACTGCATTTAGAGCATGTTCCTCTACAACACTTTCCATTGCTTAAGACTACTTAAGATACATGGCCTTCACCTCACACCTCACAGGAGGTGTGACATTTTATCCCCAAGGTGCTGGACAGGGCTTATGTTCGGGCAGGTGAAGGCCAGTCACGTTCTGACACACCCAACTGAAAAGCTGACCGTCTTTTAGAACTTTTCCACCTGCTTGTAAGCATTGTCAAATAGATGTGAACTAATGGCATATATTTGTCTGCACACATTTCCAATTTGGTGTTAAAACTTCTCTAAATGCTCTATTATTAAGACTTAATTGTGCAATGATTATGATAATATATGAAGTGCTGTATTTTTCCACTTCCATTTTTCCTAATAAAGCATTTTTAAATTGCTCCAAAAACTGAAAAGAGGCCAAGCTGTTTGTGATGTTTCTTAGACTGCTGTCAAAATGTTATTCAATAATGCAATAATTCCTTCTCTTGAGATTGTCAAACCCTGCCTTTAACCTCCACTTGTCCTGCCTGCTGTGGGGCAAGAGCCTCCGGCCACACACTGCTCTTTCTGCTTAGCGCCCAACGCAGCTGTCGAACTTGTCGAAGCTTTCTCAAGACACTAGTCAGTCCTTCAGCCTGTCCTTGCATCATTCTTCTGTTATGTTTACAACCTGCACTGAGGTGAAGGGAGAGAGGAACGCTTTGACCTTGGTTTAGAACTTAATGAAGATGTTTATGCATGCTCACACTGTACATGTGAGCAATCTGACATGTGATCTTATGGGAATATGTTGTCAAATCCCATTTTCTCAAAGTCTGTCCAAAAGAATGCCTCTTTTTCATAATGACGTCAAACACTGACACTGATGTGTAGAGGATAATTTTGTACGCCACTAAGATAACGCATTAAAACCTAGTCCTGGTTAACTCCTGTCTGGTCTAAAAAGTCATCTTAACTAAGTAATTGTGTCATTTGTGAAAGATGACGAATGTGAAGCACAGAGTAATGTAACAAAATATACAATAATGTTTTATGCTTACTGATATAAACACATTTGATCACACGGGGAAAAAAATGATGGTAAACAAGCAGATCAAATTAAGGCCTCGTGTTTACTGTGATGAATTGTACAGCTGAGGCAATTTTAAGTCTGTGAAAGTTGTTTGTCGTACTGTAAAAAATTAATGGCTGCAAATGGCTTCTTCTAAGGAATGGGAATAAGCTGCCATATATCTACAGCTACGACTGCAGAAACAGCCAGAGACACTGTAAAGCAAAGGGGCAGCTGAGACAATTGCCTTAACGTCAATGGTAGTTGGATACTGTCTTTTAACAGCAAGACTGTTCTTTTGAAATTTCCGAAATAATCTCCACGTCTTCATGGTTTCTCGGCTCACATCACTGTGGGTCTGAATGTCTATATTTATAATATACTTAGCCAATCTACGATCCCTGTCTCTATGCTATAGATTTTATCTGTTCTGAAAGTTTAATGGCAACATGAAAGGATTTTATAGAAACTATTACGACACATTTTATTATCAAGATCAATGCCATAACAGAGCCAAAGAAAAAAAAATCAGCTTTGGTGTTGTGCAGTGAAAAGTACAGCATGAATTATGCAGCAGTATGAAAAGTCAGAGAGAGGGAGAGAGAGAGAAAGAGAGAGAGACAAAGACAGAGATGGGGAGAGAGAGAGAGACAGAGGGAGAGAGAGACAAAGAGAGAGAGAGAGAGAGAGACGGAGAGAATAGATTGCCACCCACCCACCCACACACACACACACACACACACACACACACTCACGATTCCTTTCCAAACCCAATTAGGCTCTGTGTGTCTGTTTGATCCATGGTACTGCATGGATGCAAAACCAACCAAAACAAAAGTCCTCCTCTGGAGATTACATAACCCAGTATATTGTGAATACCTGTCTCGACTCTCTCTCATTCCTCACTCCTCTATTTTTCTCCCTCATTCTCCAGATTCAGGCGGGGTTAATGCCATTTTTCTTTTTTTTCTTTTTTATTAATGCAGCACAGAAAGAGATGGTCAGACCAAGTGGAAAAAAAAAGAAATCATAACTTGATCATGGGGACAAGCCAATAAAACTAAAACTGCAGGAGCCAGACAAAACACAAACTTTCAAGGTAACAGTATTTTAAGATACTAAAGCCAAACTTAATTTCCCTGAGGTCATTAAAAATTAAATGTACTTCAACATATCAATAAAGTGCTGAGCCAAAAAAAAAAATACCTTGGATGGTGGGAGGAAAAAATAACTTGTTGATTCTACAGCTATTCTTTCTGTCTAATACAGAAAATAAGTTTTAATTCTGAGTTGTATTTTAAACATTAAAGTGTTCAGTGCCTGCTAACTTTTAAAGCCTACATTTAATGCAGTAAATTAAATTTTGTTGCTAATTGCGATAGAAGAATATGACCAAAACCTTTTCTTGACTGTGTAAAATTAACAAATGTTTGAGCTACCTGATTAAAGACAATAAATTTGACCAGACATTTTAAGGACATTTAATATAATTTTCTCTGCACTAACAGAAAACACTTTCCTCAGAAGCCAGTTCTATTCTACGGAACTTAAACATTAGATTTAATGCTGCAGTCAAGGCCTCTGGGTAAAATATTAATCATTTGCATGAGACAGATATGAGAATAATCACAGAAAACTAAAATGAGTATGCACACTCCACACATCACAGCGCCTGATGGCCCCATGTCGTCTCCACTTAAATGTTTCATTTGACACATTTCACAGAAGTCACTTTACATAGTAAATTAGGCTTTACTAACATTCTTTATGGTCTGAAAGGTACTCTGTACATCATCATAAAAAAGATGTAAATGTCATTAAAGTGTCATCTGGCACCTTCCTATAATACTGTATTCAAAGCCACGGAGGGATTATTAGTGTCACACATGATTCACCAGCCTCCTCCTCTGACGACCTTTCCCATTCTAAAAACTAATAGTGCTGTTGAATTTCCATGAATTTCATTGTCTTTATCAGGACGAATTGATGCCCATTCACTGTGTCTCAATTTGTCCCACTGGAGGCTGCGTCCTTTTTTCTTCTATTAAACTGGTTGATGAATTCTCGCCCACTCTATCAGTACTCTCCCTTCGCTCATATGCCCTCAGTAGGTCTGCACACAGGTCATAACTTCTTATTTGTCAATAGCTCCATCATCAACAACAAAGTCATCCATTCAACAGGACCAGAAGCAAATAAATATTGTCATGACTTCAGTGTTGGGATCAGGGTGAAACAGACAAACAAAAAGTACAATTTATAACCGTGATTTCTAAGAGAATACATTGATAGCATATGTCTGGTCAGAGGTTTTGCTCACAGTTGCAAGACGTCAAAGGATATTTATCAAACCAAGTCATACACATTGGCCACCTGACGTTTTTATGGCCAGTAGGAAAAATATTTTTCACACTAAGAGTTAGAAAGAAAAAAGGTGAGCTAAAAGGAGGTAGGTGGTGTCCAAGCGATTACATATGGCATGTAAACATAATTCCACATTTCAATAGACCATTTAGACCTGGTAAAGAACATGTTGCCCCTAAGCAAAAATGTAATCTCTTTTCTCCTTCTCTCATCTATCCTTCATGTATTTTCCATCCACTGCCATGCTCTTATGAAAAGCCACAGCTGGCACAGTCTGGCAGACATTGCCAAATAGTGTCCATTAATGTTGGAGGCTTGCTCTGCCTGCTGATGGCTAATACCTGCTACTGGGTGAGAAAGTGTCCAGACTGATTTATAATTACTTATTTGCCGACCCTTTGATCGACTGTGACTCAGAAGCAGCCTCTAGCCTGAGTACCTATCAACAACCAGAGCAGGGTTTAGACAGCTGTGCTGGCCTTTGTGATGGTGTGATGCTCAAATGCATTTCATTATGACAGTGTGTGATTGCAGGTTGCTCTGAGCCCTAGTAATGAGCCCTGTGCATGGCAAGAAACTGATTTTGGGGGCGATAAGCAGGGTGCAGATGGACACAAACAGTCTGCATAGTATGCAAAGTTATGGTGAAATGTATTCAACTTATTCCCACTTCCACTCGGGTATTATTGGGGATGGATAGGGCACTGCTGCTCCCTCCGGATTGGGCTAATTGCAGTATTTGTCAGCAGTTCATTTCCTTGCAAGTTATTGTAATGTGCTAGCAAGGCACAAAGAAACCATGAGTGGGGAGCCGCTCTGTGGATTTCACTGTAAACAAGGCGGGTGAACTGCTTTGAGATGAGAGGACAGCGGAAGTGTGTGATTTACAATTCCCTCAACTGATGTGCAAGTTTCACTGCGACAAGGTTTTAATTGGTCAGACGAGGCAGGATCTCACACACTGGACACAGGAGATGTAGAAATTGGCATATGGATGGTTCGCCTCACTCCTGTCTTACTACTATCCATTCATTCACACACACACACACACACACACACACTCAGCTGGGATATTTTTTATATTACCATGTTTTCTGTCAATCCACACTGAGAAGATGAACCATGTTGGGGTGAGGATATACATAAAATGTGGCACAACATACGCATTACAAATGTTTACATACAAAGGCACCCACTCACATCTGCATAGGACAGTATGCATAATTAGCAGCCCACAGTAGGCACGCAATATATTCTATAATTAGTATGACGACTGCAGTGGTACCATAAATAGAAAACAATACATCTATCAATGACTGATGATGTGGAGAACAACAAAAGCCACAGTTTCAGATATGTTAAGCCCTGAAACACTAGAGCCAGTAATACAAACAATTATGGTCACTTTAAATACCATTAAGTGCATCTTAATGCTATAATCTCCTGTATAATTGCCAGCTCTCGATATTAGAAAATGCAAACCATGTGTAAAGTATACGTATGTGCACAAATTTCAGGAAGTGTTTTACATTTCATACATTTGTTTTAATGTTGTAATTGTTGAATGAATTGCCATTAAGCACTATAATGCCTAATGCTGAATAAACAGATTTTTTGGGATAAAATTTGGTGCAAAGCTATTGACATGTTTCTGTAAAGAGTTTACAAGCATGTAAGCAAACAATGTACTGCATTACAGCACAAAGTGGTTTAGGAAGCTGATCAATCAATCACTCAAATTTTATTAATATATTACCAAATCGTAACAAAAGTCATCTCATGACAGTTTACATATAGAGCCGACAGAACCCAAGTGCTCAAGTGAATTGACAGAAGCCCAACAGAATCCTCCAGGAGCAATCACTAGAGGCTGGTGACAGTGGTGAGAGGAAAAACTTCCTTTTAACAGACAGAAACCTTGAGCAGACCCTGACTCCTAGAGGATGACCGTCAGCCTTGCTGGTACTGCATGCAAAATAATAAACCTTGATACAGAGATGATGCAATATTGTGCTATATTTACCCATTTATTTTTATGATTTTCTTAAATGTTTAGTGCCTTAACATTGTAAACAGCTTTTAATGAAGTGATAAAGTAGCCTAGAAGACTCAGTCTTATGATTACATGGAATTACATCTCAGTGTCATGCTGGAAGGTCAGGGTCATCTGACCTGAGCTGCCCTTTCCACTTCCACAGTGTGACACTGATCAGTATTCAAGGTCAAAAGGCCGTATTGGGAATATTTCCCATCATGTCATCACTGAGGTCTGGTGATGGTGGTCTGTGCTGTATTGCAACAGGTGTGTGTATATTCTAAAGCAAATACATGTACCTTCAGAGATATAAACATAAGAAACAGCAGTTAACATTGATGAGATGAAACTATAAACATCTCATCTTATTAGCACCAAACACTGTGTTTTAGCTTCCCCCTGTACTGAAAGTTGTTACAGACAGAGCAACATTTTAAAGAAAAGATACTGTGGGTAAATAATTAAGTATTGATTATATAATCTGTATTATGAATTCCAGATGCATCGATACCCTCTGGTGTGCCTATAATAGGTTGCAAAGATAATAGCTTGCATAGAGGGGTAACGAAAAGAAAGCGAGGATCTAGAAATACACTGCAACCAGCCCCTATGCTACATCTGGAGTTGCTATGGAAACCATTCCCCAAGAGTAACCCAGCTGACAATCAAGTCTTGTTAAAATGATATGTTTGTGCGTGTGTGTTTCCGTATGTTTGTGTGTGTTCTTGTCAACTGTGTGACAGGGCGAGACAGAGTTTAATCTCAGCAGATTAAGTGTGTCTGTGTTTATCATAAGACTCCATAAAAGACAGTGAGGGATCACAATCAAACAGGATTTATAGGATTTCCACACTAATGACTGGCCTGTGGAGGATAGCGTGTTAGAAACTCGAGATAGGCAAATGAGAGGGGCGAGAGAAGCGAGGTGCGAGAGGAAAATTAGTTGAGAAACAGAGAAAGAGGGAAAAACCAAAGGGTGCGAAAAAGGGTCATGGGAGAATTAGAGGGAGAAACAGAAAGAGAGACAGCAGGAGAGAGGCACAGTGCATGGTTTAATTAGATGGGCTATAAATAACCTTGGGCCTGACATTTGAACATAGAGACCTACTGAATGTCTCTCTGTGTTTTCTGGTAGATGTGCCTGATGTTTGAACACATGCCACCTCTCCTCCTCCTCAGGTTCACTGTTGTCGTCTTGTCGAGTCTCTCTCAGTTGTCTCTCTCCCACACATGCCGACACTCAGCCCTGCATATGCACACATCACTCATGTCACCATATAATCCTTGCTATATATGTACCAGGCAGGAGTGAAAGTGACATATCAAAAACAGGTTTTTCATTAGCTGTCAGGAAGAGGAATGAACTTACAGACAGACTTGGCAACACAGTACGATGTCAATACCCAGCCACTTATAGCTCACCGTGACACCGAGTCCCAATCTCCTGCATTCAGAAACATATCTGTCACTTTCTGTTGACATTGGAACACAAGCTGTGCCAGGGATTTGTTGACAGGTCTGTTATATACTGTATCGGCAGAGCTTTTTGGGTCAGTGAGAATAACAGCACAAACATCTTCCCTATTCATCGTGGGTTAACTCCTGTTTTAAATTCTGAGATTGTGATGCTTTTATGTAATTTTGCCTGTCCTTGAATTCCCTTAAATGCCTACATCTAACTCTATGAAAGTTGCTATGGGAACTCTTGTTGCTTTAACATGAGGTATAGGCACAATGTCAAAACTAGAGAGCTGTGAAGCAACATAATATGGATGACTACAGAGTGACTTCAAAGAAAGATGAGCAAAAACCGAATGTGGAGCAGTAAAATAAGTCTCTTTCAGTAGAAAAACACAAGACAGGGCATGGAATGAACAGACAGGAGAATGCCACTGAAGTGAAGGAAGAGACACAGAGGTTGTTCATCTATGTCTCAGGAGAGCCTACCTGATTTACCAGCGTTAAGTCCAGTCATTACTCACTACAGCTCAGTGGTAACACTTCTAAACCTCCCTCTCCCTTCCTCTATCTGAGTTTGCATCCATCCATCCATCTTTCCGTCCCCTTCGTGAGCACAAATCTGTTAATAACATGCATAGGTGAGGGGGTGAGGGGGTGAGGGTGGCCCCAGATGTGTACAGACAGATACACAACAGATCGGAGGACAGATGATCAATAGAAGTGGAGCAGAGGTTGACCAGAAGAGATCCCAAGCATTTAAGGAACAGAAGCAAAAAGGGGAATCTATGCCAAAAAAAAAAAAAAAAAAAGGAAAGTCTGACACTGTGAACGTCATTAATGTTAAGTAAATTTAATTTAAAGCTATTATGAATTCAGATTGGAGAAAAGCAAAAGAATTACAGTTGCTTCCATTCATAAGAGTATTTGTTTACTTTCCCTGGAGGGAGAGCGAAAAACAAGCAATTATTACAGCTGCTCTCAGAATGAATGAGGCGGAACCTGAATCAAACTTTCGGCTCTGCTAAGACCTTTTCCCCACTACCCCACGATGCCTTTTGGCTTTAAATGTGGCTGCATTGCACGTTGAACCAACATTAATGTGTCTTTGTGAACTGGCTTGTCAGTGCATAACTATGTGTGTCGTTGAAAGCCTTTTTTCTCATTCAATAGGCTGGTAATAAGGTTTTAGTCCGCCAATATGGTGCAGCCGATAAGCACAAAGGCCAATAATCCATACAAATATTAGCCCAGGTTCCAGAAATGGCTCCGTTGAATGGGTGAATTTGTGTAACTATGTATATGTCTATGTGTTTGTGAGCTAACAGTTGTGTGTGCTCTGTGCATGTTTGCTTACACACTTATTGGATCATTCTGAAAACAAGATTTGTAATCAAAACGGATAAACAAAAAAGCTTTATAGAGTTCCTGGCAAATTTCTGTGGTTTGCACCCATGAGCACACACAGTTAACAGAGAATGAAAAAACCCTGATGTGTCTGACCCCTATGTGTGGATAAAATGGAGCAGCTTAGTGTGCATGGTCATGGAATACTGAACCTAATTTCCCAAAGTTCAGTTGGGTTTGACTGAATTCTCCATTAGTGGATGCACGTGGGAATCCACAGTGTGTGTGTGTGTGTGTTGGTTCATCTGATAACTTTTCCCAACTTTATTTATCTGCAGGTGTTCAACTTGTTTTATTTTCTGAAAACTTCATGCCAAAGTCTTTACTTTGTTTTTTGCATCTTCTAGTTTATTTGTGTTTCCCTTCATCTCACAGAGCCCCCTCTGTTGACATCAGCACCCAGCCTTTGTAATATTTATGTAAAGCGTGTCTACTGAAGACAGAATGGTAAATGCCCACCAGCAGATCATACCTTTTGAACTTTGTAAGAGATATTTATGCCGTTTGGACTCAAGCACAACAGCATAAAAACCAAATTTTGAGATAAAAACAAGTACAAACAAACTTTTACTTTCACACCTTTACAACTTTTTATTAACCCAAGAAGGAAAACGATCCCATATTGATATTTGAACGCATTATTCCTACTGTGTATCCTCATGGAATGTGGTCAAAAGCTGCTAAAACATCTCAACAGTAAATCTTTTCTACCGTGATATGGGCAGTTCAAACCCACTCATTTCATTATAGATCACACAAAGGAAATCAATATTTTACCAAGCTGAGGTCAATACATTTGCACCAAAGAGATCAATAAGTCACTAACACCGAAACTGCACAAACTTACACAGGTTATTTTGCAGTTTATTTGTTTGTAATCTGTGTTCTCCCATCCAGCAACAGATAAGACCGATGGGACCCAGTTTTACGTGAAAAACATGACACTCAAAGTTAATCCTCGAAAAGGAGCTGAATATGATTTACACTCAACTTGTTCACATGTCCAAAGATACACCTAATAAGTTTCAAACACATAAAACATGAGTGCGCAGCGGTCTTATATACATTGTTTTGCTTGTACAGAGTAGTTCTAGTAGAATTAACCTATATCACATTTTTCCAATACGTGATAGTGACTGGACTCGACCCCATTCAGATACCAGGTACTATTCCTAGAGGCCATTTCCATTACAGGATAGTACTGACTTTAGAATACCTGGTTGTCATAGCAACACTGTGTGTAACTTCCTTAACGATCTGCTCAGAGTTGCTGATAAACTCATTTGTTGCATGTTTGTTGCCCCATCAAGTTCACACTACATTTTTTCATCGGCCACAAAGAACAGAAATGTCTGAACCTCCATGACCAACCAGGGTGTGGTTTTGTGGGGTGCCATCATGGATGTATTTAGCCTACCGGTTTAACTGTCGACTTCTGATTCTGCTTTGTTAACAATAGCAGCCTGTGACCAATCAGTGGTCTGCTGTGTTCAATCGACACATTTTAGTATCTCTTCATCCATTTTGGAACCTCAGCCAAGCAGATACTAAAAACATAGTACCAGGCACCAGATTCTAGATACTTTTAGTTAGTTAGTTTAGTTTTACTTTGAGTACATAGAATCATCACATAACAAAGAACCATATAACATGGTTAAACTAAATTTTTCAGCAAAAAGTCTGAGTCGATTTGAAACGAGCCAGTACCATGTAGTGGAATCACAGCTCTGGAAACCAAAAGCACAATTAAATGGTGCAGTTTCAATGTGGAAAGAACCCCTTATATCTGTTTCTCTCTATATATCTTGCTAAACCTAAACACATTCCAGGTATAAAATGATAAAATAAGCTCCAACCCCTTTCAAAGCCATGCCAGGTCACAGAACCCAGTGCTGTTGTGTTCATCTGTGGCCTCCAGGTAACCACTGTGCAACTGTATAAGCCAAGCCAAATCGTTCTCTGTGCTGCTAATGTAGGCATTCAGGAAGGCTGGACTCTAAAGTAAGTCAGTGGAGCATGGAAGACACACACACACACACACACACACACACACAAACACAAACACACGTATGTTTCTTGGCAAATGTAGCATCTTTGGGCTGAGAGACTTTCTGGGTCACAGTAATGCTGTTAATTTACCGAGACAGGGTAAGGTCTGTAAGAGAGAATATTATACTATTGAGCAATACTCCAACACACACACACACACACACACACACACACACTGAAAAGACATCCTTTATTATCAAATCATGTCCTGGTATATGATGACTTCTACGCTACACCACTTCTTATTCTCCATTCTCTTATTCGCTCACCCAAACATTAACGTGCCCATATCCTAGAGCATAATGTCGTCTGTACTCTGGTTGAGTGTCGTACATTCGTTTGGCACTGCTGCTGCCGCAGTGAGCCATTTGAGTTAATGACTTGTTTCTAAACAGAGTTCTTCTATGAGCTGCTATTGATCTGTCTGTCTTCCTAAAACCATAAGGAATTGTGCACTTGCTCCAAGCGATAAAACAATAGCTATAGGCACTTCTTCAGTAGCAAATGTGTTTCAATGGGATGTTCAATAGTTACACCATAAATGCAAACTGCTGTGATAGTGTTAAAATCTGCAAAAAGGCTCATAAACAGACTTTACTGCTGAGAATGTACTGTGTTGCGAGTCACATACAAACAGCCAATCATACAGGTGTGTTGCTCAGTTGCTTCAGTACGCTGGTGAAAAGTAACACCTGGAGGTGAAACATGAGTGATGAACCTTTTATACATCAAAGACAACTGTGAGATATGAAATTTTCACTGGAAAATATGAGCAAGTTGTGGCTGAGCCAGTTAGATGCAATCGACTACATGACAGTGACATGACTTACCGTTTATAAGCTGGTAAAATGTCAATAGTTATGAACAACCAACTGTAACACCATTCAGAAAAAGAGAGTGGCATACTATCAGCCCCAGCCCAGGCTGCCATTATGACAAAATGATTAAACGCTCTCAGAACACTGCATATACCATGCTGCATTCATAGTTTTGTGTGAAAGTAGAAATGTCAGACTGAATAAAATTGACTTTTCAGTGGTACAATAATATATTATTGATCATCCTCTCCTACACAATTGACTTTATTTACCTGTCTGCTTGGATAAAAGGATTAAATTCAACCATTTCTCTTGTGGCTTCAATAAAAAAAAAAAAGGTCATTAAATCAATAATTTAAAAAATCAGTCATTAGTGATTGAGTGTGCACGGTTACTTGGGGCTACTTACATAACAGCTCAGAGTATGTGTTGTGCATGTGTTTACCAAACATGCATGATAATCATATGAAACGAAAAAATGACTAACACAGAGAAAAGTACGCCTAAAATGCGTTTTGAGGACATTTGTTCACATTTAAGCCCCAAATCCTCTTTGACCAGAAATCCTCAAGAGCAACAAACAAACGGGCAAAATGTGAATTCGACACAAAAAACAATTTGGAGTTCCTAATTCTTTAAACATGTTTTTTTGGAAAGTGAAGGTCACTTAGTATTCATTTCAGAGATGAAAGTCTGAATTATAAGCTTCTCTGCTCTCAGTTGAACTTTGAGTTTCTGAACTGCCCAGTGCTTAAAAAACAGAATTATGCAACCTCTGCATGAGTGTGTCTCTAAGTGCATATTGGTGTGTTTTCTCTCAGTGCATCAGCATGTTGTGGTTGCCCCATGTGGTCTCTGTGCTGCCTGTTTGTAATTGGTGCATATGCAAAGGATGCAGGAATGGAGTTTCCACAGAGACCTGGTGATAGTGTTACTGAATATCACAGACAGTCATGCATACACACTGGAGATTAGAACGTCAATACAACACATGTGTAGACACTGAGGTCTCACAGGAGTTGTTTGACAGTCATGTGACGTGGGTAAACATTAAGCCAAAGTAGACCAAATTTAACACACTCCAGAGACAGTTCTTCAAGAATGGCAGAATGGCACGAAGCGCAGTCAAACAAAGAGTCACGTACGTACATTATAGCTTTCCCAATAGAAAACAGGAGCAATGAATTTCCCCCGTATGTTACTACCCCACAGTACAATAGGCTCATGATAAATCCCAGGTTCCTTCTGTGACAGGAAGAGCGATGTGGCGCACATTGCATCAGGCAGCATCAGGGCAGCCCACGTCCCGCTTGCTGTTCCATTGTGTGGATCATTTTTTACCAATGTGCTACACAGCTTTCAGCCCTTTTACCAGTGCAACATACCATCTTTGTCATTGTCATTTCCCTGGAAATTGAGGTGAGGGTTCAATGCTTCCTCGTTACCCATCATAGACAGCTGCAACACAGGGCAAGCACCTGGTGAAGATCTTATGTCAGCTTCATCACGTAGACAATGATGATCACTATGAATGACCGGTGGTTGGGTTAATTCAGGTCAAATTATCAACATTACAAAGAAGAAAGCCTGACTAATCACTCAGCTGTAGTGTTTCACTATTCTCTTAGAAATGAATAAAGGTCAATTTACAGCAGGCTGGTCTGGTCTTTCAACAAACAGACAGCATTTATGCATGCCTGTGTGCGTGCGTCTAAAAGCTGCTGGGCCATAAGCTGCAGAGAAAAACGATTCATTTTTCATTACTGACCATAAGGAGGGACATGATTTAATAGTATGGTAATAAATTGCTTTCATTCTTAAATATCTTACTCGAGGGAGGGATGGCAGAGCTTAGATGGGGCCCAGCGCCAGACAGTCCAGGTAGACCAGTCCTACACACACACAAACACACACATACACACAGTAGTATTCACAGCGATGGCAATGGGGTCGTCACCACAAACTGAAAGAATTGACTATAATAAGTTTACATGCACAAATGGCCTAGTTTTTGCCCTTATTCCAAAAAAGATGAAATTTTCACTGAGGTACAAAGAGATCTAATAAAAACAAATATTTCACTGATATTATATATAATTACATAAACCTGTACATAGTCAACTTTTTGAGAAGGGCTAAAAAAAACCTTCTTGATACCATAAAACTCTCAGCATTTAAATGGAGATGTGTTTCTCTCTCTTTACAGAAATAAATCTTCCTTCCTTCCAAACATTAGAATATCATCATCTCAGATATGTGTTGAAATTGGTGGCAACTAAAACCCATTTTCAAGATGTAAATTATTGGCATTTGCCGCATCATTACATTTGGCATTCTCACTCATCTATTCACATGTAATGCATATAATTGAGAATGTTTTTATATTTTACAAACTATTGAAATATTACATTTATCAGGAAGTAGTGAGCTTACTAGAACAGAACCATGAAGTCCAACTAAGCACAGAAGACATAAAAAGTCCTATAATTAGGTTGTTAAAGTCTATTTTATCAAACCTACTTGGAAAAGAAAAGCAAACAGTTTCTTTTATAAACATCTGTCATGAAAACTTATTATAAATATTAGGCCTACTGTTAATTAAATGGTTCAACCATTACACATAATTAAACAGGATGCTTATGTAAAACTTATGTGAGGCCTTTCTATTCTATTTTTATATCCAGAACTTTGATTATTAACTCTGCTTGTAACCCTACCTAATGGCGATAATGAGGAGATATATAAAAGAAGGGCATAAAAAATACATTTCCTTGTAACACACTGACATACACTGTAATACTCATGCACAGATGCAAGCACAGATGTGTTACTACAACATCACGGAGCTCTACACCAAAGTCTCATGCTAATGAATCCCATTGAAACCCCTGCTCTGGTAGTTAGGCCTCATTGCCTCACATTGACAGTGTTGTGAGTACTGAAGAGCTCCCTTGTGTCTCCTGCGCTCACTCACTTCTTTCCCTTGCTTCTCCTCTACTTCCTTGCTTCATTCTGTCCATCTCCAGCTTTCTGAGTTATTGTCAGCGCAGACAAGGAGCCACATCGCATCATTAACCACTTCTTGCAGTACAGACTACACTCCAGATGCAGAGAACAAGCCTTTTATGCGCTGTGGCGGCTGATGGACGGTCTAATTCTCTATTAATGGAGGCCACGCAGACTCATTGCTCATTAAAAATGAATGGAAACAAGCTCTCTGCACTGATAATTACACACACACACAAACACCTGATTATGGCCGACCCTGTATAGTTCTGACAACGGTGGAACGCTGGCAGAAATAAACACTAACGAGGGTTCGCAAATATTCAGCAGAGGCAGTGCAAAAACATCTTAAATAGAATACAAAAAAGAGTTAACTTCCCAGGAACACAGTATTGCAGGATTTCCTTTATTTTAGTGACACATAATTGAGAGATTTGGGTTTTCCAGATGAAATCAGCAAGATGTGGTTTCTAAAAATTAATTGAGTAAATGACTAGTATAAGCCAAGAATTCATGGTGTCAAAACAAAACACCCTCTGTAAAATTGACAAGGGAAAATAGTGTTCATGCTATGGTGGGAGGGGATGTTGCCCTTTTATACAAACAATATGAAAAAAGATAAAATATTTAAACTGCAAACAAAAGCAGCCTGGAAAAGTGCTACAGAGAGAATTAATTAGAGACTGAGTGAACGCAATGAAGAGACTGGAGGTTAATGATGGCTGTCTTCACTTCCATAAAACTACTGTATGGGGGCGCTACCATTATGCTAAAGCAGGCAGGTAATTAACTAAAATGGCTAATTAATTCTAATGAAAGAGAGATATAGATGAGCGAGGCAGAAATATGAAATGATGACAGCAAAAGAGTAAGTGACAGCGAGATGAGGAGTGAGAGAGAAGTGTGGCGATCACTGAGTCAGGGCTGGCTGGCGTACAGCTCACACTAGCACGCGTTCAGCCGTGCAAATGTGACTGTTTGTTCAATTACAGCTAATTTATGTTTACACAGGAAAGCGGAAAGAAACCTAAACAGGGCCAAACAGCCTCCAGGGCCAAAGCTATTAAGTAAAGCAGCCTTTTTTATTGATCGCCTCGAATATTAAAAATGCAGCCACCATCAAGACCTCCTGTTTAACTATGCTCACATTAGAGGCAGAGACACAGTGATAAATTGCCTTGGGATGACGGGAGATGCCTGTTCCTGATTCTCTGAGTTCTCTCCCCACATGACACACTTCCACCCAAGCAGGACTGTTCCCTGGTTAAAAGTGCTGAGTTGTGACTTCTGCTGAATCACAATTAAACAGGCAATCTGCTCAGAGCTCGTAAATAAATCAGCTGAACAAAAGTACTTCAACCAACTCATAGTCATGCACCGGCACCAAGAGTCATTTGTCACTGTCTATGTATGGGCAATAAACTAAATGTATATGGTTTTATTTGCAATTGTGATTTGTTTTATTTGACCTAAGGGTCAAAGTAATTATCAAATATTTTCCAAAGTTTAGGGATGGGGGGGCTGTATAAATGAACAACTGTGACCAAAAAAAAAAGTAATAACAACAACCAGACGTGTATTTGCATAACATACTGGCAATAAAACAATCATATATAATCTTAAGTTTTGGATATTTTGATATGGCAGATTTAACAGCCTCTTATATAGAAAACTTAAATGCAACATATAAGGAAGAAGATTTATCATTTCAACAGGAACTCATAGAAGCCAGATACTGTACCATAATCATTAAGTGTAAACCTCAATATAACATCTGCAATGCAGTTGGTTTCTTTTACAAATGCGCTGCTTCTGCTCCTGCTGTACATGTACTCCTGCCTGCAAATTAAAAAAATAACAAACTAATGGGCATCAAAACATGACACGTTGCATTCAAATACAGCTTTTGAATTCAGAAAAGTGTATTCAAATGGCCTCAAGGTTTTAAAACTAGAATAAATTAATATTAACAGCAAACATATGTATAATTACGCCATATTGATGCGTCCTACCAATACCTTTGAATCTTTTTTGAATAGCAAAACCTTGGGACATTTGATGATGAGCAAAAAGCTGTCATGTGGTAAATGAGTGAGTGTGTGTGACATCTTCAGTGTAGTGTAGAAGAGTATGTGTGCATAATGCAAGAAGCGAAAG
Source organism: Maxillicosta whitleyi (assembly GCA_029822895.1). Classification (NCBI taxonomy): domain Eukaryota; kingdom Metazoa; phylum Chordata; class Actinopteri; order Perciformes; family Neosebastidae; genus Maxillicosta; species Maxillicosta whitleyi. Next base: position 5,603,883 of record JAPSES010000236.1, read on the forward strand.
GTCACGGAGTGTAAGATGAAGTGACAAGTGTGTTGTCGACTACTACTGTTCATCAGGCGTGCCACCAACTGAGTGTGAGCAGCTTAAAACATCAAATTGGTGTCAAATTTGCTGTAGCGATACATGAGCTGATGTTCCTGATACCGATGATGATGATACTTATCACTAGTTTCCTAATATTTTTGTGTATACTTCTTAAAAATCCCCAGACTATGTAATAACATAGATAAAATACCACCAAATAAAACATAGATATGTTATATTCTACATTAATTAGTTTACTTACAATACTGAAACAATGTCCAACCTTTATTTTTTATATATGTTTAGTTCACTGCTACAAGAATCTTTCTCTATTGCAAAAACGCCTACACAAAAGTGAGGACACACGTAGCTGAGTATTGCTTCATCATTTCAACACTGCAGTTTAAAACCAGGTGATGAAATAATAATAATAATAATGGATTGTCACATTATTGATCCATTATTCATTCACTCTCACATTCTCACTCTGGTGGTGGTAAACTACATTTGTAGCCACAGCTGCTACTGAAGACTACTTTGTGAATGTTCCAATAGAATTAATCAGCAGAACTGCCAGAACCAAGGTTATTTAAGTTAAAAAAAAATAATAATAATAACAAAATGACAAAAACTAGAATTGGAAAAAAACAAAAAATATTTTCATTAACTGAAACAAATACAAATTATAATTTAAAGGGAAAAAAATGATAACTAACTGAAACTGGATTGTGTGCTTAAAAAACTAAAACATGTAAAAATTATAGATACATTTCCCTGTGTTTTCATCTTTGTCAATGTTGGACTGATATGAAGTAGTTAGTGGCACCATGCAGCCCGGTCTGTCACTTCTGGTCACTTGTCGTTTATAATTGGCTTCTCGTCACCACTCTACCTGCAACATGGTGAATAAAGTTGGGAGAAAGCAGCAGAGCCCTGTATGGGATTTCTGTGACAACAAAGAGGTAGATAAAAGTTATGAAAAAACTAAAACTAATACTAAAACTAAGCAAAAGCTAAATAAAAAACAAAAACAAGCAACGAAAAAAAAGTTAAAAACTAAATAAAACTGAATTAGAATGAAAAATCCAAAACTATTATAACCTTGGTCAGAACTGATAAAATTCAATAGATTACAGTGGTCATGGTGTGCATCTATAGGCTTTAGGGAAGAGGTGGAGTGAATACATAGGTGCACATGCTAAAAAAAGCCTAACATTCCTGTAAGTTAATCACCAGTCACTTGATAATCAACTGATAAAGTCCTCTGTCATTGTCCTTTATAATGTAGATGAAGTACGCTCAGTTTCACCAAGAGCAAGTGCGGTAACAAAAGAGACATCACCCTGCAGAAATCCCTTGTCCTGCATGCTGTCCCCAGGTACCGGCTGTTCTGTGACTCCCTTCTACAAAAGCCGCAGGCCAGGAAGAACTTCCTCCTAAACCTGCCCCTCTGGAGTTATCTGCCACGAATGATAAATAATACCTCTCATTCCCAAAATCTAGCTTAGCTGGATCCTATTATTGATGTTGTTGCAACTTTCCACCCTATTGTTTCTTTCTGTTTGCCTTCCTTATAGACATGATGGAGACATAAGTTAAACACTGACAAAATAAGTGTCATTTTAGACATTAAAGTATGACAAAGATAGCACTCGAAATGTTCTTTTGAATTGTTAATACCAAATAAAAAGACAACACACGGAAATGGCATGAAATTTACTGCTTGGCAATAAATGTGCTAATTTAAAATATGAAAATGGTGTTTTCAGTTGATGAAAGCAAAAATGTCAAGGTATAAAATACTACTCATTCAACAAAACAGTGAGTTATGGAAATACTTATTCGCACAAGATCACCTTAGCAGCAACCTAAGCATTCCACTTTATATATCTTTGAAAAACAGTAATGGCTTCTCTCTACAGGACTGAACATTTTCTCAACAACATAATGAAAAAAATGAAGCATTCTTCAAATAGAAAGTTTTTTTGTTCAAAATGATACTTGTACATCACATATCTTTTCTGCCACTTTCACTGGAGGATCCAAGAGGACATGCATAACCAAATAAATGAATTTAATGGTCTGTCACTTTACTCCATTTAACAAAAACATCCTCAACTGATGAGGCCAGGAAGCAGAAGGCTTTATTGTCTGAATCTTAATGTAGAGGCCATTAAGGCAGTGAAATAGTGCATGAGTACACACAGAAACACACAAACAACTAAGTCCAAACACCCAAAAGCCCTGAATACCAATTGGAAAAGTGACAGATAAAAGATAAAAATCTGAAATGTGTCGCGCACCCTTGCTGGAAACCCCGTGGCTATAGGGTTAATTTGTTGCCTTTATGTGTGAGAGTTGGTCTCTGTGTGAGAGAAAGCCGGAGAAAAGAGAAAGAAAGAGAGAGAGAAAGAGAGAGAGACGGCCCTGTCCAGTCGCTACCCTCCAACCCACAACCACAGGCGACACATTCCTGATAATTTGTCATATTCATTATTCCACAGGCCCTGAATACCAAAGAGGGACAAGAGGGAAGAAAGATGCAGACGGCCAGCCAGCCACCACAACAAGCCCTATTTACCCTATCACACAATCTGTTAGCAGTGACAGATTACCCCTCATCACTGGGCCCGACATTAGCCTTTGACAGAATGCACTTTGCACCATTTCCTTCTCCTTTCCTGCACTATCCGTTCTTTTTTTTCTTCTCTCTTTCTCATTTTTCATGGTTCCATGGGAATCCAAACTGTTTAATATTTCCATCAGACAAAGATCTGGCGGATTTAACATCATGTTTGACAGAGAACATAAGTAAACAGTTATTGAAGATGAAAAGAGCTATTGTGATGCATTCTGTAATGTAGAGACAGGTCTTGACTTACACAACCTTTCCATCTCTGCTTAGGGCTGTAAATAAGTAAACAGTAAACAGCGGGGATCTGAAGTGATGTCAAGCAAACTTATGTACTCTGGCTTTTTACATAAAAGAAAATATGATGATGAAGCATCACCTAAGGCACTGAGTAAACATCAGTGACTCACAATTGTTATTTGCGCAAGTTTTTCACATCCATTGCCACATATTAAAGGACACTCAGTCACATCAGAATTATTAGCATAGGATGACAAGTAGGAGGAAGTGAAAAGGGTTTGTTAACAATACAATTCTAACATAAGAGTTAAAGAACAATACAAGAATTTATGTCCTGTAACCATGAACTGTAAACTTTAATCCAATAATGACAAAAGGCAGCAAAAAGGCAGCATTTTGGATTATTTTGGATAATTAAAGATGCACATATGTACATTAAATTAGGTTAGACAGAACTTTATTGATCCTTTGCTTAGAGCCCTCAGAAAATTGAGGTTACAAAATTAGCACAGCACCAAATATACACAAAAAAAATACAATAACTATATATAAAAAAAAAAAAAAACAGTAGTGAAAAATGGAAGTTGTACAGTGGAAAGTACAAGAAACAAGTGGCAAAGTACTTGTAGTAGTAGTAATAGTAATAATAATGATAAAAAGTAGCTGATTATGTTATAATATAATATTATAGTATGCACAATATGTATATATATACTGTATATGGTTTAATAATCACAGAATAAAAGTACTAGTAAGAGATTTGAAATTCGAAATATCTAATCTTATCTAATATATTTAATACAATACTGATCATTTTTATCGTTGTGTCGCAATATATTTTACACCAGTATCTGTTATTTTGACAATGGCTTGCTTCCTTCTGCACATCACAAATGCTGTGTTATGTTGGCTTTTTTATATTTTATGTTGGTGAGTTTTTTTTATTTTATAGATACAGCTACATTATTAATGTGAATCCCTGAACTGATGAAACTTACAAAGCTTCACTGCTAATTCTGCAGCATCTGTGTTCAATGGTGAACTCATGTTGACTTTTGACCTTTTATGTACAGCTTTAGTGTCTGTGACCAACATGACTGACAATTCCAATCCAATGAACGGTGAAAGAGAGTTGGATTTTATTAGAGGCAAAGTTGGACAAATGCCTGGCTGTTTGTAAGCTCTTTAGAATGATTAATTCCATTGGTCGAACAGCAAATCTGAACACTTACGTGTTGAGCTGTTGTGGTGTAAGTGCAAACACTGATAAAGATGGTACGGCTAGAACAAGCAGCAACCCTCTAGAGAAACGCAGATACTTAAGACTATTTCCGGTCAAAATTTAGACCCTAATTGTTCATGTCTAAGGTACTCAAAGCATATATAGACTGTTTTATTACTGAAGAATTTAAACTTTACAATAACATACAGTATTTCTATGACAAATGTACATCGCAGTCAAGAATTTGGTTAATTAAGGCAGACTCATAATTCAACTGATTCAAAGGTGACAGCCACAGCCACAATATATGGCACTAAATGATCATGACCTCCGCCAAGGAGGTTATGTTTTCGCCTAGGTTTGTTTGTCTGTCTGACTGTCTGTTTGTTTGTCTGTCTGTCTGTCTGTTAGCAACATAACTCGAAAAGATATGGACGGATTTTAATGAAATTTTCAGGATTTGTTGGCAATGGCACAAGAAAGAACCCATTAACTTTTGGGGGTGATCCGGAAGAAATCCTGGATTCTGGATCACTTAGAAATTTTCATTAACACTGGGGTCAATGGGGCCAAAAATTTTGTTTCTCAGTATCTCGGTTAATTATTGACCAAACCTAATGAAATT
>JAPSES010000236.1:5608725-5632418 GCA_029822895.1 Maxillicosta whitleyi
TATATATGTATGTATGTATGTATGTATTATATTTTGATGCCACATAACTGAACAGACAATAATAGGTTAAAATTTTTATTTTTGTTAAAACAAAAAACAAGGTGCCTTGAGATTAAAAGAGAAATAAACATGTGTGAAAGGTTAGGGCTTTTGAACACGTGTCTGGACGGTGTTGTCCAGCCCAGCTGGTCATACCATTTGTTTGTTTGGCGAGCAGATCCACTGCGACTGTTGTGGTCCTTTAGTGTCTTATAATCCTGCATAAGCTTCTTCAGCTTTTCTTGTATTTTTTTTAGGCATGTGTCTTACATTTAGCTCCACCAGCTTGTTAGTTATTTTTACATAAACTCAATCATCGTCGATTCAAAGTCCCTCTGAATTTCCTCCTCCACAAATATGAACAAAAGAGCCTGGACTTTGTCATCCATCCACTTGTTGTAGCTTCTCTTTTGTAGTGTGTGTAAATGAAATAAACAAAACAAAGTTTGCTGGTGCACAGTGGCTTAATGGAGGGTGAATGGAATACAAAATGCTTTAAGTGTAGTCCATCAATCAGCGTTCTCCAGCACACAGCCCCGCCCCTAATCTGAAAACTACTACCTCACTACCAGGAACTTCTTCAGGGAAAGTTTCTGGCGAGGGAAAGATTTTTACCTGAGTAATTTAGGAGGAAACATACCGGGGGTTTTCAAAGTTCCTGCAGTGGACAAGAGTTTATTTTTTTTTTAGTTATAGCCTATCAGCACTGAAACCCCAAAAGAACATTTATTTATTTGCTGTTCCATCCATTTCAGTGAGTAAGCTGAAAATAAATAATTACTGAAATGTCTCACAGTTTAAAGGATTTTTTTTTGTACTTACTTTAAAATTGAATTGTTCACTTCCATATATTAGTTATCTCTGAGGTTGCAATATCAGTATTATATTCACACAGTAAAAAATACAGAACAACACCTGCTATGCTGTACTAGAGGTTACCGTGTAACTTTTGACCTTTGTATGAGTTGCCTTGGGCCAACCAACAGCTATACGCGAAAGAAAATGCATTTAAATAAGTGTTCTCATTTTCTCACAACGCTCCATCTACAAACCTTCATTCATCCTTCCTTATCCCTTCTGGGAAATCACAGTTGATCCGTTATTTCATCAAATCCCAACACCTTTAACTCTCCTCCCCCATTTGTCCATTAACCTTATCCTTCTGACGCAGGCAGGAGAATTCACAATCAATCAAACGGTTATCCATTAATATCTGTGACTTTACTGATCAATCCCAACAAGCCGATAGCTCCCAGCTGCACAAACCTTTATTTTTCTTGCTTCCATGCTTGCAGTTTTTTTTTTTTTCTCACTTTCTTCCTCCAGCCCTCTGCTCACTTGTATTGTATTCTCTTTCAAGGCAGCACTGGATCAAAGTCATGAATAGGTGGGTTAGCCACAGGCATGTAAGCTGATGGCTTATACTCTCCTCCTACCGCCCCCTATTAACACACACACTCACACACACACTCACTCACACACAAATAAACACCTGCAACTTCCCCCTCAGTCTGACTAACACTCATGCCCACATCACAACGCAACATGCACACAACAAACATACACATGCAGTCATCTTTTGTAAATATGAAGCCCATTTCCGCTATATAGGCTAATTCCCCACTCAGATCAGATGTCTGGTGTTCATTGATGTGGGAGGAAAATAAAAGCAGAGATTTGGAGTGAGGTAATTCCATTTCTTTTGCACTCCATATCTGTGCTCTCAGCAGAGCAGAACACCACAGGGGAGCGATGAATAAAAGGATGTGGAAATAGTCGTGAGAGGTGGCAGTTACGTATGTACCAGCACAGCTCTTTCAGTGTTGACGGAAAACCAGGCACATAAAAATTATTTTAGACACAGGCAAATATCCATTAACAACCTAATGCTGATCTCATTTTGTAAACATACTGTATGGATTATCAGATTTACACAGTTACATATGAGCCCCGTATCTGCTCTAAAGCCACACCCGAGACTGAAAACACAATGGCTAAAGACGAAAAGACGTTTCCTTTCTTCACTATTTAATGTTACATCACACACAGACCTCAGGCTCTACTATCAAAGTCCTGGCTTTTTAGGTCCACTCAGTCCTGATCATGACCACCCCCTGGTAATTTATGTACACTGTAGTAATGCCACAGCATTTGGACCAGAAGAAACATTACTAGTGAATATAGCCAACACACTTTACATTTTTTACAGTTCAGTAACAGCATTAAATAAATATAACATTTTATAGGATACAAGGCTCACCAATGAATCTTGAAGAATACATTTACACTAAACAGTACTAAATATTTGACTACGCTTTGAGCCAATACATGAGTAAAAATAAATATTAAATTGTTGAACTAGATGTATTTGTGCAGCTTTAGAGACAGATGGGTAAGTGGGTGCAAGAAATGAAATGCTAAAAGCTTAAAAATCAAAAGGACACAGCCTAAATATAGAAAGATGAATGTAGACATTATATATTTAATGCAATTTAACAGAAGAATGAACTGCAGCGTGTGTCAGACACTTTGTCTGTGTGTCCATCTTTTGATCCTGGAGGGGTTTGCTGCTGTCACTCGTTGCTCTTCAGACTGCCTGTACCTCGGGGCTCAGTCAGCCCATCTTATTCACATGAACTAATCTAAAAGAGAAAGTAAATGATGCAGGCAAAAGCTGGAGAAAATTGTATGAGAACACTACACAGAGAATGGAAAGGAAAATGAAGTGAGGACGTGGATGAAGGCAACCTGAGAGAATTTTTTTGATGTAAAGAGGTTAATAACGATGGTATATTTGCGTTACTCAATCAGTGCATTAGGAGGATCCCACTCACTGTGATCTTCCTATAATCTAATCTCTCCAAAGGTACGGCAGCGTGCGTTTCCAACCCTCTCTGACTCTTTTTACATAATCGGGGCTACTTGACCTACCATCTCTTTCTGCGCCTCCTCACTTACACAACTCTCCCACCTACGACACTCTGGATCTTTTATGTACAAGAATCATGAAGCACAGAGAGATACGAGAGAGAAACAGAGAGCTATGATACTCAGGGCTCCAGACCATGAGTAGTTCTGGTGATCCATGCTGAAAATAATAGGATTGGAGCACCACTTAAATCAATGCAACACACTTAGGACTGCAATTAATTATGATTTGCACTGTAAATTAACATGTGGAATATTTTCTTGGTTAATTGATTAGTTGTTTGTTCTATGAAATGGTGAAAAATAAAAACTGTTCCCAAAGCCTAAAATGATATCCTAAAAATGGTGATTTATTTGTTTGTTTTGTTGTTAATTTTACTGAGTGCTCAGAGTTAATACAGAAAATAAATATAAAAACTTGTGGATCAGTGAATATATCCCTGCTTAATCCAGACGTCCTGCTGTTGTATTTTACAATTGTTGAGTGTTTCGGGTATAATGTTGTGGATGAGTTACCCACAAAATACTGCTTTTTCTTTTTGTCCTTTTATAATTTTTTTCAGGCAGTTTTATCTTATCAGCATTTTACATCATGTATATAAATTCTATATATGCAAAGAAAAGCAAACGAAAAACAAATACATACTCATACAGGGGAACAATGACAGAAATAGCAAAAATATACACAGTGACCTACAATAGAGTTTATGGGAAATAAGTATATTTCCCATTCCATTCTTCCCTTCCACACACCCTTTCCCCTATATTAGGTTAACACCGAACATTTAAAGTGAATGCTGCTTTTTCACAATTAATATGAGCTTGGATTGACTCCCTTTCACAGCCAGCTCCTTTCATTTCCACTGCAGGTACGGTACTCCTTCTGCACAGCTGGTTGTCATGGCAACGCAATGTAAACTATTGTGATGTCATCTTCAAGTGTGCAGTTATAAGCGGGGCAACATTGGAGGAGAATGAAACCGTGAGCTATAATTTCCAAAGAAACATCACATTTCTCTTTTTTTTTTTTTCCAAGTGAGACTCTACAAATGATTGTTACTCAGAGATTTCCTGCTAGTTTGGCCTCGAGTCCCACAGCACTGACAACTCTGCATCGACCAGTCTGTGATCTGTGTGATTTTACGTCAAATTTCCAATGACTTCAACAAGCCTGTAACCGCAGCAAAGCTAATAATAGAAATCGTATCTGATAGTGTTTGGTGTTTCTGTACTCATGCTGTGGAAATGCCAAAAAAAGGCTGAGCCGAGGCAAGTCAAGCTGATACTATTAGTGGAAACGCATCATAAGAATAGTACAAACAATAAACTGCTATCCTTTTTTTTTTTTTTACTAAACCTCAGCCACTTAAAGTTGTGTAATCCATTTCTGCTGGAAAGAGAAGGCCTTGGCCTTTTTCATCATCACACAACAGATCATTTACTGATTCCTCGTCTTTATTGTCCTCATTAGAAATTGGAGCTTGTAGTTGCATATGAAAAAAGGACCATTATGGCATTTCTTCTTTGTAAAAGGACAAAGCGAGAGCAAGAACACCTCCAGACCAGACACAGGTAGATTATATTCTGTGTAGAACTGTTCCCATTCCGTTGTTGCTGTTATGATGATGCTCGCTACTGTAATCACTCTCTATCTCACTCTCTCACACACACCCCCATGATATATGGCCATGATTTGCAAGTCATAGTGGTGTTCCTAGTTATAAAATTCAGTAACACTCTCTCCAAATGGTCTACTTAAACTAAATAAATGGTTTTAGTCTGGAAACCTGAAAATATAATATGTGATATATATACAGTATACTGTAGTTATCTGAGTCTGTGAGTGATAAGTAGCATCATTTCTTATGAGTAATGCAACAGTTGCACATCCCTGTCGAGAGCAAACTACACACTTTAAAAAAAAAATAACAGATTTTTATTCTTTGGATAAGAATGATAACACAAGACAGGATAACACCATTTGTTATAAAATGTGACAAACTCAAAATCAAAAATACATTTGGAAATATCAAATACATGACTTGTATTCTGCATCCACTTTTCCCCTTTCCTTACCCTCCAAGAAAACAGGATTTATTATGTCTTTTCAACACCAAAGATGACCCTGATACCAAAAATAGCACTTCCCACCTCCCACCCGCTTCACAGAGACAAGAGCTCGTGGAAAAGGGTCAAGGGGGTGAAAGTCAGCCGTCGTCAGTCTGGAAGATTCTGTCAGCAGGTTGCCAACAGCCACTCCTCTGCCAGCGCTGCCCCTCCAAATGATTCTGCCATCACAACCCTGTACCAATCAAAAACACTGTTCCTGTGACCCCACCAGCTACCTGGAGCATGACTGAAGGTAAAAAGCAGACAGACTGATCACACAGGCTGTCTCCTAGGTCATTATACAGCCTTGTCTGCCCTGTCTAACCCTTCATGTTCCTCCTTCTTGTCTTTTCTTACATCCTCCCCCCGTTTTTGTCACAGAGGGTTTCGATCCCCATTAGACTTTTGGTAAATAACACCAAAGACCTTTGAAAAGATGATGAGTGATAGCAGAGTAAGAGGAAAGTGGGGTAATGGAAAAAGAGAAGGTGTGAAAAGCAAAAAGCAGGAGGATGAGTTAACAGAGTCGGTCTCAATGGACTCTGAAACCTGAATGAACTGAGAGAAAACAGACAGGTAGAATGAACAGAGGAGCTTGAAAGGACGTTTGTTACAGTCAAAGGTAAAGAGAGAATGCAACATAGGAGGAGGCATTAGCACTTAGAAAGTGTGTAGTGTGATTGCAGCAGTGTTGGTGGCAACACTGGGTGGGTGTTGTTTGAGAGCTTTTATCCTCAGCCTCTTTCTTTCTCTGCAACATACAATCCACTGTCTGCTAATACCAGATGATCTAGCTACCTACTGCTGTCGAAAAAACTATCACCCCTGACCGGGAACTCTACTTACATACTGTGAAAAGAACACCATAATTACTCCAAGTAATAGTAAATGACTCTTTTGAAACATTTTTAAATTCTCTTCTAACCATCAACACACAGGGTAATTACTTCCCACAGAGGCAAACTGCTGTGATCAGTGTGGCTTAAAGTTACCATATCCACTGGAAAATTAGTAAATATTATTAGTAATCAGTCTTTGGTTCCATGTTGTGAAGTGAATGTTCACATTGTGCATGTCAGCTTTGACACATTATCCCCGTCTTCCTCGATATCACTGGTATGAAATTAATTGCTCCTGCAAGAGTTAGGTGACAGAGCAAAATGACAAAGCGGTCGACTTAAACTACCACAAAAACAGTAATACCACAAAATAACTTTTTTTTTTTTGCTTCCCTAAATGGTTTGAGATCAATTAGACTCATTTTTAATGAACAATATTAATCTTATATGTTGTTCTTTCACTCATGGTATACACTATTAATCACTGCCCTGCCGACTGCAGAGTCTGCACAAAAGAAAGAAAAAAAAAACACCATCCACATGTTTTCTCTGATATTGTGTCATTAATGCGTTTGTGGATAGGCCTGATAGACTCTATACATTCATACTTGCATTATTGCACACAGATATTCAACACAATTGCGTTCTTCTTTCAGCGACGGTACACTCATCATATCTGTCCCTCCTGTCCTCTGCACTGATGAATAATAGATTGTTGCAGTACAGTAAGAATTAGAGACTGAGGTATGATGAATGTTTCATGCTGCCGTTTGTTCTTTATATGAATGTCAGAGGTGCGTTCATGGCCATCTATATGGTCGTCTGTCAGCATCCTGTGCATCTTTCATGTGCATATACATTGTCCTTGACGTCATTTGTTCCTGTCTGGCTTTCAATCTTATCTCCTTCAATTACGTCCCATCTCCAAGATGATAATGCAGTGATATACATTAATTTCACACTGCTCTCACTGGATATTCAACTCCACTCATTGTCAGGCTTTGGTACCGCCATTAACGTCTACACATAACTCTTTGACAATGTGGTCGACTGTGGGTATCCACAACAACATGTGCTAACCTAAAAAGAATCTGCAGCATTCTGTATATGCAGAGAAAACTGAGGAGAGACTATTGATTTTGTGGAAAAGAGGAGGCTGATAACGGATGTGTGAATTTGTCATCCGGGGAGAGCCTCAGAGGGAAATGGCCAGTGCAATCATCAGCAGAGAGGAGCCTGTGGGGAGGCTCACACACATAAACTCGCACATACACTCCTTTATAAAGACACAGTGGAGGGGAGGCACAAGACTAAGCTATGAGGAAAACAAATAGGAAGCTCAGGACTAATGGGCCAAGGAGCCGACGTCTCACACATTCACCAAACCAAACCTCGACCAAAACCTGAGAAACGGACCACGCAAAAGCCAAGAGCTATTTGAGGTAACAGCTGGTTCCTGCTTATGTTTCACAGTGACACCATCATATATAGCCATGAAGATGACATTGCGACCATGATAAACAGTCACACTGTTCAATTAGAGCCACAACAGGTGTTTCATGTAGACAGAGGGCACGCAGAATGAGTCACAGCACATTAACCAGATTGACTCCTCCTTCCTCTTGAAAAGAAAAGAGAGGAAGTATAAAGAAAAAACACACACTCACCCCACCACTATTTTATCAGGTCATGCCAGTAATTAAACATATATAGCTGTGGTTACAAGAGAGAGAGGAGCCAGAGAGAGGGCTAGACGGTGATAACAAACACATAGAGGATCGTTTTTGTTGCAAATTTAGGATTAGGATATACTGAAAATGAAGATCTTAGCACTCCAATACTGATCCTCTTAGGTGGAAATATCTGCCGCAATAGCTCTGACTGTGTGTGTTATAATTATGTTAGGAAATCACGAAAGATGCAAATGATAGCACCCATATAAACTTCACACCTCGTTGTCATGTGTGTCTACAAACTAGCATGTGTGTGTGTGTGAATATACGGCTTTGTATTCAGCACGGTGGTGTGCGTTTGTGTGTGAGGGTTGAGCATGAATGTGAAAGCGCTTGGGAGGAGACAGAAGGAGAGGGATGTGTTGAGAAAGGGGAGATAATAGGAGGGAGGAGGGCGGTAGCGAGGGATAGGCTGATGATGGGAGTGTGGATGGTTGCTATTTTTAGTCTGTATGTGTGATATATGCCAATAGGTGTTCAAACCACACACTAACAGAGGCTTTGGCAGGCCATGAAACATGTACGGTGCATCTTCACAGTTGAAAATCAACAGTTGATATTACTTTGCAGGGTATCATTAAATTGCATTTCTGTACAGATAAAACTAACATTACTGATATAATTACAGTCCATTTTTCAGATGAGAGTGGAAAGATAACTGTTGCCCTCAATATTTTTCCCCTCACCAAGAGGCAAAGGGGCCAAAAACCTGCGTAAACCTGAGTAAATTGAATGTGCTGAAATTAAATTGTGTGCACTACTAGCAGCAGTAAAAGAAAAAAAAAATTCATATCGTGATGAAATCAAATCAGGATTATATCCATAAAGCCATTCAATCACTGGTTAATCCCAAAATGATTGCGTTTTGGAAGATAAGACACAGAGCTGCACATACACACACATTCATACATGTATAAGTGATAGATTAAATGACATCAATCAATAGATCTACATCACAGAGCTATATCGAAATATCTCAACAGTAACAGATCCGGACAGTTTCGCACACACCAGCACACTAAACATGCCAGATCAGTCCAGAAATTGGACACTGTTATGAGGATAAAGAAAGTCACATCTACTGCAGCCAAATTACCACACAATTTTAAATGTGGCTTCCCTCTCAGAGATGCATCTTTCTTTGTAATGCTGCAGTGCAGGGGCCACTATCACTTATTGGATTATATGGCTATCACATCAATCACACTGTGCTGTGACTGGCCTCCACTTACTAAAGCATTTATCTCATCATTCTCTCATAAATGGTCTGATGAATTGCACTGTCCTCTGACTTTGGTCTAATCACAATTGCATCTGTCTCCAATGTAGACTGTCTCTTGTCCCCTTTAGTGTCTGTCTCTGAATCATTCTTTGATGATAGTTTTACACAAACAGACAGGCAGGAACAGAAGGTTTAAGACAAAATTATGTCTACAGCTTGTCAATGTATCACTGAAATTGTCATGTTAAAACTCATACCTTAAAATTAAACTGCACTCAATATTTAGATATTACTTCTAACCTCTCCCCATGCATGAATACGTTAACACCACCAGAATTAACTGTTGTTTTGCAGAGTTACGGACCTTTACTATAATCAATGCAGCTTTCTTTTGTACATTTATTTAGTCTCCACACCAGTGCACATGAAGATTAGGAGGCAATCACGAACAAAGAAACTAAAAATAGCAACCTTACAGCCCGACAACAATGGTTCCAGTCAACGACCATGTGTGGGTTGGATGGTTGTCATCATAGCTTGTTGATGTGGATTAATAAATACATGGGAGTGGCATCCACTTTGCCCTGATGCAGATCCGAGTCGGATGAAAACAGTTTCCTTTTGGAGTACATTTAGTGGTTTGGACTCAGTATGCATGCTCTACTTCTTTCACAGAAGTCCAAAACCAATAAGCGCAGATGTGGGAAACAGAGTATTTACCAGCTGTTTTACTCTATTTAGTTCAGAATAGAAAGTGATGAAATTGAGCAGAAAGGAGAGGATTTTCTGTAAAGCAACACAAACATCATCTGATATTTTAGAACAAACACAGACCATCTGATCTGTGTTGCCGTCTGTGGTGGGATACAAGCGGTTAGACACTGTGCACTGCAATGTGCTAAATTTGTGTATTTATTTAATATCATGCCTATGCAATAAATAACCATGTCTTTCACTTTGCTTTTTTTGACATGCATATGCAAACATACACATGGACACACAAAACAGACTCAGGTATAAATACATGAGAAGGCATTTGGAACAGTTACGCCCTCAAAAGCAGCCATCTGTGATTTTCTAAAAGCATTTGGCCAGGTTCTTGGTCTCAGTCTGCTCGTCCATGGGGCCTGGCTCAAATCTGTTACTGTTTCCCAGCATGCCTTCTGTATAGAACACACATCGATGACCTCGCGGCTGGAAGCTGGAGCACAGGCCAAGTTTATGACTAAGAGCTTCTCTACAGGGAAAGGAAAAAACACAGGCAGACTCTCCTCTGGCTTTGCTCTATCTTCGTTAAAAACTTTAGCGTTCTCCCTGACTGTCTTTGCTGGCCTTCTGTTCTTCAAAATATCCCTCTGCTGTTTTGACGGGCACTTGGCTGACTCTCATTTAAAGAAGTCTTCCCCTCTGCCTCTGCCTTAGTGATATAAATTGAGGCTCACTAAGGATAAGCAGCCATGTAGCTGCTTAAGTCTTCAAGGAAGGTGGAAGCTCAGCTCTAGCTGTGTGGTGATGCTGTGGGAAACAAAGGAGTGAAAGTTGAAATGTGTGATTCACAATCCAACTACTGCTAATTATAGCATCCCAGGCATATCATCTGCACCTGTTTAAAAGTCACAGTTCCCTTTTGGTACAGTTAAGCACAGCCACCACCATCCACCAGGAACACTATCCCATGTCTCTAGAGCTGTTACATTTGCATGGTCTCTTTTCTGCCTAAATGCTCCCTGTGCGATTCTAATGAATACATGGCTAATGCATACATGTAATGCATCCAACCAGTCTGAATAAAGTAGAAATAATGAAACGCAGTATCCAGAGCTGTGTCTGTCTGCGATCTGCTCATCTAGGTGGAACTACTGGTTGCTCCACTTAGAGCCACCTGCTGCCAGACTGGTCCACCTGGCTTGCAAACATCAATTATGGTCCAAAGCATTTGACCACAACATCCATCACCACAGCCTGATCTATATCCACACATTAGCCTGCTGCTATCATCACAGTCCAACAGTGATTAGGCACACTGGCAATGTGAGTGAATAGGAGCTGGATCATATAGATAAATCCCTCAGGATGGTTCTGGTGATTTAGCCATGGAGACATCTCACTCAAACAGCAGTGTGTTGGCTGTAGTATAGAGAGAGGGAGATGTTGTTACGTTGTTTGAACTGAAATCATTTTGGAGTCGTGTTTTGGTAGGGTTACAACCAAAAGAAAAGGAACAATACTTTGAATAAAATTATACATTTCTCTGTTATTGGACATTAACATTTGACATATTGTAGCTACACAAGTAAACAATCTATACAACAGTGTGCTAGTCATTTTAGACAAGATATGTTTTAGTGTTCAAGGGGACATTACGATCATCCTGCTCAAACAAAGAAAACAGCAAATTTCATGATATTCAAACTACTTCTGAGATTATCTTTAAAGTATTAATTTAATAGTCAATAATGACACTACCTGAGGAGATCTGAGTGGCAAATGGGACCCATTTTTACTCTACATCCTTTTTGTTATTTGTAACATTGAAATCAAACATAAAAAATAGCCAAACTAACCATATCAGTATTCTAGATTGTTGCCAGTTACAAGGCAGAGCCAGGAAATCCCAAAGTGGCTGTGTAATGCGGAAGAATGAAGCTAAAGATGGAACGACAAATCTATTCCCACATTTCCAGCAGTGTCATATTGCCATACTATAATTAGAAGAACACAATTGACACTGTCATTTGTGTTATTGTTCTAATTACAGTATGCCAAAGTGACACTTGTCTCATACTTCATCATGCTGTGGATAGGCCATTTACTTTAACAATTAAACTGAACAGAGCCATTGCTAATGTTATTAGTAACACCTTTAATTTCTGGCTAATTCAAGTCAAAATATTAGTCTAACATTAGTAAATGAACATTCAATAGCAAATTGTACGAGTAAATTTAGCATACAAAGCCTTCTAACACAGTTGTGCTTGCACACATCTACAGTTTTTCTGTCACACTCTGTTATGTTTAGAATCAATTTCCATAGCTATTTCAAGTCAGATTGCTTTAAAACTCTGCAAATAGGCTGTCACAATTGGGATGCTGCTGATGCAATGATGGTGGATGCATCATTGAACCCACAGACAATTTATGAACTCTTTCTTGTAAAAAAAAAAAAAAAAAACTGCCAACAGTCTGTAGAAGCACATTTTCTAGCCATTCAAGTGACGTATTCATCCTGCTGCCTGATTGACTACTTTATATGCCCTACACTTGTCATTGTGACTTCACAGGTTTCGGTCACTGTGTATAATTTATATTAAATATATTTCCTAGTGCAAATGACTGGCTTCCATCTAATTTAAACCCCTTTCAGAAAAATAGTTTTAATTCTTAGTTGAATACAGCCGGGAAGAGATATAACTTTACTGAAGTATAATTTCAGCTGTGTTTTTTATGCTCAAAACACTTTCTGAAATGTGACACTATGAAATGTTAAGATATGCACCAGTTGTTCAAATGCATTTACATCTTTTATGCATTTTACAAGGACCAAGATCATACCAATGTGCTTTATATGTCCCAGTGCTCTACCCCTCTCTTCCTCTTCCTTGGCTCTTGTAGAATTAATAATGAACAGAGGATAATTTTCCCTTTCCCTTTACAAATGTGCAGGAGAGATGAGATTCCCCCTGCTGCGTGTCTATACATGCCCAAAGCTATTGAGTGTAGAATACACACTGAAGAATTAATTGTAATAAAGCCTGGGTTGAGTAAATCATCATATGCCTGTGCACTGCAGCAATGCAGGTTGAAAGTTTTTGTATTTGGGAAAGACTAAAGTCAATAAGTGTCTGCATGCATCTCATGGACTCTGAAGTCTAATGAATAATGGAAAAAAAAGTGTTAGCTTTATAAGTGGAAAGGAAGAAAAATGAGATAAAGTGAAATAGAACAAGAGAAAAGAGTGAGACGCAACATGCAATTAAGAGGAACAGAGAACAGAGAAAGATAAGAGCGGTGATCGATGAAGTGAGATAGCACTTCAGATTATATAAGCAATTGATATTTTTATCATTTCACTGTAAAATAAACATCTACAAAACTGGATCATGGTGCCAAATTAAAAGCATTGCTTCTATTAAACATACAAATGCTGTATTAGTTGATTTGTGTTACATTATATATAGTTTTTTTCTTTTCACTGTATATTCTAATTACTGAAACCAGATGTTTCAGTTTCATCTCACTCTTCCTACTTCACGCACATGTAGCAAATTACTCTGTACAGGATTGACCTCCTCTGCATCATGTTTATGGTTATGTCCTATCCCTCAAAGAGAGAGTGCCTTTGCAAGGAAACAAAATCAATTTGCTTACGCTGCGCATGTGTTCAATTGTCCCTCATGTGTGTGACTGAAATGTACTGATGTATATGGTGCCAAGGTTATGGACCATCTCCCCTTAACAGCGAAAGTATTTTCCTTATGGTGCATTCAGCATGATTTGTTGCCTGCGGGAAACTGATACCTTCAATAAATCCCTCGCCTTGAAAAGCGTTTCTGAATCTGTCTTGCATATCAGCTGGAAACTGGGTGGATTTATAAGCTTCTGTGTTGTGCAGGTCATTGATGCGGTGTTAATTCAATGCTAATAAGATTAAAACATAATGCAGATTGTCTCCTGTGAAATGAGGCTGGTGAAAATCCTTTGAGGAGACTTCTTATTGAGCGGCACTGGACCATGGCTATGCTCCTCACAGAGCAGAGAGGTAGAAGAGGGGTTACTCAAGATAAGGGTTTGGAAATTGAATTAATATTAGCAGTCAACCTTTGAAGGGAAAGGGCTTACTGAAATCTATTAATGGTGTTAGGCCATGACTTGACTTTTATGCTCTTCCCAGTGCTTGGTGCTGTCAGATGGCACATGGCAGCAATAATCCCTCAGCATGAATAATCCCCCAAAGACATCTGGATCAGAAAAAAGTTGATTCCTAGCTTTGTGAAGGACACGTCCTACATCTGTACTGAAAAGAGGATGGCAATAGTACACGCACGCGAGCAGTAGGTGATGGGGCCAGAGCTGGAATTTTATATCAGAGTAGCCACAGAAATTAGCCTATAAGTTTAATAAAATACCAAATGGTACAACTCCATTAAGTAAAAGACTCAAAACAGGAGCTTTAAGGTTCTGTATAAGAAGAACAATCTGTTTTTTAAAGTTTTAACAAGTACAAATGAACACCAGTCTGACTTCAGCCAGTGCAATACATAAAAACAGACACATATCCTAGTCTCCTTTTTCACTTTTTTCTTCTCAGCAAACCAGTTTAGCAGTGAATTATCACTTCCAACTGTTGCTCTCACAGTGTTACACAGTCCAGATATCTAAATAATGTTACCCATGTGCTGCCCTAAATATAGAGGAAACAATAAAGGGATAGCTCCCACAGTGGAAATGATTACATACTGTCATATTGTCCAATCCCAATCAGTATGAAGGTCGACGTTCAACTCTGAATATAGGAATATATCTTTTATTGAACTCTAAAAAATCAAATGACCTAACAGAAAATCCACAAAGATCCTCTTCAGTGAAGCTTGTCAGGTTGGAGGAGAAGTTCACACACAACACATACATACACATGTATACTGAAGCAGAAGGAATGGATCCAGAGACAAGCATTAATCCCCACAGATTTAGTGTAGAAGAACAATTGCTTTTGTCACCCTGAATAATCAGCACATAACACAGTTTATGAATTATAGTACACAGAGAAAGACATTGACACAGTGTGTGTGTGTTAGTGTAACTGAGTGAGAGAAAATGCATGTATGTCAGAGTGAAAAAGAGAGAGAGCACAAAAAATGGAACAATGACGTCTACCTGTTCAAAAGACTTGGCTGCAAATCTGGGATGATTAATCAGAGTCATTCAGACAGCGTTTATCACATTCTCTACAGGGAAATGAGAGGCGATTTATTTCTATAACTTGGCCTACATATATGGAGAACTATCAGTCACATTCAGTTCAGCCCCCATTATCCACTCAGTAATGAACGTGTCTGCCTGGTGGACACAATACTGTCTAATCCATAACTGTTTACATTTTGGTGTTTGCTCAAACCCAGCTAAGTACTTAAGGCCTACACCCCTGAAACTAAAAAATGTAAAACTAAGAGGAACAGCCAGCAAGATAATAGAATTTGCACCTGTTGTTGTTAATGCACGTCATAGAAATTGTGCTATTTTAAAGAAGTATTGCCAAAAACATAGGGTCTAATACATTTGTGAAAAGAAGCCCATCTACTTCACGTCCCCACCAAATGTCTAGATGTTCTAGGGAATGATGAGAAGGTACTGGAGGTTTAGGCTAGTCGCTTGTCTTTACACAAAGTCAGAGAATAGCAGCGATCAGTTGTCCGAGATTCTCCTTAACACCCTGGAAACTGATAATCACTGCCTCATTTTGAGGCTCCTCACTGAGAGCTTGCTGGTAATTGAATTGGAGAAGTGGGCACAAGTGTAGTGGGCTTGGAAGGGCCATAGCTGAAGGCAATCAGCTGTGACAGACAAAGGAGGGAGGGGGGAAAGTGGAGGAATGTATAATGAAATGTTCACACATTACACATACTGTTTCTTGCACCAACAACACCTTGAGCATCACTCCAATTACTTTTGTCCAGTTAGTTGAGATGAAGTTAGTCAGGACGCAGTGTCCTATGACAGGGCAGCGTTTGCATGCATGGCACGTCAATAATGAAAGTGGGTGGCAAAACAAAGCACATGCTTGAAATATCTCACTGAAAGACCCCTCTTGTCAATTACCCTTCAGAGTCACATTGGCCGCAACACACTCCACCTTGGCTGACAGGTGGCCAGGTAAATGCACTTTACACAAGCTTGAAAGCCTCACCGTTCAATAACTCTTTTCAGAAAATGGGCAATCATCCAGACCTCCACATGAACGTTGGGTAAAATACATACCAACAACAATGCAGGGAGATTTAGTGAGGATCTAGCAAAGCTGAAAAGACTTCTTTCAGTAGCAGATTTTGGAAAAGAGACTGGGGTGCGGTATGGACTTATGTAACCTCAAACACAAAAACACACACAGCAGGTACTGACTCTACCAGGCAGTACATTCTTCCTTTTTCACACATTTAATCTGACTGAATTTATCCTTTATATAGAGGCAATTGATTTTCTTCAGATTTCTTTTTGAATATCACAGCCCAATTTTCTACCGCTGTTGTAACCAGGAATAGATATTGTGGTGAAGAAGCTACGTGCACAGCAACTTAAGCGACAGCAACAAACTATCAACTTACAAACTTATCTATGTTCCAATCAGGTGTCATTTTAATTACTCCTCTTGTCTTCAACGGGACAGCAACACAACTAATGACTATTTTACCATCATCACAGTCGGATACATTTGATTATAGGCCTGGTATAAATATATGCTTTGAATAATGATGCCATTTCTCTTAGATATCAACTGAAACTAAGGCTTATTTTCCTATACAGATATAACAATTACCGGTACAAAAGTAGACTGCAGTAAAATTCCCCATGGTAAGTATTACTGTTGAAATTGTAATTATCATTGAAACCGTGTTTGATTACCACACTTTGAAAACTCTCTGTGATATTGTTCATTTCCTGGGGAAGCAGCAGCACTCCAGGCATGCATGTGCAGTTTGCAATGTTTGGCCTGTGAAAACATGAGTGAAGGCAGACGTATGGACAGCGCTCCACGGATCCAGGGATAGTGGGCTCCCACACCAAGAGCACGGACCCCAGTCTGAGCACACCTCCACCCCATACATCTCTCTCTGTCTGACTCTCTCTCTCATTGTGACATTCAGAATAATTTAATATGGAAAATGGTCAAACAAGCTCCACTATGACCTGTTCACTCAGAAACCGATAGGAGAATTAATAAGGAATTGCCTTGATTAGCAGAATGGACAGTGGCACTGATATTGATAAAATCCTATCAACTCCCACCCCTAGTGCAGATATCTCTTATGGCCATAAGGTTCCATCTTTAATGCACATCTGTATGTTTGATGTTTACATGTTAATATTTTAATGTTTCCACCAACAGAAAGTACATTGTGCATATTATTTTATTTGTTGTTTTTTTTCATAATACAACTTACTTATTTCAGTGTGTATAAGTACTTGAGCACATTTCAACAATACCTCGATAATAATGATCACTGTGATGTGAAATTGTCATATTGTTACATCTCTATTTTACTTTAAATGCATTTGTCTTTTGGCCTTCAAAATATTGCCCATTTATGCTTTACTTTTATTTATTTAGATGCAGCTGCAAGATTTAAACACACATTTTATCTTTAGTATTATATCCATCACTGTGCTCAAATCTGTCTGAGCACCAGGCATCAAAGTGGCCGTGTTGGTAATTGAGCTGGTTGTTACATTCACTGGTTAAGACAGAAACATGAAAAATGCTGTGAGTTATTGCTATGTACCCAGAAACTGCAGACCTGGAAAATTAGTTTAATGATTTTTCCACATTTACAACAACCTTAATATAGCCACAATTCTGCAGCGACAGATGAAAACTAAATGTGAAGGTAAATAATTGCTGTGGTAAGGTACATAAATGTAGGAGAAAACATAATAAAACATACAAACATATGCTTTCACAGTGGGACACAGCACAGCACTCTGTAAACATTTCCACAGCGTAGCCATGTTCACTTTCATGCACTTACAAAGGCACGTAAACACGCACACACAGCCTCAGGACAACACATCAATTTAGAAGAAAATAAAAAAAAGAAAGAAAGTGGAGGGGAAGGGTTAGTGAGTCATGAGGAAGAGGGGAGGGAATAAAAGACAAGACCAAAATTGTAGCAGTGCTGAGAAGAGACAATGTTCATTACAGACAAGAAAACTAAATTATTAGTAGGATTTTGGCCACTAGTGGGGTTCAGAATTGGAACCAAAACAACAGGGCCAGATGACAGGGCAGCAATCACATTAAAAACAGCACTATCAGCAGTTATTATGATAAATGTCATCATGTCTCAAATACCAAGCAGCAAATATTTTAGAAACGTAAAGTTAGAAAGTCCAGATCTGTAATAATAATAAAGTGTTCAGTTAACTTTTTTACCAAACAGTATAAACAGAATAAACTCAAAACACATCATAAACATTGTTAGTACCTAATAGTTGTCATTACTGCAATATAAATTAACATAAATATTGCTTCATCAGTCAGGCCTACTTGACCGTGGTTCAAAACCTTATTAGATTGTAATCCAATATGCACTTCTGTGTGCCTTGGCCTTCTGGTTATCCTGCCAACAGGAGTCACCATCTGGAGATTGAAAAAGATCTAATTTTACACAGCAGTTTTTAAGATTTCAGTCTTGGCTCAAACAACAGAATTGCCAACCCACACTCTTCTCCCTTGAGCAACAATCCCAAGAGGGAGAGAATAAGATGAGAGAGGTAAAAATGGACTGGCATTTCTCTTTAGTGACCCTTTTTCTGTTGCTTTTTCTCTTGTAATAGTGGAAAGAGGAGTGGGGTCAAAGGTGCGGGAGAGAGACAACAGCACAGAGTACATCCACATTTACTCTGCAAGGCAGACTGATGCGGAAAAACAGGATGGTGAGAAGAGACAAACAGAGAGACTAACAACTATGAGGTCAAAGATGAGCTGGGAGAGATTTACTTTGTGAGATAAATGTTTCTGTGTGTCTCCATGTTAATAAATGATTCTGATATCGGTGGGTTCAGCTACAGGCCAGTATTGTATAGAAACCATCTTAAGGTCAAAGGTGACTATAAATGCTTTGTGTTACAAGCAGCAAGAAAAAGGGCAAAGAGATTATGCACAACCATAGGTTTTATTTAAAACTATCTATAGATAATGTGTATCATCTTGGACTTATAATTAATTTGAATTATGTTATATTACCTTCCACTGTGACTCTAGGTAATTATTATAATACCTTAATATATTATAATTGAATTACAAAGCCTTACCAGTCTGAATTATTTCTTACAGTTTGCAGACTTGGCTGTGTTCCTGCCAAATGCACTGTAGCATAGATTTTATTGGCTGTTTACAGTGGCAAAAAAAGAAAAAGAAAAAATAGAGACAATACTTGGCAAGCCTGCAGACCTCCTGTCTCTGTGTGAAATATTTGACCTATGCATTCCTGAACATTACTGGCACTACTTATTTATTTTTAAAACTAAATTTTCCATCTAAAAATTAGATTATTTGTATTTCAGGTTTTTTTTGTAGTTAATAATCACCCTAACAAGATAAAGAAGAAAGCTCTTGTCCATATTATATACATATTGCTGCTATTATATGCACAGTTCTTTTATCTATCTATTATGTAGCACATTGTCTCTCAAACCCCTAAGCCTTGCAATGTATATTTAACAGGCTCTCATAATCCCCTGTCAAAATAATCTTTACTGATTTTAGAATGGGCCAGCACACCTCTAATTCTGACCTGAACCAAGAAAAGGTTAAGAATAGATCTCGACCTAAATCACCATGAACAAATTACTTCCTCAAACCCTTTTAATAAATTCAAGATAAAGAGTCTGTGACATCATATTTAGGCGCTACCTTTCAGTCCTACCCACATCATGCATTCTAATTAGTAGCACTAACAATGGCCGCCACGTTTCTCCCTACTGCCCAAATCAATACTCACTCATCTGCATTGATCATCGTTTTTCACAAGCTGTTTGCTCCAAAATAAATACTTCATGAATCAGATATGGGTGACATAGAGTTGTGACAGGCCTGTAGAAATACAATATTACTTTAGCGATCCACAGGCACATGCAGACAACATGCACACACTCACTATTTGTATACACACACACACACACGTACAAATCTCCACAACCAAGGCCAACAACAGCGTATGCAAGAGGTCTTGTGTGGGTTTCTAGGAGACAGAGAGCAGTGCATTGATCTCAGAAAAGCAGTGATCAAAAGAAGCTAGTCTTTGATAAGGATATTACTCATACTCAGTCCTAGCTATGCTAATGACTGCAACACAACCAAACACTCCGGCTCTCATCAATACTTCATCAATTGGAAGAGCCTAATGGGTCCAGAGGATGGAAAGGGCTGAAATGTTCCATTAGGTTAAATAAGGCACTGAAACAAGTTGTTTTGTGTTGTGTAAAGAAGCACATAACTGTTGTCAGTATGTTGTCAGTAGCCTTGTAAACTCAATATAATAAAAAAAAAAAAAAAATCTCATTTTACTATAAGAGAGCAGGGATGTTTTAGATGAGTTTTGTTCTGTTTTTTTAATTTAAACAAAATGGAAGTTTGTGAATCACAAGTTATGGATCCAAAAGGTTGAACAATGTATCTGTGCCTTACTGAGACAATCCTTACATTGCATAAAATACAAAAAGTGTTGCAGTCTTCTTTGTAAAATGGTAGGTAGTTTTATATGAATATTAGTGTACCTCCTATTGCTCAGATAAAGCAGGTTTAGTGTGCTGAATATTTTCCAGCTTTTAGAGGTTCAGCTGCAATTTGACTTACAATGACTGTAATGTGAGCTGAGCATGCCCCCCCCCCCTCCTCCCCCGCTCAACACACTCTATTATGAAGAAAAAACAGACTAATTAATAAAGTAAATAGAAAACCAAAAGTCTTGTTAGTGATAATTATCAACTTAAATGCTAAACTGGAATCATACTGGAACAATTAACAAAGGCTTCATTTCATTAGTTTCTAGTGTGTTTTCCTGCAATTATGGAAGTACTATGATAGTCCAATAATAAAAACCAGAGATTTACATTGTTTTGTCTCTCCTACTACACACTCAAAGCTTTGAATAGAGTCCAACAACAGATTATAATACAGGTTCAACCAAATATAACTAATGCTCAAGGTTATTATTATTCAAAAGGTCAAAATCAATTTGTTTAACAACCTGGGGGACAAAATCCCTCACAGGTCCTATTGCCTAAATGATTTAGCTAAAGCCTCACCACTGTGCACCTGCCCGCCCTTCATTTGCAGGATTTGAGCTAAGCTTTTTAGCCCTGCTGATGGCAGTTTGTTCATTTGAACATAAGAAGCAGAACTGCCTCTAGAGGTTGCCTTTGAGGACTATGGACGCTTATCTCATTTGTACCTAAACCGGTTTATACAAAAAACTGTATCTTGTATTGTGTCTAAGGTATAGAAGGTTAAGTACATTTTTTAACCACACCTTCATCTCATATCCCCCCAGATACTAACTACATGTATTTTTTTTTCCATTGCAAAAATGATGGATGAAAATAAAAACTAATTATTTGGAGTTTAATCGCCCATTGTTTAATCAGGATTATAGATTATGATTGAGGTCAGATTATTGTTGATAAACAATACTTTCAAAATGGCCACAATGGTAAATGCAATGTGTACAATAGGAAGATGTAGGTAGGAAACCTGTGCTGCTGTTTGGCACAATGAAAACACAAGAGGACACCAGCTGACACTGACACATGCACAATCAAAACACACGTTGACACACCATTTCTTCAAATGTAGCACAAAGTCTATAAGGCAAAATAACAAAAGTTATGAGTAAATTAAATATGAGCATCTCTGCGTGGAGAACAAAGATGAACACACTCTGCAGCATAAAACTACGGCCTGAGGCACCTAGACAGGAAGATGAGAAGTCAAGGAAAACAATGTCTGTGAGAACTTTCTTTCATTTCTTTTAGTCAGAGAAGTATAAATTGCTCCACCATCATGATACCTTACCCAGTAGTTCAAGGTCCTGCTTCAGTGGTGATGGAAGAAAGAGTAAAAAACGTTCAATAACACTGTTCCTTGTGATCTGAAGTCACACACAGAATGGACCACATGACCCTGTGCTTTCCCTCAAGTTGATTGCTTTGGGAGGTCTAACATTATACATATGTGCATATATATATATATATATATATATATTCATTCATTCAATTTCAACCGCTTAGTCCCTTTCGGGGTCATATATATATATATATATATATATATATATATATACATACATACACTTATAGTCGGGATGGGTCAAAACTTGTCCTGTGCAGTTGTAATGTTACCAGCAGGAAAGCTGCAAATGCCCTGACTAGGAGTGGCTTCCCTGATAACAACGCTGCCGCTGTTACCAGATTGATGTTGGGCTTGCTAAAGACAAACAGATATCTTTTGTCTGACTTTCAGATGTTTGGGGTCATCTGTCCATTTTTGGATTCAGACTGATTAACACTTGTGGAACTTTTAGTACACTTACAATATATAATACTGTTGCTGTCAAGCAGAGTAATGTTGGTTTGACTTAACCTGTCTCTCCTT
Source organism: Maxillicosta whitleyi (assembly GCA_029822895.1). Classification (NCBI taxonomy): domain Eukaryota; kingdom Metazoa; phylum Chordata; class Actinopteri; order Perciformes; family Neosebastidae; genus Maxillicosta; species Maxillicosta whitleyi. Next base: position 5,630,959 of record JAPSES010000236.1, read on the forward strand.
TGCCCTGTTTCACTGATACACACACACACACAATGTGACAGAGAGCACAGACAAAGTAGCATGACTATAAATAAGAGCATATCACAGTGAAGATTCTGAAACTTATCTTAAAACAGAACATATATACTTAATTGCTGCTCTTTTTTTAAGGGAGGGCATCCCATTTGGGGTTGCCGTTAGGAGCAACAGTTAGGTTAGGATTATTCTCTTATACACATTAGTCTTATGTACAAACATGACCCAAAAATACACACTGGAACACAGCTTTGTTTGTGTTTTACATTTACAAATGCACAACTAGATGAAGGCTAATATTATCAGTATGTGCAAGGTTAGTATGTGTGAAATTGTGTTTATGACATAAACCATGAGTAGAGACCAGAATGTCAAGCAGGTTTACATTAGTCAGCAGATGCAGTGGGATACATCATTAGTCACTCTGACACCCACTTCTGGCCCCTGCTTTATTGATGAGGCCACGCTCAACAACTACCCCCCTCTTAACACACAAACTGACACAAACACACAGCTCTTCTATAGTCCTAAAAGCAACAGGAGACCAGTTTAACATCTCAGGTCTCACTCCAGTGTGAAGTGACAGGTACAGTGGGAGAGAGTACTGACTGAAATGGATAGCAAAGCAAACATCTGTGTATAAGATTAACAAAAACACTGCACGATTCTTCAAGAATTCAAACAACCAGTCTAGAACATCTGCTCGGCACCAGATCTTCTGGGCAGGTTCTGAATGGCAGGGCGCGGTGACAGGGTGCCAAGTGTGTCACAGCAATGGGCTCAGAGCCATTTATGGCCTCCATGACTCTGACATTTAGCAGGATGCTGCAATTTGTCAGCCTCTCAGTCTGACTCACAAATCCACAACAGGGGACGCTCATAAAACATATTACCATTAGGCTTAATAGTGCAGTATCACAGAGCTGTGAGTGTGGATGCATGCAGTGTAAAATTAATGATGTATTTGTGGTTCCCCTCACTTCCATAAAATGACTGGTGGAAATATATTATGACATTAAAATGAAGAAAAACAGGTTGGGAGTCCTAGCTCTCAAACAAATGCATCAAAAAGCTCTATATCTTGAAGACAATTCATTATTTTTGAAAAGAAGAAATAATAACAGCAACACTGATCTGTATTTTAATTGGTCTCTTAATAAATAATGGGGGGAAAAAACATGTGTATATATATGCCATTTAAAAGTGTGTGTGACGAACAACAATAATACAAAACCCACGAGTGAGCTACTCTCTTTCCTCTTAAAACAGAAAGCTGTATAAATCTCTCTGCATCATGGCCTTTTAACAAGAGGCACTTAATTTTCAACAAGTGTAACATACAAAGAGTGACTGGAGGAGATGGATGCTCTCAAAATGAGAAGTCCCTGTTTTAGTCCAGTCTAACCACAGGGCAGAAAGAAGTAATGGTATAACTTCAGTTTTTC
>JAPSES010000236.1:5647038-5678631 GCA_029822895.1 Maxillicosta whitleyi
ATAGATAGATAGATAGATAGATAGATAGATAGATAGATAGATAGATAGATAGATAGATAGATAGATAGATAGAGGTGAGCTGCCAGACTATATAAAATATGGTGTTTCTTATTCTATTTATTCAGTGTATTGGCTTTGCACTGATACAATCATTCTATTTGTATTACAGCTAACATCTCCTTAAGCCAGTGATCAAAGCTGAACATGGTGGTAGACTTCCAAGTCAAGAGAATACGTTTCTTACTGACCGCCATTCCCAGGTGCAGGGCAATCTCTATATCAGATAATGCAGTGAATCTCTGATGCTTTTCTGTGGCGCTGCACAGTGAAGAGAACATATGATTCAGCTGTGATTTGAGTAATATCGCTTATGCATCACCTTATATAGAACTGGTCTGTAAGTTATGTAAATGCTTAAAACACTGTCAATAAAGAGGTATTTAAACATGACGTGAAATTTAAAGATGCACAGGATTCTCATTACTGATAAGTTAAAGTAGCCTACAAATTTTGATATTAAGCTTTCAGAATCTGGAGTGAGTATGGTGGATTTCCTCTCCGTTTCCTGATTATTATAATACGGAGAAGCATATGGAGTACTTACAGAAAGATGCCGTGACCCCAGATTGTGAGGTTAATAAAATATTTAAAGCAGTAGACCTGAGACTGTCATTAATCAGAAGCTGGTGGTTTTACACTTAGTTCAAGGACATGGAGGAGACTTGAGGATGGAAAGCTACAATATGTTTTAAATTTGTTACCACTAATCTGTTATTCTGGACTTGTCAGTGGATTCCATTTTCAAGGCAATAAGAAGACTTCACCAATTGCACGAGAGACAGCTGGTTCAATATCCTATTGATGCGGCATTGGTTAACACGTCGTATACACACCTCAGTATATGTAGTAATCTGCTCATGCACATAAACATTTCCTGCCATTCCCACTGCACATCCCCAAGGTTCAGATCTGTGCATGGAGTGCATCTTAATCCTCTTACTCTAACAGCAAATACACTTTATCACATCTCCGCATGTTAGCAATTAGAGCAGGTTGTGTCAAACTTTGCCGACAGGAGCATTGGGGATTTAAAGGGGTCTAATTAACAGCACGGTAAACTACCCCTGGCCCAGCGAGTGTACAATTCATTCCTCCTGCTCTCATTTTCATTATCAGAAATAAAGAGATGCTGAACAGAACACATCAATCCTACTATAGATAATTATAGGCAAAATGCTGAAGGTGGATAGACAGACAGCAGGGCTTGTCTGAATCAGTTACAGCGGTGAAGATAAGTGAAAAATAAACATGACTGGTAGCAAAACACATTAGTTAATTAGATGAGCTGAAAATAAGAAAATTGAGTTAAGACATTAGTACATACGTATGTATATAGTAGCTAACGCAGATGTGTATCCAAGTTTATCTTAAAAAACAAAACAAAAAAACAAGCAATTAAAATCATCCCATAACATTTTTAGCTGAGTTTCTGTCTTTTTTGATACTTAAACATTTTATCCTTCCACTTTTTTAATGTCTTTCCTCACTGTGTTCATCCTCATCACTCTCTTTGTTGCCTTTATTTAGTTATAGATTTTTTGTTCTGCTTTGAGCTGCTTTGACAAATAGAAAACGGAAAGTGCAACATTCTTTCATCTGGGTCAATAATCACAATAATTAATTCACTAAACTTAATGAATGAAATATTGGATCTGATTTATGGACTCAGTCTTACAAATTTTCACTCCATACAGATGGTGTTTCTCTCATTTGATGTCATTCGTAATTCTTTGCAGCTTAATGCAAAATGATTTTTTATTATTTATTACTATGTGAGCAATTAGCTACGACGTTATTAGAGATTCAGTTCATTCATTTTGATCTTTGTTCTGAACGATAGGAAGCCTCAGCTACTCTAACATGTGTTAGAGTATAATTTATTATTTCCATTTAATGAGTCTACAAACTTATTTAATGTCCAATTTGAACACTGTGTTCAAGACGCATTATCCTTCTCACGTCTTTTGTAAAATGAAACCTAAAATGACTTCTTTTCAAACAATGCATTGGATCTCGTTCACACAAATGACAGTGCAAATAAAGTCCATCAGTGTTACTGTCCACCCTATAGCCCAGAGTAATTCAGTAATGGAAAGTCCCATGGCACAGGGAGCTGGACTGTATTCAAGGCAGATGAATCCATTTATAATGAGATGTAATCACATTTACTCTGTGGCATATGGTTTGGTTTGCCGGGCTGTCAGTGACTTCTTGCTGAAAATGCACTTCTGGTCCAAAACCCAAAAAGAGAGAGGAGCACAGCATGTTCAGGAGGCTCCTCTGAAACCTTATTACCATAAATCAGACAGGCATCAAAAAGATTCTACATTGCTACTGAGCATCCTTGGATTTCTGCTGTTTGCTGATTCAGTGTTTTGGCACATTAGTTGCTTGATGGAAGGACTCAAGATATAATGCTGCCAGCTAGTAATTCACTGAAGGAACCCAAGAATGGAGTAACATGGGTGCACATTGTGGAAAAGGACCAGAAGGTCTAGAATAAGGTATAAGGTGTAATATTAAAGTGGATACATTATCTATCATCTATATCATCCTGGTATATTCCTCTTTATATATCTACACCTGAATATAGGTCTCACAGATCCTGCACTGTGAATTTGTTCTTCGACAGCTTTTGTAAACAACACAAATTGTCACTGAGCTGTGTTATATTTTTGTTCTCTTGCGTCCAGTGTTGAGGGAGACATCTCCTCTTTTACAGGCCAGGCAGGGCTAAACAAACATGTGATATGGAGTTATTGATTATGTCTGTCAGACCAAGGCTGGAATTCACAGGAGCTCATGCTCCATTCATTACACCAATAATTAAGACATGTCAGCCAGCCTCCCATGGACAGAAACACGGGTTGACAATGTCAGGAATTCTGAATCCTAATTTCCTCCTCCTTTCTATGTAGATATTGTGTACAAATGCACACAAGAGCAGCGACACAGACAGGGATCTATTTGTGGTATGTGTATTTTCAGGACTAAAACAGGCTACAGACCCTCACACAGCTGTGTCTTGACCTGCTGAGTGAGCGCGCATGTGTGTTTCTGTCAGTCTGTGCCTGCATCCATGTGCCTGCGTTTTGCTTGCATGTGTCGGTATGTGTTTGTTCTTGTATTATCACCCCGTCACAGAGTAATTACAAAATGCACCTGATCCACTTCCCTAATCAAAGGGGGAAAAAAACACCACCAGCCTCTCTGTCTTCTACTTTAGGGGAGATAAAGAATGAAGGAGACATTTGATCTGGTTTTCATCTCTTCCTCTTAAAAATGTCTGCCTCATTGCGTCTCTAGGAGGTCAGGGAAATTGGATCAAAGTCGGCAAAAAGACTGTGGAGTGATTGGAGCAGTGCAGGTTTATTATCAATCAGATGATTGCCCTTTCCGATAAAACAGGTGTTCCTCCTCTGGAATATCCAAAACATTGCATCCTGACACTGCTGGGAACATGCAGACATCCAACTATTTGGATCAGTATTTGTTGGTGCAGGACAATTATTTACATTTGTTTTCGAACAAATGTAGAAAAGGGCTTAACTCACTCCTAATTCTTCAGTAAACTATCATCTTAATTGTGAACACTTAATTATAAATATTTGTTTATGCTTTCCATAAACTCGGAAACAAACATGTGCCAACATCAAAATAAAATCCAAAATTAAGATTCTAATGCACTCTCACTGAGCACAGGATTTTAATCAGAGCTAAGAATTTATAACAGGGGTGTCAAATATATGGCATGTGGGCCAAAAGCAGCTCACCAAAGGTTCCAATCTGGTCCATGCAATGATTTTGCAAAGTGAAGCAGTTCAGGCACCACATACAGTCCATTTAAGTTTCAAGTTTCAAGTCTATAAATACAAACTTCCCCAAAATTTTAGCAATATTAAATGTTTTGTGCCTTTGTAGACCCATTGTGTTCTCCAATGCAGATGTAAAAATGTTTCTATAGAAATTTCAGGTTGTTCAAGGAACATTTTCATAATCTAATTTTACTCCTGTACATTAAAACAATGAGGAAAATTCAGAGACATCATCTGTAAGTTATTATGCTAATAGTTTACTGGTCACTTGAGATTAAATTGGGTTGCATGTCACCCCTGAACTTAAAAGGAGTTTGACATCTCAGTGTTATTATCTATGCAAACTGTACTTTACATATTTTAGTTCAAGTAGGAAAACAAAATGATGTTAAAATAAAATATATCCAGAATACAAATAATACACAACACAGTTTAAAATATTGAAATGAATATTATGGAAAATGCTATATTTGTCCTTTAGCAAATATTTTGTTTCTATTTGACTCATCTCCTAAATATTCCATTACCATATCACACAAAAACACACTCACAAATGAGCATTCCCCTTTGAAGCATGCGGCATATCGAAGCTGTATGAATCTACAGAAATCTGTGCACCCGCGAGAACAACCCTCCAAGTGTATGGTATGATGCAACCACCTCAGCTGTGCACATTTTGTATACCAAGTAAAACATTTCCCTAGACATGTCAGCTGCTGATACCAGAACTGATCCTGTAGGTATGCAAATCCACAGAGACAGACACAAAACACTGCAAGTGCTCTGCCGAGAAACCCTTGCATTCTGGGATACTCATCAAAATTCCATTTAGAAAACATGGAATTAATTAGAACATATATATGCTCCCTGAATTCCCATTTCACTGGAAATCGATAACAGGCTGCCCATCTGAGCAGAAACTGCTGTTTACTTAGATTTCACTGGAACTGTCATAGTGTGTTGATTTAGCCTCAGTGTGTGTGTGTGTGTGTGTGTGTGTGTGTGTGTGTCTGTGTGTCAAACACTGGCTGACCATGCATGTCAGTCCACAGCTGGTGGCTACTGACAGATCTCTGTTCCACATCTTAGAAGAACCCACCAATTACTAAAGCCCACCAGGAATATAAGAATTACAATTTTAATGAAAAACATGCAAAGACATCTCTTGATGTAGTGATAAAAATGAAAGCTTTTACCGTTAGGAAATACAACTGTGTCTGCCAACCATTATGTTATGGTTAACCCATAAAGACTGAGTGCTACTTTTGCGTCAGTTCCCAAATGTATTTTAACCTTTCTTAAGTCGCCACATGTTGATTATGAATCTTCAGGGTCTGTTTTCAATACTAGTACTGCTGTAGCAACAATTTTTGGCATGCAGGGTGCCCTAAGCTGATGAAATGGGTCAGGTGACGTGGTTAAATAAGCAAAACTCTGGGTGGGATGTGGTTGTGGTTATATTGGCACATCATTGGCACATTGTGTTTTCTATATTTTGTCTCTTGCTTCCTAACGCCAAACTAAACCTAATGATTTTATAACCAGGACAGTGTTTGGATAAGCCAATGACACCAATGCAACAAAAATATGATGCTCTACTAGTACCCTATGATGACAAATGGAATTCTTTGGTCAAACTAAGACTGTGAATGTGTTATTGTATGCACAGAAAAAGAAAAGCCGACATATATGCAATAAATGTCTTCTGGGTCCAATCAAATGAAAGTCGACATCAACATTAACATGAAAAAAGTGAATTTGTACACATCATTTATTAAGTGGGCTAGGTTTTTAGCTAAAGATCTCTATTTTATGTTATCCTTTTTAAAATACTACTCGTAGAAAAAATGTTCCAACCAATTTTATCAATGGTACTTTTTACACTATAGCCATAGCTGAAATTTGAAGGTAAAAATTATATCTTAAATATGTGAAAATTTATTTAATGGGTAATAAGGCTGCTCCACCTGAACGTTGGCATCTGATGCACCAAAGCAGTCTCCCAAGATCAGCAAGGTCGCTGGATGAGGTGGAATGGCATTTAAGAGAGGAAGGTCACATGGGGAGGGCTATGGAACATGGAGTCTAACAAGCTAAGTTTCATTATTGGAGCCACATATGATGTCCTACCCTCTCCAGCCAACCTTCATCTCTGGCACGGAGAAGATCCAACCTGCCCCCAGTGTGCAGCCCTAGCAAACCTCAACTGGTGGTGAGACCAGCCTAGTTCAAGGAAGGCCACTGAGCTTGAGCAGAAAAAAGTAACCATCAATGCCATGCTCCTAAATTCTCAGGCGCCTTTTTCATATCTAACAGCCTCTTTAATTCCTGAAGGGGTTATGCCCACTCAATGCAGCCAGGGATTGGGAAATGCGCAACGGCCTGAGCCAGAGGTTCATCTTCCCACCTGAAATCACAGTGACCAACCAACACCCAGATCTGGTTCTGTGGTCCAACACCTGCCGGCATGCCTTCATCATCGAACTGACAGTCCCTTGGGAGGATGGCATTATTGAAGCGTACGAAAGTAATAAGCTGCGTTATGCCAACCTGGCAGCTGAAGCAGAGGAGCGAGGCTGGAGTGTGAGGGTGCGGCCAGTGGAGGTGGGCTGCAGAGGTTTTGGAGCCAGTTCCACATATAGGTTACTCTGCTTACATGACAGAGACTGTTGAATATTACAAATGGTTCCACGTGTTACTGCTTGACCAGACACTTCTGTATTTTATTTTATACTCATTACCTTTGCTCTAATCATCTTGTGGCCTTTGAGGCTCACCTTTCCCTCATAGTACAGACTGGGAACTACTGGTTTCAATAATCATTCAGTGTGTGCTTAAGGGTCTCGTATAATTATGGTTTCATGAGGCTGTTCTGCTGCAGCTCAAGTGTCCAATCAGCTCATAAGCATGACCTATCTGCTCCTGTTCATATAGAAAAACTTTTCTCACTGACCAACAGATCTGTAATATATGCACAGGGTTAATCTTGAGTGTTGGTGTTGATGCACTTAGAGTAATGGCAGGAATTATAGAGGTCTGAGTTATACATAGTATATTTCATTATGCAGAAGGAGATACACACACGTGTGTGTAATGTACACTGGCCGTTTAGCAGTTGTAGAAAAGTGAGATGGTGAAGGAGAACAGGTAGAGAAAGGTATAGTCCACAAACTTTTAATGTTTTCATCAATCCATATTTACAAAGTGCACATGCCAAAAAACAAGTGGCAGTCAGAGGAACAGGATCTTCTCCAGCAGCCAACCCACAAGTGATGGAAACAGGCATCTTATGTACGTATGTATGTAGAAATGATGATAGAAATGATCATTGTCATGATTAAGTGAATTTTTCTCAATTAGTTTCCATAACAACCACAGTAAAAAATAATAATAATAAAAAAAAAAAAAAACAGGACAAAGATGATAGACAAATAGAAATACCTTATATTTACTATCTTGTGAAAATATTAGAGAACCCTGATTTTTTTTCAATTAAATAATTACTTTTTTAATTACTCTCTAGTAGAGAGAGCAGCAGTAGGTAGTGTTGCAGGCAGAGGGGGGAGGGGCAGAGGAGGGGAGCGAAGTGATTTGAATGAGAGGGAAGAGCAAAGTGAGCGAGCAAATCGACACAACCAAGAGTAGGCTATATGTAACTGAACGTAGAGGAGAGAAACTGAAACTTGAGTATCGATTCCATAGCACAAGTATCAATGTAATACTGATGCTAAAGTGGTGTTGATATGGTACTGATACTTAGTATCAATACTTAGTATCAATCCGCCCACCCACTATCTTTTAGCTGATGGACCTGGACACAAGGACAAGGTAAGCACCAACCCATTAAAACACTAGTCACTAAACACTTTAAAATCCACTAACACATGCACAAACACTAAACAAAGCTAAACTTAACCCATAAAGACCCAAACATCCATCATCGACCAAAACCATCTACTGATTTAAACTGTTTAACATCTGTTGATTCACAAATCCTGTCAATACATGTAAATCATGTTTGTAAAATGCAGTTTATCATCTTTTCACAGTCATAAAATGTGACCCATTTGGAGTTGGATCAATGACAGTGGATGGAAATGCTTGTTTTATGTGCAGTTAATGAAAGATTCGACTGCAAAAGTCACATTTTCTGCAGTTTTCTCTGTTTTTGATATAATGCCCTCAACTTTAATGTGACCTTTAATGAACATCTTCACGATCAGTGAATAAAATCTAGGACAACATCAGATTTATTTAGATAAAATACAAAATACAGAAGATAATACTATAAATAAATGGTGATACATGACTTTAGAAACATTAAATATAGAAAAATTTAATTTGGGAACTGACACAAATGTTACACTGGGCCTTTATGGGTTAAATATTGCACATTTATGTTGCACAGTCTGTTTAAAGTCTAATTTATGTCTCCCTTTGTCTCCAGGGCCAAGCAGCCCCCAATTAAAGTGCTTGTGCCACCGGATCAAAACATGGAAAAGACAATAAATAATCAAACTGCTTTTAAAATCAGCTGTGTGCAATTATTTTTGTATGTGCAAATAAGCTTGTTTAAAGTGTTGTGTGCTGTCAAAAGTGCTAAATATGTAAGTTAAAGTGCCCAAGTGAAGTTGCGTGTACTTATAAGTAACAAATGGGCAGCATGTGAGTGTGATTAGGCTTGAGGAATGAAGGAGTATATAGAGCAGCATTATGTAATTAGGATACAAAGATGTATCAGAGTACATCTTTAAAGTATGATTACACGTATTGATTTGCTCAAGGGTATGAGTGCAGTGCAGGTTTAGACCGCATTGAGTCAAAGCGCCAAAATCCATCCTCAGCATCCTTCACCTTTAACCTCTTCTCTTTCCTACTGTCATGTTTGTCTCTAAGCCTCCCGTCTAGTCCTTAGAATGTTTTATCTCGCTTCCTTTTTCAATCCACGACTCCCCTTCAGTTTTCCTACCGTGCATTGATTTTCCTCTATCCTCCAACTTGATCTGTTTCCCAAATCCCTCAACAATCTTCCTCCCGTTCTGCCTTTATCTGTCGCCTTTCCTCTCTCATGGCCTCAGCCTTCCTTCATCTCTCTAGTCTTTCTTCCTTCATTCACCTTAAGCTGCAGTTAATGATGAATGAGATGAACCTCCCCTGGGCTCAGACCTCTGTGGCTCTGTGGGATTGCGTTCAGCTACCCACTGGACTTTCAGGCCTAATTCCTTATTCATGGGCTGCATCAACTCCAGTTCTACCAGTCCTCTGTAACTCCGGAGACCCATCACTCTCATGACAACTACTTTCAAAGTTGATGCCTTTTTTTTTTTTTGCACCTTAGTGCAATTTATCTCCAAATTCATTTGTTCTCAAAGCAGCTTACATCCTTCGGCCTACCTGCACCGTACGAATGAGAATCGACTGTTTCCTGTACTAGAATCTGTCTGTACATTATAGACAAGGAAATCTAAAGACCTGTGTATAGAGATTTAACGCTTTAAGACTTTCCTCAGTTGCTGAAGTATAATCCATGCTGATTAGTATGTTTTGCATTTTTCACACATATTTGTCGCCACATTCAAACATATTCTCTTCAGTCAAACTATAAAGTGTTCAATACCTTCCCTGAGGGATTATTCAGCGATACAAAACCATTTCAGGCTTGAATTAAGTTGCCCCCCCCCACACACACACACACACATTTTTCAGGGGATTTCAGAGAGCTTATAGATATTGTTATTCTGACAATTTTTGAAGTAAAAGCAGTCATCTTTTTCAGCACCATTCCCTGGAAAATTACACAACAATCACAGAGCAATCACTTCCAGTAGTTTTTTCAGTGAATGAGAGGGAGGTGAGCTAAGCAGTCGGTGTGAATGCTACTGGTTCAGACGAGAATACTGGGAGGATTCACTGGACATCCTGCAAGTGGCTGCTATCGGGAACACAGTGCCCTCCTTTCAGTAAGCAAGCCAACAAGTCTAATCTGCATCGTGAAAAAAGAGGAGAGTTAATGTGCGAGAGAACAGAGAGAGCTTTTACAGGCCTATGTGTCTATAGTTTTACTGTTTATGCATCGGCTTTAGTCTTTGAACAACTAGGCTCCTAATTAATGCTGTCTCCTCTGCACTGCATTGTAATGCTTTAATGTAATTGCATGTGGGTCAGATCCCAAGTCCTTCCAGTGGCGTTTTGACTCCAGACTGAATCAGAGTGGCCAGATAAATCCAGTTTCTTAACACTTGTCAGTACACATTCACTCACATGTTCTGTATGCATACAACGCAACATTGAAACAGAATGCATCATGCTGTGTTTTCTATATGTGTGTGTGTTGTGAGGCAAGAGAGGGAAAGAGTTGTGTAGTCTTTACTAATAAAGGCGTGATAAATGCATCTCTTCGGTTTCAGCAGCAGAGGAGCAGTGAAAGAGGCAACGGAGAAGAAGCAGAGCAGAAAAGAAGACTGAGGTTCCTGCTTTGCTCCCTTCAAAGCCTTGAGCCACATTGATCACTTCGTCCCCATTTTCACATGAATATTAACCATTAGTTATGGTTCGTGAACAAAGACGCTGAATATTCTGGAACTCTGGAATAAATTAGAGGCGTGGATGTGAAGTATAGAGCAAAGACTCTACTGGATGCTTTAAGAATATCAAATAAAACACACTTAATATAATGAAATTGTTATATTTAATTTGCACACATTCAATATTTCTGTATCTACTGTAATGTTTGTGTTGTATTTCTGTTAACCCTAACCTGGTAGATGTTAGCAGGTTAAATATCATAATGATACTACATTCATTATACAATGCATTAAATGAGGAATCCCAAACAGCTATAGATATCACCATATGTTTTTTTTTTTTTTTTTAAAGCATAAGATAAACCTGTATATATATGGTCCAGGCCTGTTGAAGACCTAAACAGCAGCTGACAACCAAAAGCATCCACTGATATGAAATATTTAAAAACTTTTCAACCATTAAGTAAAATTTGGTTTCTCTGCTTTTCAGAGACATCAGATGTGATGATCAGTGGAAACACCACCATTTTTTGCAACATTAATTCACCAGTGAAGCCCATTTAGTTTGACAAATGTCAGTGGTTGTAGAAGCTTGTTTTCATGTTCAGTCAGTGATCTATTTTGTAGAGGGAATCATTTTGTCCTCGGCTTTTCTTTTTCTCATATAACAACCTCTGAGGTTTTTAAATGTAGGAAAATATCCGATTTTGCAGAGGGTAGTATTTAATTAAATGGTGATAAATTCAATATAAAGGGAAAAAAATAATGTAAGTAATGTAATTTGTAATGTAAGTTGCTACAAAAAAATTCTGTTTCACTAGTCACTTTTCCATTGACCCTTAAATATTGCAAATATAAGTTACTCATAAAAATTTACCGAATGGAAAAACATCAGTTTTGCCAAAACTTATTTTTCGATTAAAAATTTTTGTGCTGCCAAGAGGTGTTTTTTTTGGGGGGGTATTGTGAAATTGGCATATTATGCAAAACTGCAATGAAAACACCTTTTACTGCAAATAGAGTCATGTGAATTAAAAAAACATCTGGATGTGGATGAACATTATAACAACAGAAGAAGAGTTTTACTGAAACACGGTGTGGTATATGAGGACACACCAGGAAACCGAATAACTGTATAATTTAGTAGGAGATAGAAGGGTCATATATGATAATGATGAATATATCTGTAAATCAACACCATATTTACATTTGTGGCCATGTTTACAGAATGGCTTCTCATGTCATCTTGCGATAATAAATAAACAAATCATCCATCCATCCATCCATCCATCATCTGCCATTTATCCTGGGTGGGGTCACGGGGGTAGCAGCCTAAGCAGGGGGGCCCCAGACTTCCCTCTCCCCGGTCACTTCATCCAGCTCCTCTGGCAGGATCCCGAGGCGTTCCCAGGTCAGCCGAGAGACATAGTCTCTCCAGCATGTCCTGGGTCTTCCCCGGGGCCTCCTGCCAGTGGGTCACCAGGGAGGCGTCCAGGAGGCATCCTGATCAGATGCCCAAGCCACCTCATCTGGCTCCTCTCAACGCGAAGGAGCAGCATTTCTACTCTGAGTCCCTCCCGGATGACCGAGCTTCTCACCCGATCTCTAAGGGAGAGCCCTGACACCCTGTGGAGAATGCTCATTTCAGCCCCTTGTATTCATTCTTTCGGTCACTCCCCAAAGCTCATGACCATAGGTGAGGGTAGGAACGTAGATTGACCGATAGAGAGAGCTTCGCATTTGTAATTTAATGTGAAAACTGACATCAACATTTAGTAAATATCGGTAAAGTTTTGCACGTAAGCCTAATGGAAAATGACATATAAATGACATATAAAACTGCACAGAAACACAGACACATGCTTTAACGTTTGTCTTGTAGTTTAACTTTAGCATCGTTGGTTCTATCATTGTTATCGCACCCAAACTAGAAACAGTGACACAGATACTGTAACAAAAACACACACACACACATTGGAGGAATGAGTTTTTTTTGTGTGCAGTTTTTAGAAAAACTTTATAAAGAAGGAGTTTAAAGCTAAAAGTTTCTGGGAGAACTTTCTGATCCTAGCTCCGCTCTGTTTAGTTACATAACTCGACAACATCTTGTGCCTGTCTGTCTATCATTCCACCTCCTGTCTGTCTATCTGTCTGTTTAGTGAATCCTTTATTTTTTTGAGCTTTTACTATCTGTCCCTGGCAATAGGCATATCATTTATTTAAGGCTGCCATATTCAAAGCTGAATTCATACATAATGAATAGCTCTTATCATAAAGAATCACAGCTAAGGCTAGTTTCTCTTATGTGAATCTAACGGCTGTTGTGTTTCTTCTCCCAGGCTAGTATCTCTGCCAGTCTGTGAGGCAGGAAGCAAAATGTCTTTCTCTCTTAGTAATATTTACATTGTATGACACCAGCAACGCCCACATTTACTGCTTGTTTGACCCATGGATCATTCCTGTATGTTTTATTCATCTCTGCTGTCACATGAATGTTTTATAGAGGCGTCTAGCTGTCGCTTTTCCTCTCACTGGTTTTTCACTGTAAATGTACAAGAATGAATGTTGATCACAAGCTGTTTCTGTGGGCGTGTTCTTGGATTATCAGCTCATTGCCTTTAAGTATCCAATTAATTGCAGAATCATTGTGTGTATTCCCCAAAGGACAGAGAGATTTAATTAGATATTTAATCTAAATGGCTAACTAAAATGAAATATTCATGATTTTACATAGAAATTTCTTTAGAGACCCTTGGCAATGTTCTGTTTCATATCAAGTGGGCACAATATTGATAAAGAAAATATCGCGCGTTAACATTGTCTGTGCTGCTAGGATTCTTTCATTTCAGAGACATATCAGGTTTTAAGCCTATCTTTGATTGTATCCACTGCAGAATACAAAATATTAAAGATTTTTCTTCCAGGCAGCATCAGGATATGACTAGTCATTGTTTTTGGCTGTATTGAACCAGTGAGAATATCAGGAGGTTAACCAGTTTTTAAGGCGAAAAAGGTATTATTTAATGCTGAGGATGTATTAAAATCATTTGGACCCCCAAGGGACAGAGAAATTCCCAAACAAATTCAAGTCTGACAAGTACTATAAGTTTGTCAAGCTGTCATAAATATGGTTAAAAATATAACTGTCCCAGTGGAGCACTCTTTTCTGACAGGATGACAGATTTAATCCACAATCATCCACATTTAGAAAAGTTAAAATATGGCAAGTTAAGAGCACTGAAAACTTTTATTTCAATGACGTTTCAGCCAAGTAACAGAATATTCGATTAGAGTCTTGCCACTTCCTTGGGTCATTATGAATTCAGAAATATGTTAGAAACTTCATAAAATGACTGTGCTCTATGTACTTTACAGGAATAGAAAATATCTTGACTCAGAGAGCACAACAGAGTGGATATTCTGTGGTGGAATTCTACTGTCACAACGTTAATGGAAGAGAAGGTTTTTCCTGTCCCATCTGTCACCTCTCAAGGTAAGGGAGGTTTTTTTTTTTTTTGTTTTTTTTTCCATCTGACTGGACCAATACCTCGTGGGATGGTGTCAGTTTCACTGGTCCATACAGTGAAGTGGTTGATCATGTAGGGATTGCATTCCTCCCCTGGAGATTTCACCATTATCATGACTGTACACTGGGCAGGATTGCACCCAGGCCCCCAGGGTTTCTTTCAACCCAGATCACTGTGTTGAAGTGCTATATAGTTTGCAGCCCCCATGAGAATGGAACACCCTCACAAGCTCTGCAAACCCTTTGACCTGCCAGGACCTTGGTCAAAATCTTAACTGTAATAAAGTTTTTTCTGAGCGTGCAAAGGGGAGGAGACTAATCACAGCCTCAGGGGAGATAAAGAAAAGCATTTACACTCAAAGGCATCGTGACTTGATGCTCAATCATCGGAGATAAAGCAAAGCAAACTGTATACAGCATTGTAATTAAGGGGATTTAGAAAGATTAAGGGCTTAAAACTTTAGTGTATCCCAGCTGTGTGTCCATTCAAATGTGGTCAATAGTCTTCTAAGGATTATAATAAGATGACAGTCGATTTAGACTTGAGAATTTAAGTATACAAGTATTAATTCCCTCTCATTGGCTGAAGCAATGACGTCCTTTTCCAACATCCCAAGTGAATTTTCCACAGATTAGTCATTTGCTGTGCATCTATTTCTCTCTGGATTTGAACGCACCAGAGTATAAGGAAACAATAGAGGAAACCACAGCAGAGCAATTTGACAAACTATAAACCCATTCCAAAATCATTGGGATGCTGAATAAAATTAGAATTAAAACAGAATGAAGTGATTTGCAGATCTCCTACACTCCTGTAGAGCTCAGATATTGTACCATTTAAAAACATAACATGCTGTGCTGTGCACTTTTAATTCTCCTCAGCCAAATTTAATGTAATTTGTATTTTGTTGAAAGTCACTGCCCTATAATTTAGAATAGAATGTCTTTACATAAAGCATATTACATGCATAATTATATCTGAAAGTACTCAGATATCATAACTGCACAAGGCCATTTGACCTTGATAAACTAGGTCAAGGTCACCTATTTTCAATAGACTTCTGCTCCATGCCAAGATACACCCACAGTCTACATTTGGTGCAGATATCTCAATGCATTCTCCAGATAATGTGATTATGTTGACTGGATGGACAGATGACAAAACGATTACAATACCCCTTCAGCCAGTTGGCCAACGGGTAAAAATACATTTCATGACAGCAACACATCTCAAAAAAGTTGAGACTGATCCATGTTTATGGCATCTCTTCTGATTTTATCAACAGTCTGTGAACATCTGAGAAATAAACGCAAGGCCTTCCCTGAAAATAAATCAATAAATAGACATTTCTGGACGGGAGCTTATGTTGCGTTATAACTTGTACACCCTTCAGCATTGATGCTGTCTTTCCAGATGTGCAAGCTGCCAATTCCATAGACACTAATGTATCTTCATACCATCAACAATCCAGGGTTTTGAACCAAGTGCTAATAATAAACCATATGGTCTGTCTCCTATTTAGTGAGGAGGATTCAACATGTATGATTTCTACTGAATTTAATTTAAAATGATGTTCACAGACACTTCATTTTGGAAATCTTCTACAGCCCATGCAATGATTTCTGCTCCCGAATCCTGCCTGGTTTTAATGCATTGCTGCTTATATTATGAAGTGCTTAAAATCAATATATTGCAATATTGATTTTCAGCCTTGTCCTTTATGTAGGGAGGTTCCTGAAGGTTCTCTGAATATTTGATTAGATTAACCCATAAAGACCCAGTACTACTTTTTTGATACTACAGAAATATATTTTCTTCTCTCTACTGTAACCTTTATTAAGCAATTTATCACAATTTATTCTAATATTAATCTCTGCATTTTGCTTTTTTGTGTGAAAATCAGATATTTGACTATTGACTATTTCATTCACTGATCATGTAGATAACAGGTGTCAAACATGTGGCCTGGGGGCCAAATCCGGTCCGCCAAAGGGTCCATTCTGGCCCCTGGGATGAATTTGTGAAATGCAATATTTACACTAAGATATTAAGAGTCATTTTAGCTCAGGTTCCACATTCAGACCAATTCAGTATCATAATCTATCATATCATAAACCTGTAAATACTCACAATTCTATTTTTTGTCTCTTCGTAAATGTAAACATTTTCATACATTTACACTAAAACAAAGTATCATTTTGCAAAAAATCTGAACAATCTGAAATGTATGTAAAAGTATGTGCAATTTTAATAATATTCTACCTGTTATTAAATATTTTTGTGCATCTGTAGATTGACTGTGATCTGTATGTTATAATGTACATGTGGAAATGATAAACTAAAGCATGACAGAGTTAAAATGACACTTTCTTCCGTTTGTTCATGTTATTCACCTTGTTTGAAGGGATAGTTTGATTTTCATCACGTAATTTTACTTTTTATACTATAAAACATAAATAAAAGTTTAAAGTTGACATTATTTAGAAATTATTGTGTTCTTATTTTACTGGTCTGGCTCCCTGCAGATCAAATTTAGCTGATGTGGCCCCTGAACTAAAATGAATCTGACACCCCTGATGTAGATGATCATAAAAAGCTCAGATTAAAGTTAAACAGAGAAAACTGAGGAAAAAGTGACATTTTCAGCAAAAATATATCATTAACTAAACATAAACCAGCATGCATGTCCAGTGTCATTGATACAAATCCATGGGTTTTACTGGTAAATCAATATTGTAGAGGATGATGGTGTTTCCATGGCAACTATGGAGCCTCAGAACATCCAAATGGGTCATAATTGATGACCATGAAAAGAAGACAAACTGCAGTTTACATCAATTATTTACATGTATTGATAGGATTAGTGGATCAATAAGTATTAAAGTCTTTAGATCAGCAGCTGTTTGGGTCTTTATGGACTACGTACGTATGATGGTGCATCTTCACAACTGTACGTTGGTGAACAATACTCTGAAACCATTCCACAATTTTTTTATTTAGACGCAGTCTTTTGCAGATTGTTGAATCTCTGACTCTGCCTCTTTAAAATGTTTTTTTTTTTTTTTAATTAATTTATTTTTTATATCCAATCGTATTACTGACCTGCTGCCAATGAACCTATTTAGTTGCAAAATGTTCTTCAGGCTAGTTATTTTTACAATAACTATGTTTTCCAGGCCTTTGTTGCCCTCATCCTAACTTTTCAGAGACATGTTGTGTCATCAAATACATTTTATTTCTTTTTACATTTTAAACATTTGATTTGTTTTGTTCAAAGTTCAAAAGTTCAAAGTTTGCTTTATTGTCATGTAACTGTACATTCCCAGCATACAGTGTACATGAAATTCCAGTCCTCCCAGACCCACAGTGCGAAAGGCAATAGGCGAAAGACAATAAGACAGTGAGACAATAAGACAGTTATCATAAAGAGCATAATGAAATGAAAGAGCATAGGATTGACATTAAACAGTAGACAATAAACAAACAATAAATAATAGACAAACAAGGCACTGGTGCTATTTACATTTAGACAGAAAGTGAGGTAGTGCAATGTAGTGCAAATAAGAATAATAAATAATAAGCTGTGTAAAGTTTCTGTATGTTCTACTGAGAATAAAGTATGGGTTTATGACAAGACTGTCAATCATATATATGAAAAAAAAAAAACAACCTAAAACTCATTTGTGGTTTGTTTGTGAATCTATATTACAATATACTGTTTTATACAAATATATGTAGCTGCCTAAAGCCATAAGTCACTGTACATTAAATCTTCACATCTCATGACCCTTACAATCTTAATCACTTCAGCTTTGCCAAAATGTGGAAGACCTTTGAAGACGCTCACACATACAAACACACACCATACATGACCTTTCACAGCACATTGCTTCAGGATCTGGACAGCGCTGTGCATTTACGTCACACACTATAGCACCATGCACCTCTACCCTGTACTGTTCCCCACTGGGTAGTTCTCAGGAGGGAAAAAAAAACAACCACACATACAAACACAAGCACAAACAACACACAATTATGCACACGTCCCTACATCGGGACATCTGGAGCAGGAACATGAGAGTGATGGCACTGCAGACTGAGCACCCAGGGCTATGTCACATCCACACTCACTTTCACAGCACAGCATAAAACAAACAAAATCACACACATAGACACCAGCAAACAGATCTGTAAAATCAGTTTGAACCATGTATAACAAAGGTTTTTGGTTCTAAGTTACTGTGGAGAGACTGCCAGATAAGGCAAAAATTATCATAATCACATTGTGGAATCGCTTCAGATTTTTTTCCAAAATGAGTTTGAGCCTTGAGGAATAACAGTGAGCTGAGCATCCACAGGGGGGCCAGGGAGGTGAAACTGAAGTCTATAAAGATCCTACAGAGGTTCTACAATGTGCAGTGTTTCTCTTTCTGGATCTGGTTTCAATTAATTCTGCTCCCTTGGTCTACAAGTCATTTTTCCCTAGAAATCACCTTAAAAACCTTAAAAAAACACAACCAAAAAAAAAAAAAAAAAAAAAAAAGCGTTTGGCATCAAAAGAATATTAAAGTTTCCCTCTGACAAATCCAAGCACACAATTAGTGTTTGACTGAGCATGAGCTCCTTCCTGTACTTTACTGAAGTATTTCTTTTTCTAACTTTTTACTTTTTGCTTCTTATGTTATGAAACAAACCTCTATTTTTCTACAAACATGCTCATTATGTACACTTGTATGTATTATGTGTTCAGGGGAGTCTTTGTTTATTTTCATTTTGCATCACGTTGCCTCAATAGACAGGATAATTACGTATATATATAAAAAAAAAAGTCATCTCTTGCAACATCCGTCGGTGTGTATTGTGCATGACAAACACAAGATGAAAACAACTTAGAAGATATAACAAGATGAAACAGACATGAGAAGGAGATGGGGAAAACACTGAGAGGAAAAGACTAAAAACTGATACATATTGAAGTTAATGTTCATTATTCTCACTGCATTGTTTTCTATCTGTCTGACTGATGGTTTAATAATCTCTAAATTAGGTTGGATGTGAGGTTCTGTTACAGCATTATACTGTATATATATAAACATCCAATAGTACTGCGCTCCAGAAAGGTACTTATTATTGTTAGAATTAGAATGCATTCCAGAGCCTGTTTTCCACTTTTACCTTAGTATCAGTACTTCACCTTTTACCAAAGTCCATCCTTGAGCTTGAGTAAAAGATTTACTTACTTTTCTGACCTCTGAAAACAGGTACATAATATGACTTTGAAAATGATCCCAATTTATTTTCATATGCTGTTTGACCTATGTTATGGACAGTATGTAAAAACACTCGAGCATGAAATAGACAGGGTTATATTTTCATGGTCAATAAACGTCCATTCTTTTTATCAGTGTTTCTTCTGTTATTATTTTTACATTCTTTTCTATTTTGTATTGACCTGTATTTAGTCACAGTCATGGTTCGATGTGTCAGTGTGAATGCATGCAAACACTAGAGGGAATAGTCAGTCACTCTCCAGGTTTCCCATGGCAACGGAAACCAACTTTCACTCAAAGTTAGACAGTTACAAAATTCCCAGTTGACATTGAATGAAAATGGGTTTACGGGTTTCCAGTTTACATCACTATGACACTGGTTACAAACCTTATAAAGGTATTTGCTTACTCTGTCATGTTATAATATCATAATATAGCTAATTGCTAATGCTAGGTACTGTGTGTATGTATTAGAACGGGTAAAATGCAGAGGTTGAATTTACCTATGGGGTTAATTAACCTTTAACCATTTGTACATTTACTACCATTTGGTGGTCTGCAGTTCAGTCTAAACTGTGACACTGACCTTATTCAGATGATACCAAACAGATCTTTAGTGCAGCTGTTGACAATACAAAACATACAGAAAACAAAGGAGATTGTTGTTTTACTGTTGTTGTTTTCTGCCTAGAATTAGTTAAGCTAACAGCTATAATGTAAGCTATTGGTTGATGCAAAACATGAGTAATATGAAACAACAGCATTATTTTGACCAACTTTCTGAAGGTTTGTTTGACGGAGAAAACATCCTTAACAGAGATTCACAGTATGTAAACAATAACTTTGTCACTGATTCAGTTCTATACAGTGGTAATTGATTGGTGGAATTAGTAGCCGTGTGTGGGTGTGTACAATACTTCTCCTTGCTGTTGGTAGTTTCGTATCAATTGTAAATATAGTGGCGCTTCCAATGGACATCTGTACAAAACCAATATTTAGTGAATGTTGAAAAAACAGAAATGCATAATGTTTTTTTTTTCTTACTGATGCAAGATGACACAAGAAATCATTCCATAAACATTTCAATGAGCATAAATAGCATTTTTATTTACAAATCATTCTTAATTATTATTATATATAACCCCTCTATCCCGTACCATATTACAAAATTATTGTTTCTGGTTGTGTCCACTGTCCACACATATATGGCACCATGTTTCTTTTAAAACTTTTATTCTTTGCTCGTTGTAATGTCCATCAACATCCTTTTATTTCTTTTTTAATTCACATGATTCTAGTCTTTACATTACAGTTTTGCATAATATACCAATTATGCTATGCCCGAAAAAAAAAAAACACCTCTTGTCATCACACAAACTTTTCATTGAAAAATGAGAGTTTGGGGGAAATTGTCCTTTTTCCATCTGGCAAATTTTTCTGTGTAAATAATATTCATGCAATTTTAGGGTCAATGAAAAACAAATTTGTTTATTAATTCATTAATTTCATTATTTGTTGACAAAATAATGATTCCTTTAGTAAGTACCAGAGAAATAAGTAGAATAAAGTACAGTAAGTTGGTGCTTAAACATAAATAAACCCCCTTTATATCACAGTGTAAGGGTTTGTTTCAATAACTAGCGCACTCTCCCTTTCTTACATATCAAATTGTTCATATTCTCATTGTAACTTTCTCTTACCGTTTTAGTATGATGGATATGCACCACCGTGTTACAGCGGATTAAGCAATCAGTCATAACTTAAAAAACTGTGTAAATATCCCACATAAGCAGAATAAATGACACCACCATATGTCACAAACAGAATGCCTACGAGTCATAGAGTGTATAGGGTTGTCAAATTTCAGCTTCAAAGTAATGATGTATGTAATTATTCTGTAAAACTCTTAATTACACACATTTTCGCAAAATATGTAGACTACTTAAAATTTAGCTTAAGAAGAAGGTCTTTTTGTATGAGCTGCTTTCATGAAGCCTCTTCTTTCACTATGTTGACAAGTTGATAAAAAACAAACTATTAGAAACCATTTCATGCAAAGCACTCATATCACTGAATAAGTTACTTACAAAGCTGCTCAGTTTTGTCTAAATTGGGGCCAGTCACTTGTCAATTTTACTAAGCCACAATGTAAATAACTCGATCGCTCCAATTACAGAGTGTAATTATATATTATAGATAATGTGCGGGGTCTATGCTCATAATCATTCAATAATCCACAGGAAATTGCAGCATAATGCTCAAATGTCAACTTCAATCAATTTCGTAACAACAGCAATAAACAAATTTCATAACAGGCCTAGACATAGAGTAAATAACCCAACAGATGAAGAGCAGCAATGTGTAATACAAATTAAGTTCTTGTCATTAGAACAATTCATCTCAGTTAATTAAACTTGATTCCCCTCTGTATTCTAGTTAAAACTAATTAAATGTGGTGGTAACTGACATTTTCCAAGTCTGTCAAGAGATTCAGTTGGATAAAGTAGCAATTAGAGTGACAGGCCAGAGAGACACAGCTTTCTGAAGTTGTGCTCTGATCAGCTTTACCAGTGACGGAGGCTTTCACGGCATAATGTTGTGTGCTGACTAACTAGCAGCTCCTGTATGAGTCAAAGTCAGAAGCCTTGCTTTTAAAAAAGTTCCTGTAATTGAAGGCTCCATGTATGCAAATACATCCCTTTGACTACTGTTCCACATCAGCAGAGCTGCTTCTTTAAGGCTCTGATCTGTGGGTGTCCATTGTTTGTCATTCTTTGTCTTTCTTTTCAACTGCATACTTTTGCCTGTGACAAATAGCCACTTTGTGACATTCTCCAGTGCATTTACATATAGGTTTCTTTTCATGAAATTGCACAACATAGTGTTATCCTTTGCTCTTCTTTCTCTTTTTATTTAAATCTTTCAGCCCAGATGAGTCTTGAATAGTTAAGATGTCTTCATGGTATTACTTTTTCTCTGGTATGTGTTGCACTCAAAGAAAAACTCATTTTTCTCTCACAAAACCATTTTCTGAACTGTTTAGTCCTCATGAGAGTTGTAGAGCCTGTCCCAGTTACCTGTGATAGGTAAGTGTAACCCATCTTCACCAGTGTTTTGCAAGTTCCGTACTTACAAACTGTAATATATTACCTATTACTTGTTACTATTACTTAAAACTAATTCCTTACCTTACAATATTACTGTCTCAGAAATGTAATGCGTTATATGATATGATACTTTATTGTACCTCTAAGGGAAGTTTGTCTTGGACATCAAGAGCTGCTCAGGTGAAGCTGCCAATTATCAACACAGAAGCATCAGACGTGACAAAGATGCAATCACATAAGCCACACTCTCATAGATAGTTAAAAGAAACGTGATAACAATAAATAATGGCAAAGAATTAAATACAGCATGATAAGATAAGAGATAACACCACGACATTATTGCACAATCTGGCTACTTCATGATCATTGTTCAAAATCTTGATTGAGGTGGACATGAATGAGTTTTTAAAGCGGTTCAGACTACATTCTGCAAAACAGAGTTAGGGTTAATGAGCATACATCCATGTGGCCACTGGACTGTGTTCTGCTGTCTTCACCCACTGGCTGAACACCAACAGGAAACAGAACTTTACTGCTGCATTAAGGTCTCACAGTCTTGCTGTTTTTGTTTTCATTTGAGCAATTAAATTATAGGAGAAAAGTGTGTTGTAATGCAAGCACTGTTGAACATGCACCAATTAAATATGACTGTAAAATAGTGTAATACCTTACACTACTGTATTACAGCAAAAAGTAATCTGTTACTGTAATGAGTTACTCCCAACACTGATTTTCACTATCTAAGGTGGGGCACACGAAGGACTAACACATACAGGCGGCCAACCACTCACAGGTGTTTTACCAAATAAGCCATCAGTGCATCTTTGCATGATGGCAGGAAACCCGAGTACCCACAGAGAACCCATGCAGACAAGGGGAAGAACATGCAAACACTGGCACTGGGACCAAACCCAGGAGCTTATGCTGTGAGGCAGTAGTGCCAACCTCTGCACCGCCTTCCAGTTCTTGAGCATGAAAAGATGGATGTAGATGGATTATTTTAGCTTTTGTTTTATTTTGACATCTATCCAGCTGATGTCATCATGTCTGTGCATGTGTCATGTGCCAGTGTTTTTTTTAAGTTTGTTTTGTGGTTTTTTAGTTTTAACTTTTCCGGTTCCTGTCTTGTCTACACTCTTTCTGACTCGTCTGCGTCTTCCCTAAATCCCTCATTGTCTGCAGCTGGTGTTCCTCCTGTCATTACACACACCTGATTTCAATCCCTGCTCTCCCTAGGTATCCTCCTCTGCCCCTTTGCCTGTTTGTTGTCAGTGCGTCTTTCACCTAAGTGAGTACCTTCTAGTCCTTGAATCTTGTCAGTTTCCTGTAAAATATAGTGCAGCTAGGCTGTCTCTTAGTTATCTTTTTGTGTTTTGAAGTTGAGCTTTTTACTCCTTCCATTGGTTCTCCTGTTTTTGTATTTTTATTTACGTCTGACCATTAAAACATCTTGAAAGTCATCTCTAGACTGTTGTCACATGTATTTGAGTCCACACCAGAGTACCATGTCATAACAGCATGTGCTGATGTCAGCATATCAATTGCCTCTATGTGCCAAATTTTAAGTAAATTGAAACAAAATTGATGTATTTATAGACATGAAATTTCACCCATTATAAGTAAATAGAAAAAAAAATCCTGAATTTTTATTTGACCTATTTTCCCCAAGATGTAATGACATGTATTCTCCATCACTGGCAAGCTATAAACCCAATTTGGTAGGAATTCAACCAACATTTTTGCTGCTTAAGTGTTAAAGAAACAAACTGAACCAAAAACAACACCCCTTGCGTCTCCTTTGGGGGGCAGGGTGATAAACAATTGAACGAGCACAACATTAATTACACAACAAAAAAACGTTGTCTCCAAGATGTTAGAGTGGACTAACAAAAACATCATTTATCACAGCATTAAAACTATAATTTTAATTAAGGATGAAGTTTGGAGTAATGAAAATGCACTCTACATTCAATACTGCTGTGAAATGATGCTAAGAGTTGGAATTGAAGTAATGAGTGGTTTTGTGGCTACCCCATATGTCCTCTCACACTGATGCAGTTGTACTTCGTTATATGTGAAGGACACCGACTGTGAATGCAGGTCTTTCTTTGTGTGCGAAGGCAGCAAGAATAACACTATTGGAGATCAGACGATATCAAAGTTAGCCTAAACAGCTGAACACTCATTCACACAGACAAACGACTGTCTCATGGGGATTCCAACAGAGAAAAAAGCACTTCTGCTCTTTAATCAAGTATATGTTGAGTCACAAACACCATTCAAAAAAGAAGTATCATCTCCAGATTAGTGCAGCAGGGATCATAATACCTGATTCTCTTTGAAGAGGAAATGTTTTATTCTTTAGCAAGGCTGCCTAATGTATTCCCTGTGTCTGTTTGATGGGCTTCTTTAGCTCTGAAAAGGAATGCTGTAAGGCCAATGTGTGGATGTGTTTGGTGTCCAGATGAGATTCATGATCCTGCAACTCTTTAAAAACTTTTTTGAAAGAAACATTCATGTAAGGATGAAAAAGAACATGCCCATCAAGTAATATGAGCATCATCCAAGGCCTCTTAACTTAAAGCTGGTTTTGATAGCTTCTTACCACCACTGGGCAAAAACTGCATTATTAACTTTCACCATATTATAATTCAAGTGGGTTGAGAGGACACAAAACTTCTGTTTCTATTCCTTGCCCGTGGTTTCATTGTACTTGTTGCATTCACAGACATTTTCAGACAGGGTGTTAAATATATGATACATGACCACCGATCAGAATACATGTGATTTTACTCAACTGTGTCTTGATATGGATGTGTTTTAGTTTTCTATAACTGCAGGAAGTGATGTCATGTCATCTGCTCTTATCTTCCAGGACATTAAAATCACACAACCACAGAATATTGGTGATAACAAGGACCAAAAAAATGGAACTTTGTGCTTAATTTTGGTGAGTCATTAATACATACACATGAAACAACACAGTTTCAGGTAGTGAAATGCTGTAAACATCATAAAATCACAGATCTACAAATGCAAATGGAAATGGAATGGAAATACTACAGTCAGTATCGTGTACGAACACCATTGGCACAAAGCAATGCATTGACTGTGTGAGTCCCTGAATGTCATCTGCTGTCACAGCAGGCGATGGCAACCTGTCCCGGTGCTGACGGATGTGGCAATCACGAATGGGAGTTCTAACATGTGTCTGGCTATGGTGAGTTTGATCCCTGGTGCTGCCACTCTGTCTGTTGCATCTATTTAGCTTTGATGTAGTGTTGTGATGAGCTTAAAAGTGCCTTGCTAAAGCTGTCTGTTTACATCCTGCTAGCAGCATACTGACGACCTGTTCATGTTTGCATGACGACTACTGATGATTGTGTTTTCACCTCAGATTTTACAACCACTGGTTACCGATAGCAACAGCACGGTGACGTTGTCCTTACTTCGATTTAAATTTGACATAAAAAATTTGTATTGTTTCATAACTGCATTTTCATAGTGAGTGACTATATTTAGTCTTCTGATTTGGACCAAGAGGAAAAATCTGCAGATAGAAGGTTCTTTGAATTTATTCCTCCTGATTCCAGCTCCTGCAGCTTTAAGCAAATTAATATTTTCAGCATTACTTTAATAACTTTTTTGTGTGTTTTGCATACTCTGTTGATTACCCCCTGAGCAACTGCAAACATCCTTAAACTTGCACTAGCCCCAGCCTATGATTATGTGCCATATTTAGTCATATTCAAAATGTGGAGCATGAAGTGTTACATAATTTATGCCCAGTGTAGCCTAAGCTTTCATTTTGTGCATTGAGGCCAGAGTGAGAATGCTATCCCCCGACACCAATCTGTTTTCAGTTTTTACACTTTTCTCTTCGATGTAAACACCAGAAAGCAGGCGAAAGGCCACGCTGACCAGTGTCCAGGGGCCTCCTGCACTCAGACTGTGATTTTCAAGTGTAGTGAGTAGTGGTCATTCATCATGGGGGTCAGTGTGCGGACAAAACATAGGTTTTCCATTTCATTCAGCCCAAAGTGAGCTCGCCTGCTGTTGGATATTAAGGAAGCAGATTCCGATCAATCATTTTGAAGACTGTCCCAGGACTCTCACCCCTCAGATGGCCCAGTACTGTCAGCCATGAGAGAAGAATTGATCTAAAAGGAACGACTGTGGGAAGAGGTCTAGCATAGGGTATGCCACATGGAGAAAATGGCCTATGGTCTTTCTTCTTTTAAGTAGGAGTTGTCAGGAAAGAAACTTAAAGAGAAAGCAAAATTGAGTTTTCCATAATGTATTAGACTTTTAAAGCTTTGCCTTGTGGAGGGGCTGCTTTGAAGTCAGACATGATTCAGATGCTTTTTCTCAGTATTCTGTAAAGTTTGTTGAATGTTAAGGTTGCATTCTATGTTTGCAATACACTTGAAACTGTTGTTATATGTATTTTTATATTGCCACACATTGTGTTTTTAAATTGCAGTTGCATACCAAGGCCGTCTGCACATCTCAATACAAGGCAATGATGCTAAAATAACTGCACTGGGAAGACACAGTAAATTTATTCTGCAAGCATCTGAGACCTAATTTAACACCATTAAACTTTATTTACACGGCAAAACTCTTGGAATATCTATTTATAGTAAAGATTGTGTTAAAACTCAACACTTTGTTAAAAACATTCGAAGTAATAAAGAATTTAGCTGATATTATAATACACAGGGCTACCTTTTGACCACTTTTATAACAAACTAAGATGAAAAGTCTTAAAAATAAATTAAAACCCAGCAGTAAACTGAACAATACTAATTCTTATCAGAGGGAAAGTATTGATGCACTGATGTTTTCATTCATTGACACTGCTGCCTGTCTCGGGTGCCTAGCTGCGCTCACTCAGGTTGCTTAGAACAATGAGCATTGATTTGATGAGAGGCAAATAGGAGAACCAATCAAAAGCGGGGCTCAGAATTACAGCTCATATACTACAAATGAATGGAGCCTGTCTAGACGTAGCATCAGCTCCAGTGTTGAAGGCAGATTTGTCTTAATTGCTTTGCTGACCCACGTTGTCTGGAAATGTGCACAAAAAAAGCAAAGCAACAGACAAAATGTTAGAGCCAGACGCAAGTCCTGTGATTAGTAACTGATATTTAATTGCAGATTTTTTCCTCATTAACTGTAATAGAATTTGAATTGAATTTACATAAAGCTGTTACATATAACTAGTTTCTCCCCAAAAATCAATTTGTATGATGCTGTCATCAAATAGACTTATATAAATAGACTCCTATAGAGTATGTGTTCTCTTTAAGGATGTTTATGTAACCCACAATTGCCTACTCACAGCTTTTTTTGGCTCCAGCATCAAGACATACTGTACTGTAGCCACACTGTAAAGCATACTGAGGATACTTTAAAACACTGAATCAAGATATGGCTCTCATATGTTTACACATGGAGAACTTGCACAGCCTGCTTACTCACACAGGCTTTGAGATGTTAAATATAATACAGAGAAACCTTTGCACACTAATGAATGCAGTAACTCTGCAGAGCTGGAACCATGCTGTGTATCAGCTTGCTCTAGTGTAAATCCATGTATATTTTTTGCAAAGTGAATGTAGGTTGCTGGTTGCTTTTCATCTCATCAGAAGTATATTTCAGAGGTTACGCGACCATGATTTGGGTTAAATACAATCCTTGCACTCATAAAGGATTATCTAAAAGATATTTTATGCTGTTGTGCTCCTGATAAGATACAAACAATGAATCAGGTGACCTTTAGCATCGCATTTTCTTCAGAGAAGACAAGTACAATGTTCTGAATAGTAAATGCAGTATGATAATGTCATTAAGCTTTTGTCGTTGCAAAACAGACTCATCATTTTATGACAATGTTGTTTACTCTGGCTCATGGGTCTGTAAAGTACATTGTGCTCTTAGTGTTTGGATGTTTTGACTGCACTTCATGGCTTTTCATTTCATTGACATCGTTATATACTTTGTACTGAAATACGGTGTACAGTATGGACAGGGATTTTGCTGCATAGAAAGTGATTTGCGATGAAAAATACGGACACAAATATTTTCCACATTAGCAGAAGGTTGTCAGTTGTCTTTGTCTGATGACCTAAACTGACAGATTTCATATTAATTTTTTCCCATGTTCTCCAGAACAAGAGGTTTCATTTTTTAGTCAAGACTTACGGAATACAGCCTGAAAAAAAGATTCATCCATCACACTCATCATCAAATTTTCCAAACTCTCATTTGGGTCATAAAATCCCTCATTTATTTTAATATTACTTTCACAGTTTACTGATTTAACTCCGGGATCATTGCAAATAATTTCCCTTAAATATTTCTAAAAATGACAAAACCTACTGTGTTTGCCAAAAACCTCAGTAGCTGCAGGTGAGAAGGAAGTGTAGCTGACCGATCTATCACCCATTCATGGACAAACCACTCTTTTTTTTTTTTTTTTCTGCCACATCAATCCCAGTGTGCCTCTGTTGCACCACGCTTTTATCCCTGCTGCTCATCCCACTCCAAAAGAATAAATCAGTATAGAGATATAGGTACTCGCCCAAATAATCAAACGGCTCATGAGATTTTGCTGTGGCAAATTAGTCTGGATCTGTCACAATAGCTGCACAGTGACATTGATTTGACTTTCTGAAGGAGAGAACTACTCTGGCAAATGAAGGCTCTCCCCAGTGTCAGGTCTGCATGGCCACGTCAGCACACACACATATGATGCTATCACCCTTGTCATTGTGAATTAGGTATTCATCACAACACAGCCGTACCACAAATGTCTGATGATTAATGTGCAAGATATGGAACGTAATTATATATCACATCAGGACTGGCCGTGCTTTCCTAACCTGTCTGGTTTTTCTTACTAGACTTGATAATTAGCCTTCCCTTCTGTGCCTTTGCCCCTTTGTCATGGAGAACATGGCAAGGGAAAAAGGAGGGAGAAAAACACAAATAATGCATGCAAATGGAATCCTCGGTTATTATAAATTCAAGGCATGTTGTGTGTATCCTGCGGTGGTGAAAGAGACAGTTTGTGTTGCCCCAGCAGTCAGTGTCCCAGGTGTGTTTAGATAGTTGTGCCAATGGTCCCCACAGTCACTGCTAAGTGAATCTAAGCAGCTCTACATCACTATTCATAGCAAATCATGTCCATAAAAGCACAAGTAAATGCTGTGGTAGAATATGGACACACTTGCATTAAAGTGAGCCGGTGCTGTATTTATTAACTGGGGTGCCTGCCTTGGAAAGTTATCCACCAAAATTTAAAAACACTTGTTATATAAAGGTGCCTCGATAAAACCGGTAAATGTCAGACTAATGTTATGAGCCAAGTTTTGAAGCACTTTGGGTCTATTTTAAAAATGAATATTTAGTATGATAAAAGGGAAACTTTTTCAGATAAAACACATTTTTATTATTTCATTTTACAAAAATCTGTGTGTGACATGGTAGAAAGGATGTGAAAATTAAGCACTACTATTTTTTAAAACATGTTTTTTACTCTCACAGGTACATTTTGGGAAGGGAACTAATTATATAAGTCAGAGTGTTTCACAAAAAATGGCCACTTTTGCAAAATCCCTGATGATTTGTATATATAGTATACAGTATAATATACTATAATCCACTAGGATTGTTAAATTTAACACAGTGTCTTTATTTACAGCAGTATATGAGATCACATGCACTGACGCCTAGGTAGCTTTTCATGTCCCAATTTTGTTTCCATTTTATTTCATTAATTAATGTATTTTCATTGTGTTTTTTTTTTTTTTTTCATTTATCTGAGGTCATACTTACATATATATGTCTCAATTTCTCTTTCATTATTGGGTCTAAAAAGGTACTAAAATAAACCCAGTTTTATAGAAGCACTCATAAATGTATATTTTATGTTTGTACTAGCTTGGAACAGATTCATATTTATACAGCAATCAAAACATCCAACAGAACTCACTAATAAATCACCAAGGAATAAAGGGAAATCAGCCAAGACTTGGACTCCTCATAAGTTATCTGGTCTAAATCTGCTCTGGCTTAGGCTGTGCCCCTCTTAACACAATGTGCATTGCTGCTTGCCCCTAGCCATATGTTACTTTTGATTACTGCAACATCCCATTAAACACATACAAACACAACTCATAAAGTGAAAAGTGGTGCTGCTCATGGCTATTTAGCTGTTTGTTTTTTCTTTTGTGTGTGTGAAGTGGAAGTGAATGACTAAGGATGATGATTTTCCTGACCGTCAGATATCTCTATCGTTCTATTTCTAGACACTAGTCACTCAGGAGACTATGCTGATTAGTTTTCAAAAGCAATAAAAATCAGCCAGTCAAAACACAGTGAACTACTGTCAAGGGGGTTCTTCTGTAATGTGTCGTGAGATCGTTCACTCCTCAAACATGTGCTATTGTCATCATCACCATTTCCTTTTCTGTCACCATAATTCTCTTCATCATTATCACATCTTCATGATTCATGACTTCATTACCCAGCCACCTTTATATGACCGAAATGAAGACAATCCTCACAGATACAGTGAGACTGCACTAGCTTCAATGATCATTGCAGCCTGCAGGGGTCATCTGATTGAGATTTATGACCAGGGAAGCAACAATTATGTCTCCATTACACAGGGATTGACCACAGATACATGTGACGCTACTTTCTACATGTTCACTGTATGAGCCCATCAGTGACTGGGCTCAGTTCCAGTCTTTACCTTCTATTCATGTGTCTGTAATTTAGAGGCAGCTTAACAGATGGTGGTGTGTCTGTTCTATGGCACATTGTTGTAAATTACAGCTGAGCTCCTCTATGGATGGGTGTAACAGAAAAAAAGGGTATGATATAGGTTTAGTTTGAGAAATGCTCATAATTTGGTGAGGATATTTTTTATTTGACTGGCTGAAGGGTACAGTGCATGACTCATTTACCCAATCCGATTGCTGAAGAATAATGTCACCATATAGAAGCTAGAAAAGCACTCAGAGTGCACAAACCACCGCCAAGCAGCACAGTTCCCCCACTGTGACTGACACCTCGCAATATTACTCCCACATTGGGTTTTTTTAATCTATTTTATTAGATTGTTGACACTGGAAACATACCCTTTGCAATTAGAATTACACTGATTTCATTATTTGTTGAATAGTTATTCGTGAAAATCGTCATTTCCGTAATGGTGGTTTTCTTCAGGATCTAGCTCCATAACTATTGAAGATACTTCTATAGAAAAGTCCATGGAC
>JAPSES010000236.1:5701696-5720616 GCA_029822895.1 Maxillicosta whitleyi
TGTATTATTCAAACTCACCTAATTCAGCTGGATAGCTGTTATCAAGAGTACTAAAACCCTTTAAAGAAGTAAGGAAGGAAGGAAGCTAAATAACTTTAAATTTTAATACATGCTCGTATAGGCCAGTATCGGTATTGGCCAGTATTGGTATCAGATCAGAAGTGCAAAAAAATGTCGGTATCGGATCGGAAGTGCACAAACCTGGATCGGGACATCCCTAATGCTAACATTCGTGGAACAGTGAAAGACCAACTCTAGAGAGATTAGCAACACCTCTATGCGCAGGGTATCTCCAACGCACAAGTTATATATCACACTTACCAGTTACCATACCAGTGGTTGTCAAATCTGGTCTTCGTGGCCCAGTGTCCAGCATGTGTTAAATATTTGCCTCCTCTAGTACACCTGGAGGCCATTACATCATTATCAGGCTTCTGCAGAAGTTGGTGATGAGCTGATCATTAATTGATTCAGGTGTGCTGGAAGACTGGGCCACAATGACCAGATTTGAACACCACTGCACTCTATGCTGTGTAAATCTGTCAGTGGTGGAAAAAAGGTGGGATCACCATTTCGCCTTTTTTCCAGGGTCTCTGTGTAGAAGTGGGTTTTTCATGTTTATCTTTATCTTATGCTAGTCTCTATAGGTGCAGTTTGCTAGCCGAACTAATTGCTGTTTGACCATCCAATCAAATGGTGTGAAATGCCAACATTATGCTACACTTGCTACATTGCCCCAGACAACAGATACTTCAAACCAGACCAGCAAGAGACATCATTGTGCTCATGGGAGACGAGAATGCAAAGGTGAGAATGGACAAAAGTGGATACCATCTGGTGACTTCAAACTTCAAACTCATTTATCTTTTCCCTACTTCCTGAAGCTTTGCCTTTAATCCTTACCAGTGGAAATGCTGCAATATTAGAATCAGAACCAGGCTAGTTTCAAAAACATAAGATTGTGAAGTGCCACCCTCAGTATCATCCAGCAGTCTGTAGAATGGAACAGCCCTGTCTATGTCAGTTTCATTGACTTCGAAAAGGCATTTGATAGCATAGGCCGTGTGTTGCTGTGGAAGCTCAAAGCTCACTATGGTATTCCTGCAAAATATATAAACATCATTAAGAACATATACGAGGGTATGCAATGTGATGCGCTCCACCAGGGATCTGCACATGAAAAGATCAAAGTGCTCACTGGTGTGAGAGAGGGCTGCCTCCACTCTCCATTCCCCTTCCTCCTTTGTATCGACTGGATCATGAAACAAACAGCACTAAAATGAACGGCTTCCAGTGGAGTCTGACAGAACAACTCAATGATCTCGACTTTGTGGATGACATCGCACTCCTCTCACATACACACCAATAGATGCAGGACAAGACAACACAGCTGGAAACAACTGCAGCTAAGCTTGGGCTCAAAATAAATGGGCCGAGAACCAAAATCCTGCAGATTAACAACAAAAGCATGAATTCCATAACCCTCGAGGACTATTGTCTTGAAGAAGTCAACAAATTTACCTTCTTCAGAATTGTAATAGCTGGAGATAGAGGGTCCGAGAAAGATATAAAGGCAATAATTGGAAAAGCTAGAGCTGCATTTAACACCCCAACCAAGATCTGGAAAACAAAAAAACAGCTGAAGTATGATAGGACAAACTGTCTAACATACACACAAACACACACTAATGGAAGCAGTACAAAAAGAAATGTATTTTTTAACATATTTTTAAAAAAACGAATTGTTTGTGTTTTAGAACACATATTGAAGCATATCAGATCTGTCAGATTTAGGTAGTTATGTCTCATGTTTTTGTGCAAGTATTAAATTATTGGATTTAGCATATCCCTTTTTCAAAACCCGATATCTATTAACCTAACGAATATATGAAGGTGAATTTTACAAGGACTAATAATATTATTTTCACAAAGTGTGAAATCCTAGATGGTCAGTTTGGAAGCATTTTATGAAATCCGGTGACGTTAGGGGGATTTACTCTGATGGCTTTAGTTTTCAACAACTTTTGGAGAAGCTGTTGGAAATTGTACCATCTGGACATCTGTAACTAGGACACTTTCTCCCCTGCCATCCCTATTTTTGAGATTGATATGATTTATGTTTCTATTTAATGCAGTCTTCCCAACGCACATAATTTATGTATTTGTGGATTACAGACACAGGCATTAAATGATGCCTGTAGGGAATTTTCATTGCTAACTATTTCAAAAGATCACATATAATACTAGCAGATCCATCAGGTAACATATGTTATTGCCCGTTGTCAAGTACTACGTTGGTGCTCCGTCAGTCAGACACGATCAGCGACATGTTGGCTCTATCACAATCTGTTCCAGTACTGGTAGGGATGCCGACTCGTCGACTTTGTCTGATTACCTGGGCCGTCGTGAACTGGTCACTGACCCTGTGGATCAGATACCAATCTATGAGGACACAGTATTGGATCAAATAGATAACCATTTACACCCATTTCCATAAAATTGTTTGCCACAGTTTGCATCTCTAACACATGCTTTCCACTCAGCGTTGTTCACTGACTGCTGCTTGTTTACTTGCACTCAAGGATTCACAAGGATACTTCCCTTCCAGTTGGCAATGGCTGCTCCACATAGGTTCTGCCCCTGCACACAAGCTAATTAATGTAATAAAAAGGTCAGGTGTGGTGCATTTACGGTGTTTTTGTTTTGGTTTTTTTTTTATTAAATTTGCACCTCTCCTATTGAGATTATTGTTGTATGTGTGGACTATTTGCAGCTCTAATGTTGGACTCTCCCCCTGCCATCTGTTTGTTCTGTTATTGTATGTATTTGTGATATGGTTTTCTCAAAAAAAATAAATGTGTGACTCTCTCTGTGACTTGCTTATAACTCATACACAAAGTACAATTAATGTTGTAAGTATGACCACTACTGGTACACGTAAACGTGATCTACAGTCATTGTGTTCATTATATATATTATTGATAAAGGTATTTTTCATTAAAGGACTCATATTTATCTAAACAAAAGAAGCAAGAATACTGTCTTCCAAAACTCATTACATTCTCCCTATTAGATGATAAGAAGTATTAGCTATATTTGTAAAGACCACTGATTTATCAGTATTCTATTAATATACAATAGTGCATGTACATAAGTGTAAAATAACTACTTTTGTCACATTAACCAAAGACTAATAAGTCTTTGGTTCATTTATTTTAGGCCCTAATAGTTCATAAAGTTTGAATTTGAACCCTCCAGGTTCTGCAAAACTATCTTTATATTAATTTTGGCAAAAATCGAGTGGATTTCTACAACCCATCTGCTTAATTTGTTACATTTTATAACTAGTTACGTCACAACATTTGCACATATAAGGTCAAGACTTACGAACATTTCTATGAATATGTGATAATTGTTTATCAACAGCAGTGGTTGTAGTCCATACTGAAAATATGTCCCAACTTTGAACTGATTACCTAAAATGTTCAGTTGTTGGTTGTATTAACGAATACAAGTGGCTGAACAGGACAGAGCAGCACAGCACAGCCAACAACCTGGAGGGGGCGGGGCATGAATTGGCTTATTTGCATTTAAATGGCCAGCCCTCAAAACAACCTTTCTGGTGTCATTACTCAGAAATAGAGTTGAAGATGGAAGTGAATTATAGAAGAATTCAGACCCAAACATAGCATTTATAGTTTATGTAGACCACAGGGAAATGTTTTATAATGCATAATTCCATTTAAAAATAATTAAAATATCACTCCTGTAAGTAAATTAATAATTCTTTGTTTGTTTCAGGGTTGTTCCACCTGATCCACACATAATGTCATTATTATTATTTTCTTTTCTTTTTTAGATTTTTGTTCATGACAGAATTTAGAGCAAAACACCTCTTTGTCTTTACTATTAAAATAGAGAGTGTGAAACTGTTTGCCAAGCTTCACATCTGAAAACTACAATGTTTTAAGAAGAGCATGGAGACTTTTGACCTTGGATATTTTGTAAACCTCTTTGGTCTTGACAGTGATTAATTCCAGGTTGAAATACCAGGTCATGGAGGCAATAGAGATGTGTGATAACAGCACAAAACAAAAACACAAGAAGACAGGTACAGCCCATTCAGCCTACATACCACAGTCTCAGATAATGGCTGGACAAAAAAAAATCATATCAGAAACATATAAAAGATTTGAGCCTCATCATTGTTTTATCAACACAATGCAGTACATCATAAACAACAGATATTAATCATTGTCAAGCACAATAACAAATGCTGCGAGGGGATGTTTCTGGCAAGCAATTATCCAACAGACCATGTTTATGTTGAGTCCTTTCACGTAATTCTCCAGAGAATGAAGGTTGATGATGCACTGCCTTGTTTACTTTCTTGCATGTTTAGATGAAAGTTCTGCCTCCAGTTAATTCTGCTATAAATTTAAATATTGACAAGACATTGGAGTGACAAATGTCCTGCAATGACAGGGAGCCATGAAACACAATATGTGTACATTCAGGTTCCTCCTGTGTTGTGTGTGCATACATACATCTAACCTTTGTCTGTGCATGTGTGTGTTGCTAGATTAAAAGGAGAACGATAATTAAATATGATATAAAGGGCAGAAGAAGAGCCTATTTCAAAATGAGATAGCCTCTCTGACACAATGATTGCTTGGCATGGAAGTAAAACTCATTACAGAATATTAATGAAGATATTAAACATCAAAATAGAATCATTTTTGATGAGGCAATCAATCACTTTTGTTCTTTAAATATTAAGTAATGGCTTTCAGTTAACAATCGACTGTAACACAATATAAAATAATATCCAGCAACATTTTTAGAAATATTTATGATCCAGGTTGTTCCATATCAAGCTACAGCCCCTTGTAACAAAAGCATGCAAAGGACAAAAACTACAAATGAAATAGAACGTTACATATAGATTTCATAAACATAATGTTTTCATAGAAGGGGACCTGTGATGGCAGCACCCATGCCACTGTCAGGTGCATTTCTATTAGGTACCAAGGTCAACTGTGGGACGGACACACTTTGTGCTTAGAGTAGAAAGGTACATGACCACAGAAACAGAAATTATTTTTAAATCAGTTTATCTTTGGCTGAATGTCACTATGTGTGTATGCCCATGTTACACTGCTGTAATCCTGCAATCCTACCTCATCTGTCTCTGAGGCCGATGGCGGATATCGAGGCCAATAATTGGCATTCGCCAGAAAGATCACTAAAGCTGGAGTGATGTCCTCCACACATGCAGTACATCACTGTGTCATTTGTCTGTGGATTTAACAACAAATTGTGCCCAAGATGTTTTTTCCCCTTTCTTTCATATTCAGTGACTTCTGTGGGTGTTACCAGTTTTTAAAAATAAAAAAAAAAAATAAAAAAAAAAGACTCCATTTCTAACCTAATGTTAAACAATTAGCTATGTAGCACACTGAGTATAATTTTATGTTTAGACACTATGATTCCACTATTATTGTGATGATAAACAAGCAAGTAAACAGCATATTCTATTTGGATATTCTGGAGCATTTTCTGTTTAAATTAGATTTGATACATGAGTTTTGAAGCCCTCGACATGATCAGTGTGATTGGTGTGTAAGACATGTGGGATATGCTGATGTTATTCCAGATTCATGGTGACTCTTTGGACATAAATGGAGTGCATTTGGATATTTGCATACTTGAATTGAGTTTATAACACACAGTCCCTGTTTACACTCAGCTGGAGTAAATACAAAGATCCTCTCTTTTAGAGATGGGTACTCCAGTGAAAAATTCACATTTCAGATCAGACGAAGAAACAGTCCTATAATTAAGAATCACAACAGAGGGTATCAGCACATTTATGAACATGAGAAAATGTTGAAAATGTTGACATGCTAGTTGAAAACTTTTAAGACCCTCTTTTTCAGTCAGGGTATTTTCAGCTATAATATTAGTGGAATATTCATTTTAGTTTATTAGGCATTTTGTCTTTGTCAGAATACAGGCAAAAAATGCTGAATCTTTTGTGCATACAAATATAGCCACTCTTGCTGGTGTAAAAGAGGCACTGAACAACTTGGAAGATTAAGGATGTTCACTGACAAACTAAGCTCTTCATAGATACCAGCAAACAGGCTTTCATCATGCATGCAGGCAACAGTAAACATTAGCTTAGTAATGGAGTCAGTAAATGCCAGCTCTATGCAGAGCGTAGACTGTAATACAAACTTCAGCTACATAAGTATTAGTGTGTATCATACACACACTGAACATGGAATGTTGTATAGATTTTATGCCAAATTAACTGTTTATCTGCATTCCTGCTGAGTTTGTAAAATTTCAACCATCTTGTCAATGTTGTCTTAAACAGTTAAAAAACCTAGCTGCCTTCTTGCAGCAGCACGCAGAGATACGAAGAGACACCAAGTAGGGCCAAGTGATTACGATGTGTGACTTTTTGTGATGCAAATAAGCATTCTTTTGAACTCATGCTGTTTTTAGAAGAAAAACGTTTTATTTTAGTGACCCTGCAAACTTGCTGGGCTACTTTAGTTTTGACCAAAACCGGACCAGAACTGGGCTCACAGGACACTGTCGGGGGTAAGTCAGTGTGGATGTACTACACTGATGAGGGGATGGAATACAGATTCATGTCAAAAATCCACAACTATCCCTAAAAAAAAAAAAAATCTAAATCTAAAAAAAAAATTATAACTACATTACAAATCACAATTTCATAAAGAATACAAGACATGAGAGTAATTACTGTTTAATTATTAAGAACTATTATAAAAATGAAAACTTGTGTTTTGCACCAATTGTCTATCATTTGGACAAGATCCAATAATTTAGCTACTTTCCACTGTTTTCCTGCAAATGGCCAAAGTATCAAAAGTATCAATATTTTGATTTGTGAATTGATTCTAGAGTGATTTTGGATCTGGTATCAGAAATATCGATATTTCAGTAATATTCTGCACATCACTAATAATAAGAGCGTTCAGAGGACGGTACATCCCCACAGCACCCATGAAAATGAAAAGTGGTAGTTGTTACTGATGTTACCTTATTTTCATTGACGTGGCCCAATGGCAATAAAGGAGTTGAGTCATTTAATCCAATGTCACCTCGAATCAGTCAACAACATAAATGTAGAAATGTAAATGATTACATGTTGCTGAAGGACGCGATGGATGAATGACAAAATAGCCAAAGGCATCACTTTAATAGATGACGCATTATATGCAGAAAGGTTAAAAAGAAAAATGACATAACTGTATGAAATACAGTTAAAAGAGCTGATTATTATGCTTTTAAGGTAAAACAAGTGCTCTATCATTATCCTGCTTTAAAATGTGTATTTAACCTCACAGTGTTAACGGCTGTGTGGTGGCGTCTGCTTCAACAGAAGGAATATAAAAACCATGCGACGTTTTGCAGGGAAGAAAATGAGTGATCTTCGCATCACTTTAATGAGGATGGATAGCATTCTGTTAGGCTTTGCAACCCTTTTTCACAAACACAAACACTGGCTTTATGAATCACAATCTCAGAACTCTGAAAGGGAAACTGCGGAAATAAATCACAGGCATCACAGAGGGATGGTAGATGTATTGTCATCATTTGAATGCAATGGGGAGAAATTGCTTTGATGTTGAAGAATGAGCGTGGTTCAGAGTTAGCGTTGTTTACGCTATTGCTGCATGGATGACGGTTTACCTGGATCTTCTGGGTAATGCACAAGGTTTATGAAAACATCCTTTATTGGTATTCAGTTCAGCCGGTTAGACTAAACAGTATTTCATGAGCTTTAATGTTGTGGTGGTTTTCCCATCTGTTTTAAAGTTCTTACTTATTTGTACCAGAGTCACTATACGTAAAATAATACATTGGCAGGTGCAGCAGCAGGATGTCAGAGCTTTTAATAGCAATGGTCCTGTGTGCTATTTTCAGGGAGGTCAGTT
Source organism: Maxillicosta whitleyi (assembly GCA_029822895.1). NCBI lineage: Eukaryota > Metazoa > Chordata > Actinopteri > Perciformes > Neosebastidae > Maxillicosta > Maxillicosta whitleyi. The sequence continues at coordinate 5,709,673 of JAPSES010000236.1, forward strand.
GTCCTTCTGAGGTCCCCCAACAATAGGAATAAATTATTTTAAAAACTGTCAACAGCAGTGATTCAGGAGAGTATCACACCATAAAAAAGATGTGCCCTTAGAAAATAAACTTCATGAAGCCCAAGTATTCTATTATCCAAATGAATCCATTTATTTTATTATCAGGAAGCAACTCGCTGCATTCAAATGTGGAAACTTATTGCAGGAAAACTCTCCATTCTAAGAATCCAGTACATGCTCTTGTTGTATCAGTAAGAATGGAAGAGACTCGGCCATTTTTACACATTTCAACTGGAGTGTGTAACATGCAAAAATGAAACCAAGCACTGAAGTCAGAGTTTGGAGTAAATGTAAGATGTGTTTTTAAGGAATAAATATAATGCCAAGGTTATTGGGTGTGGGTTTGCAGGGGGAGAAAGTGGACATTTGATAGAATTTGGTGTTTCCAAATGACTGTTTTGCACAAATAATGGATAGTTATAAGAAGAGGATGAATGTTATGTGTGTATTTCTCTTTGTAATGTGTCAATTACATTGTTTTATGTCTTAACAGAATACATAGTTAATTTTTTTTTCTTTAGACTGTATCATTCGTGTATGGTATGTTTACTGGTTGTTTTTTAAAATACAACATCTCAAATTCAGCACTTTGTTTAAAACCAAACTTCCACATTTCTGTTGGAATGTGTGTGTTTTATGTTACCTGTTGACAGATGGCAGCAGGGAATAACTGTGGCAGACCTTTGACAGTTGTGTTCTACTGAAGAACAGCCAGCAAGTAGGTGTAATATAAATACATTTCAACAAATAAAGAAACTTCTATTCAAAAAAGATAGAATAAGTGACATTAAAGTAAAAGTAACTTTCACTGAAGTTATTTAATGTGGATCCAGACGATATAAACCTTTAGGGTTTGAGGTTAGAGTTACTTTAATCCTAAATTTAGTTCACATTTTTTCTCTGGGATGGTGATGTTGAAAATAAGTTACAATTTACTTAACAAAAGACACATTTATTGATTTACTTTCCATGAAGGTGCATGGAGAGGCAGAAAGCCTGAAATGGCTTGTTTTATAGCCCTCATTTTATAAAAACATAAAGATAAAAGTTATGAAACTTCCATAAGCCATAGAAATACTTTTTTTCTTATTATTTTTAAAAAGTAAAACAATATAAAAATCTATCTATCTATCTATCTATCTATATGCGATATCATAATTGATTTCCTTAAACATTTCTTAAGGGATATCTGATGTGCTACAAATCCAATTCTTATAATTAAATGATCATATTTCATCAGATTCATTATTTTGAAGGTTACATTTATAAAATTCAGATTCTTTAAGTTACACTTTATATTTAAAAAAACACTTTTCTATTGTTGCTTGGTTGGGTTTTCTTTACACACTCTGATACTCTGCTCACACAGTAATTATCAACCTACCAGAGCTGAATGGACCTTGTTTGGAGTAGTAACCCCCCCCAAATTATTTTTCTGCACCACCTCTGACTGACACAAAAGTGTGACTTTAACCTTTAGAACCCATTCTGCTGTGTGTGTGTGTGTATGTGTGTGTGTGTGTGTGTGTGTGTGTGTGTGTGTGTGTGTGTGTCTTTCAAGGCTGGGCACAGATTTTCTGTGTTTTGTTGTTGTATCTGAAGAAAAAAAAACTGAGAAATAAATATGCATGCTCATTTCAAGGGTGCAAAAACAACAAATCTAAAGGCTAACCTAAAACTGCCTAAAACACAGTACTTGATATCTGGCTGATGATAGATTATACACATCATTACATGACTATTTGAATTTAGTAAAAATCATTCCTCATTCATTTTTATACTTTAACTTAAATTAGTCTCTGCACAGTAGCTTGATGAGTAAATTATGTTAAAATGAGAATAAATTACCCTCAAAGATGAAATTCATCACAGCAAAGTGTCCTAAAATAGATCCACACCTGTGAAATTGTATATATATATTTTTTTTTTCTTGGCTGTGGCATTTCTAAAGGTTGCATAAAATTATAGTATTTTAGACCATGTGAAGATTTTGTGGTTTTGGACAGTTTTGGTTCAAGGTAGGGGCCCTCCTTCTGGAAAAAAAGAGTGGATTTATGTATTTATTTATTCCTTTTTTTATATAATAAACCCAGAGAAAAGCTCTGTATAATTTTTTGGCTGCAATGTGTGGTGTACGGTAGTCAGAGAGAATGAGGGGAAATTATGTTAAGTTAAAGTAATTTTAAAACTGAAAAGATGCTGCACCTGTGTTTAACTCTTACATACTAGTCGGGTCAAATTTGACCTGTTCTGACATTCAACAGTAGTAAAAATACCCTAAGCATCATTCTTTTATTCTGAAATTTGAAGACTTCCTAAATTTTTGCCAAAATACTCAAAAATGAAAATATTTTAAAATGCTACCTATACTTTTGTACAGATTTTTGGACACTGAGGCTGGTTCAGGTCAATTTTATATATAAATCAAAATGTTTTTTTGTTTTGTTTTTTTTTAATGTTTTTATGTGTTATATAAAACAGGACATGATACTGTGTGAGAGTAGTTTTTCTCCAAAAAAACAGTTTGTAAAACTTAAAAAAATGTGCTCTTCCTGCTCTGAAACATTATATTTATATATTACACATATTTATTAATGTGGGATGTTCTATTTAGACATTCTAAATAAATCTGTAGTTCAATATTTGGTTTAGAATTCTTGGTCTGGGTCAATTTTACTCAAACCAAACTGTGAAGGTTTAAGAAATTAACAGTTTGTAAAGGATAAAACAAGACTAAATCACTAGTTATTGTTTAACCCAATCATCATTATGGGCTCCATCTACATCTGTCTTTTCCTCCTCTATCTCTTCACTTTCTGACAAATAACGCCTCTTCATTTTCCTTAACTGACTTCAACTTTTAAGAATGTTCTGGAGATTTTAAAGAAAAGATGAATAATCCATCAGATGTTTAACCCATAAAGAACCACTGTTACTTTTGTGTCTGTTCCCAAATGGACTTTTCTCTCTATTTAAGCTTTTTTAAGTGATGTATCCCCATTTCTTATAATATAATTCTCTGGATTTTGCATTTTTCACTGTAAATCATAAATGTCGTTTTCTACATTTGATTTACATGTTCATGAAAACAGAGTTAATTGCAACAAAACAGAAAAAAAAGTGAATTTTGCAGCAAATCTATTAATAACTGAACATAAACAAGTGTCTCCATTCACTGTTGATTTACTGGTGAATCAATGTTGCAGAAGATGACGGTGTTCCCACATTCTCTACAGAGCCTCTGAACATCTAATTGAATCATATCTGATGACCATGAAAAGATTAAAAAAAATGTATTTTACACCAATTATTTACATGGTTTAATGGATTAACAGGTATCAAACAGTTTATATCAGTAGATGGATTTGATTGCCAGCAGCTGTTTGGGTCTTTATGGGTTAAAGAGGAGGCGCTTGTGATCATTGTAGTTGCCATATTTTGTGACATCGTAGTAAAGATGGAGGGCCTTAACAACCTGGGGCAACTTTTCACATGTTGCAAATTGAACCCAAGCCCTTCATCATGCACGTCTACTCACACATCTCCAATGAAAGGGTAGTTGTCTGACCTCTGTGTTATGGTGCAGCCAGAGTGTTAACCTCCTAAATCAGAGCTATGTGTGTCAGCCAACATGTTGGAAATAGCCTATTTCACAGGGGAGGAGAGGCTAATCTCACTGTAATGACTATTCTCAGGACTTGAATCACACATACAGTATAGTACACACTCAAATACTTAACTCGTGTTTTGTTTTGTGTTTGCGTGCGTGCGGCAAGTCAGAAAAGTCTGATAAATCATGCACTTTCATTCCTTTCATCCATTTACACTGTAGTTATGAGCATTTCTTTTTTATATTTTCCTTTTACCTTCTAAAATTGACCATTACGAATCCTGTCAGACACCCAGCTATCGTACATCAGCTCTCTCTCTCTCTCTCTCTGTCTCCCTCTCTCATTCAGTCTAAACCTCTCTCTCACTCTTATCTCTCCTTGAAATGATGAATGAAAAACAATATTGATCAAACCTGACATTTCAAATTTTACAAAAAGCAACACTAGGATATAGGTTCACATTTAACCACTTATAGAAATGCAGGTGGTGTGATGTTGTCCTCTTGTGGCAATAGCAATCATCCATCTGGAGGTCATATCAGTAAATAATATCAGTAAAGGTAGAAATATGCTGTAAACATCCAGGTGCATCCCGTAAATGGCAGCATCAAGATAATGGTTAGATTTGTATTTCCCAGAAGCTTTTTAAGCATATGCATGCACTAAAGCCTTATATTGAAAGTGCTTTTCTCCTGTGTACTTGATACTGAGTGTGCACACGAACATGTGTGTGGTTGTGCATCAATATCATCTAATACAGTTTGTGCTGCTTGAAAATGAATTCAGTGACACTACAGTCATGGTTGTAAAGCTCAGCCTGGCGTCAGTGTCAGTCTCAAATAGCATTATGTCTCAACATATACATGACCTTCTCAGTGAAATGTGAATTTTTAATAGGAATAAAATTGCCCTGTCGTGTCTGCTTTCTAATTCTCTGTATTATTCATGAATGTAGCAATACCGTTTCTTGAACTATTTCTTACTTTCTGTACCAGCTCTAGGACATGTGCCTTAGCCCCGACTTCTATCATATGAGTCAAACTAATGTGTTTTTTTTTCTTAGCAGAAGAATGAAAGTTTTGATTTAAGACTTCACATGTATTATTCTTAGAAATCCTAACAGTCTGATCAATATTTTTGAGCATAAACAAATCTGTTGCTCTAACAAGGAAGATCCAAACTCTTATCATAGAGCGATCCCTGCCCACTCACTGTCTTTCTCATTGCTCATTGTCACAATGCCACAAATCGATGGTTTCATTAGCATCTCCAGGGAATAGCAACTTGGTCAAATGCGCACACGCAATCACACACAGCACTGTCTATAAGACGTGCATGTACAGCTCCACATCAAAGCTTCACACACTCATTAGCATGCGCCACAGCTTCTGTGAACATAAGAAATGGACTGGTAATTGATGACGTTATCGGTTCTGCAACAGATGATGACAAATGCCATTACTAGAAGCACCCAATCGGTTGGAACACAGCAAATCCGTTATTATTCTACTGTCTGTTTTGAGACACAAGTTATTTTCAGTCAGAGACACCATATCCTAGAAGATACTTTAGGAAAACAGTTATTAGGGGCTCACCATGCCATCCAAGGTTGTTACATCAACTCATTTTTCCCTTAAAAAGCCACTGCAAAACACCCAGATTATTCAAAGCAGCAAGAGATTTTTTTTTAGCTTTTGAAGACACCCCACCCTCAATCAGCCCCCAACTTCCCCTAAAGCACAATCGATGCTTACCAACAAGGTTGCCTAGCACCAGTTGCTTAGTAACCACCAGCCCATTGCTTTCTACTACAGAATGTCTCACTAATTCTATGTCAGAGCTAAATTTAGAAACGCCTTTGATTCTCGCGGATTGACAGAAGTTGGCTGCACAGAGGGAGTCTTTTCTCAAACAGAAGCGTGCTTGATTTTAACCCTTGATGCTGTCATTCTCTTACTGAACTGAAAATCTGCCAGCAGCTGCAAGGAGGTCTAGTCTCATCAAATCAGTGCCTCAATAGAAAGCATATTAGAGCTACTGATCATCTACCAATCAGATTTTATTGCACTGTATTGAGAGATAAGTATAGCTTTCATTATTCCTCAAATACCAGAGAGTCTGTGTAGACTTCACATAGTTTATAAATGTATACAATAAAGGCATACAGAATGGTCTTACTTACTGCCAGCCTAAAAATAGCACTACTTCTGTGCCAGGTTAAAAGGAGAGGCAAAAAAATATAGCCAAAGGACTGAGGACCACTTCAGAATCTTACATAACCTTTCAGATTATAAACCCTCAATGGCAGCTCCTCTTTACAGCCCATCCCCCTCAAACAATCCTGACCACTTTCATGCTTGTTTTGATGGAGACAACAGAATTATGGAGGATTGCAGGACCTGATGCAAGCCTTGACCAAGTATTCAAGGCATGTGCAGTGCAGCTTTCTGGAGGGGCTGGATACTGACAGTTTCATCTATTCCTTGGTCCACACCTGTGTGTTAAAACTGCAATGACTGTGAACGTGGCTAGACGTTCTCTTGTTTATCTTGAGTTAATTATTACAAAGCACCTGAATCGAGCCATATAATGCTTATAGGATGCCCTTAACGAAAAAGATCATACAACTATCATTTTATTGTTGCTTTTATGCATTTAGTGTATTTTATGCAGCGCTATTTGTTGCTATCATTTTGACTTGGACTCCCTGGAGATCTTGCTTCTCATCATGACTTCCTCAGATAAATTAAAATAAATAAATAAATAAAATTAAGAGATTAATTGTGGCCTGACTGAGGATTTGCCTACCTCACACCCTGGTCTCCTACCAGTTTGCCTGTAAACCCAACAAATCAATGGAGGATGCCATCTTCCCTCCTACTCTGTGTGATAATACACACGGGCAAAAATAACACTTATGGTTCGGATGGTGTTTATAGATTTGTGGGGAACAACTCCCAGTCTGTTAGTTGAGACAGCCACATCTCCTCCACTGTTTGAGTGAGCTCTGGGGTCCCACAGGGCTGTGTGCTCAGTCTTCTTCTCTATTTAGTTTTCATGACAGGGTCCCTGCTCATAGATTGAACATTTTGAGAGCGAAGAGGCCTGTAGAAAGGAGTCAACATCTGGCTGCTTGGTGTGCAGACAACAACCTAACCTTGAACAGAGGAGACCAAGGAGATCATTGTGATTAGATTTGGGTAAATTACTCTTTATTGTCTCCCTCAGTAGAAATTTGTCTCAGACATTTGAGAGAATGTGGGTGGCACAACTGCACATACTTTAAATCATTTTAATATTTTTACTCACAGGTCAGCTGAATAGACAGTCCTTGAGTCTCTCCCAGGATACGCTTGTGTTTAGAATTTTAAAAGAATATAGGTATCTGAATTTTAGATGCCCTTTGAATGTGCCCTGAGGAACTCGATATTGAAATGTCCTCAGTACAGTTACACCTTGCATTAGAGATGGTCATGTGGCCATGTTACTCCCAGGTCTGAACAAGGCCAATCACCTGCTTCCACACATTTGTTGTGCTGAATACAGTGATGCCCAAATGCATCTGGAGTATGAACTCTGTGTACTTGGTTCAATACACTACATGTAACTACTCTACAAAATATGCAAGTATCACGCTTTGTGTACCTAAATTTTTTTCCACATATACATTTAATTGTGTATGATAAGATTATATGTAAGTAAATCTATGCTTAATTATTTTTCATTTTATTTTAACATATAACAATAGATAATGTAAAAATACTGTTTTAATGTACCGTTTGCTAAAAATGTGAATAAATCATAGAGAACATGGCAGATTGGCTGAGAAAAAGGCTCTTCCTGTACCACTCACTCAAGACCTCAGATCACTCCACCATATACCATCTACTTGTCAATAGTCTTTTTAGGCATTGCAAACACAGTTGACAGGCAAGTTAAAGCTGCTGACACATCCTCCTTACTCTTCTAAACTCTGATAGACAGAGAGGGGAAGTAAAGAGAGAGGCAGAGAGTCTAAGGTTGAAATACAAGTGAGGGGTTGCAAAGTAATGAAACGGCAAATGAAATTGAGCAGAACTGAAAACTGTAGAAGCCATGTCTCATCACATCATCCTCTATGAAATCCTTATGTTAATGAACTTAGAGTGAAAGGTGATGTAATTTTTTTTCTGTCTGCATAAAGTCTCTGTCTACCTCTACATCGATGGGTGTTTTTGCATATTGACTTATTAAGATATAGTAGCCGTCACCCTCTTGCTTTCTGGACATTTATCAGTTTATTAACAACTCGGGGAGGAGAGACAACAAAACAACCCACATTACAACAGAAAGCATTACACTCAGATTTGCATACAGTACTTCATCTCTGTTTGGCTACCTCTTCACTTCACGTTACCCCACAGATACATGCTGTACTTACAAAATGCAAATAAAATAAAAACAATGCCAAGTAAAGTCACAAAGACTATCCATGCCGAAGCAGAAAAATGAACTGTGCTGACTGAACTGAAAATATAGATCTAAAAAAATATAGCATGATAGAGCACGAGGGTAAATATTGAAATTTCTCTAGTGGGATTAAATGCGAATACTGGAACCTAGCCTACTGGGCCACATCATGTTAAAGCGACTTTGTTTTTGCTCCATTCTAGTCTCCATTTCAAGACATATTTTACTGTCCTGTCCTCCTCACCAGTTAATCATGAGTCTTCTCTGTCATTTGTTGCTGGGCTGGTGGTTTACAGCAGGTCTATCTGCTGTGGCTGAAGACAGGGTTAGTCAAGCAAAAAGGTGGATCTGGGCCATAAAACCTAAACAATGTGCTGAAAAATACTTATAGGAAATTGCTGAGTTGAGTGACAGTGATTTGTGGTTTTGTCACTTCCTTTCATTCCATTATATTGCTTTTCTTTTTTTTTTCTTGTGGTGCTTTTGCTTCCTAGTCTGTTTTCCATCTCAATCTGGCTTCATATTTTCCAGCCATATCTGTAGCTAACATTCAAGGAGCATCTCTTTCTTCAATTGTTCTCTTATTTCGCTCCTAAGTGTGTGATCACCATTTGAAAAACTCTGTATTTGTCTCTTTTTACCATTTCAAAGAGATGCTTTAACTACCATAATACCAAAACGCACGGTGTATCATTTTCAATACCCTAAGCTCAGTATGCGGCCTAGCTTTTTTTATTGTTTGTAGGAATATAAATTGCCATACAAATGGCTAAAACCTGAGAGGCCCTATCGCATTACCGTGAATGCTTGCAGTCTGTTTTATATGGTCCTTTAGAAAGCTTTGCAGAAGCAAAATCCCCTTCTCTGCAAAGCTAATATGGTCAACCATGCCGAGCAGCTGACTATAAGCCTCTGAATTTAAGAGACGGATTCACACTCAGTTATTTTGCAATGCATGTATAGCACCGTACTGTACTTACTGTACGCCTGTGTAAAATACAATTTCACACAACTCAGTCTTTAGAAAAAATGTTCTTATCATTTTTACAAGACCATTGACAATAGAGGCAAGTATGGAGACCTTTTCCTAACTGATAAGAAAATGATCTCCACCCATACATAACGAACAACAGCGTTGCTGATTTGATTATGGCACAGCTGTCATTTTCTACAAAGACAGAACCAGGGCCATCCTGCACTGACAAACAAGCCAAAATTGAAGTAAATTGACAGTCACAGACATCTACAGTTAACAAATATTGCATTAGCACAAGGTTGTGGAAACATGTTGGATTAAAAGAGACAGGTCATCAGAATCTCAATCAGGGGTGTATGAGTGTGCTGTTGCCGCACTAATGAAGCAGCTAACAGGTTCAATCTGTGCTCCTCAGGTTCTGTGACACTTTTATCTGTTGTTTCTCTTCTCTGAAAGAGGAAATGAATGGCCTGACAAGAACAACACAAGTAATTTTTTCATTAGTTAGATAAGGTATGGTGTTTGATTTACTGCCATGAAAGTAAAGTGGTGGCTGTTAAATGGAATAAATGTAGTATTTCTATTTTCATATTTTAAAAAATGACCTAAAATTTACATTAGACTGTATAAAGTAAAGGTTCTGAAGTCAACCCAATGTTGCCAGTGTATTGGATCACACAAATATGAACGGAATATATGTTCAACTGATCGTCTGATGGATTTATATGACCACTAGAAGCAGTAGGACTAATGCCACAGGGCCTTTGATCAAAGCAAGTGATGAGATGGGATGAGAACCATTAAGAAACTATTTTTAAAATGAAAGGAGTGAAAGAGACAAGGTGACAAAAGCAAGAAGCACTGTTGATGTCTTCACCACTAAACGCAGCTCTAAAAGAAAATAATGGATTTTGTTGCTGAAACTGCAGCGTTTCTTCGACACAGGTGAGTTTGTGCTCATGAGGGTGTAAAGCTATTACATGATGTTAAGTTTATATTTGGTTGATCCACAGTCCAGACCAAACTATGACAGTTCTGACCTTGATTCTATGATGGATGGATGAGCTAACAGAGCCGTAATGTAAACTACCAGCTGATTATTAGACACAGTTTTAATTTACCCAGCTGTTAAACAGGCTGAGTTTTATTTTGAAAAAGAAAACTCGATAACACCGTTATGCAGATGTGTTTTAACAATGAGCTTCATACTTTATTCAGAGTGTGATACAGTCTGCGAATACACCAGACACGATTGCTTTGAGACAGCAAGGGAAGCTGAACTTTCCCTAACATTTCAAGAAAAGAATGAGCAGAATTGCACTGGTGAACTTACAATAAATATATTACTTAAATGTATTAAAATTGCACACACAACTTATTTTAATGCCATGTTGTTTTGATCAGCTGTTTATTGTTTGCTTTCCAACATGAATTCCCTGATACATGCTCGTATCAGTAGCCGACACTGTTGAATTCCTTGAGTTGTCTAAATGTTTATTTTTTTGTCATATTTTTTATCTTCCTTGTCATTTTCAAATAAATCCCATAGAGGACTCTACTGTTTTCTACCAAATTTATGGCGCTTTTCCACTGCATGGTACTGGCTCTACTAGACTTGTCCCAATCCAATATTTGGATTGGATCGGCTGCCGACATTACCACAAAAATGCATATCGGTATCAGATCAGCTGGCACGGAAAATAGCCGATCCAGACTTCTGATCCAGTCCCAGGTTTTTCAGCGCACTGATAATCAATTCCATGTTTTTGCAGTGGTTTCCCTAAAATCTGGTCCGCATTTTCCAGCACACCTTCAGCACATTAGCGTCTCTCAGGGGGAGATTGAGGA
>JAPSES010000236.1:5720716-5732042 GCA_029822895.1 Maxillicosta whitleyi
ATCCCTGAATAAACAGGTCAGTTTCTTGTTGCCAACCATTGTGTATTATTCAAACTCACCTAATTCAGCTGGATAGCCGTTATCAAGGGTGCTAAAACCCTTTAAAGAAGTAAAGAAGGAAGGAAGATAAATAACTTTAAATTTTAATACATGCTCGTATAAGCCGGTATCGGTATCGGCCAGTATCAGTATCGGATCGGAAGTGCAAAAAAATATCAGTATCGGATCGGAAGTGCACAAACCTGGATCGGGACATCCCTAGGCTCTATTCTACTCGACTCTACACGGCTCTTTTGCTTTTCCTTACGAAAAGGGACCCTGGAACCTGGGACCCGATACTACTTTTTTAGTACCGCCTCAGTCGAGGTTCCAAAATCCTGTGACGTCACGACACTGCAGACCACTGACCATGCAGTGGAAAAGCACCATAAGAGGCAGCACCGGGCTGTTGGTGTCACTGCTGGAAAGCATGGTGCTCATTGGTTAAATGCATAAAATCATCCCACCCAAAACCCTCCCAAGGATATTCATTGTGTCTGGGGGTGAATGGGTCAGTAGGCGGACCAGGACACTGGACTTTGACCGTTGGGTTGGATGAACTGTTGCAAACAGTAGGTACTGGTCCAAAAGGCTGAGCCTGTTTTAACTGACATTTATGTTGAAACATACCGGTATCGGATCACGTTGGAGCTCAGTCCTATGTGAATATCAGAGGAAGAGGCCAAAGTGCCGTGACTACATCAGCTGAAGAGAAAAAGGGTCAAGTCGGACACCTGCAAGTGTGTGTTGCTGTGGTTTTATGGTATAGACGAAGCATAACAGCCTCAGTTAAACATTCCTTTTATTTTTAATTGCATTGCTATAATACGACAAGTTTTATGATGGAGCCATAAGATGAGCTTCCCCTGTTTTAAAGACCAGCAGCCGCCACTGGAATATACAGCATTGATTTGACGTGGTTTTGGTGAGGGGAAAATCAATACTACATATAAATCCTTTAACAATGTCTTAAGGCAGTGTTTTTCAACCTTAGGGTCAAATTCAAATGTGGTCATCTGAAATTTCTAGTAATTGATAAAAAAAAAAATTAAATAAAAATGACTAATAAAAAATATATGGTGAGTTGAGACACAATCCCAATACGTATAAAACACGACAAACTGTGAAGCTGAAACTGAAGAACTGTGGTACTGTTGATATTCAAATGTTCATTGTGGCAGGTTTAAGATGCTGCAGCTCTTTCATAATTCATAGTTTGAGTTCAGTATTCATTAACAGCCTTGTAAATACAAGCTGCACTGACTGTACACGTGGAAAATAAAATTCTCCGTTGTACAGTAATCTGAACCTGGCTTTTCTGCCTCAATCCATGATAATATGCATTATATAACCTCAATGTTGTCTAAAATTGATGTTTATTTGCACTAGTATAACAAACTATTACATGATCAAAAACAAATTAATTTTAGTGGAAAAAAAAGGCTTAGTTTTGAATGTCTGGAGTCGCCAGTAATTTGTGATGTTAAAATGGGGTCACGCACCAAAAAATGTTGGAACCACTGGGTTAAGGTGATACTTGGACTGTTTTTGGTGTTTTGTTCAATTACTTACAATGAGTCCATTCACATTTTACTGCTATCTGCTCCTGTTCTTTTTCTTTTTTACAGTTCATCTTCTCAAAGTATCTGGCTTTGCTGTAATGGCTGCAAAGGACAGGTGGAGAGACAGATGTGACAGACTGTTTCTGTGTTGTCCAGCACCCACAAAACCATGACATGTTACTGTTTTGCAGTAGCACCAGCATCCCTGCTGTCACGGTGACACAACTCTATGACATACACAGTGACATGACAAAATGATTGCGGTGTCTGAAGGAAAAAATATCTCCGCTGAGCAAGATAGAAATGAGACAAGGAAATATATTGTCTTGTATTACATGACCTCTGAGGAGCTGTGTGTTTTCCAACTCATGTCTATCATTTATAAAACAATACAAGTGTTTTCAAAGCAAGTATTATGGTATGTCAAAGCAGAAATACATATAAAATCACATTAATGATATCAGATACAGTAATATGGGCTCTATTAGAAGTAATAATTTCATGAGTAAAACACTTCAATATTGACCCTCCCTCAGTCTGTCTAACAGCAGGATTCGAAAAAAGAAAAAGAACTGCATGAAATTTGCATGAAACTCGGAGTAAGGTTAAAACAAGGGCCATGGATGAACCTCTCAAAATTCAGTGCAGGTCCATGAAAATAGGTTTTTCAGTTTCTTTAATTCTGGAGAAGCCCGGGATAACAGCGGCACCAACTGACAAATTAGAGCTAAAACCCAGTTAAGACTAAGGAATAGGCCACTTTAGTGCTCACCTGTTAGTATGAGATTTGTTTGTTTGTTTTTAATAGAACTGCTTGTAGAACAATGCACTGACTTATTTTCTTAGGAACTATGGATGCAACAGTACAGATATTGGTACATATTGTGGTTCTTGCATCACGGTTCATGGTACGATTCGGTTTGTGCCAAAAAGTAACTGGGAGCTGATGGAGAGCCTTAAGGCTTATTTATGTTTGCTTTACGTAGGTAAATAGGTAGGTCCATTTCTAAAGTCATGCGTCACTGCCTTCATACTTCCATGCATCATGTACATTGAAATGAGTGTTTCTTAATCAATCCACCAGAGGACGCCGCTCTTAATTGCCATACTTGCTGAATATCGTGAAGAAGAGTACAGTTTTATGAGAAGAAGAGAGTCAATAATAACAAACATGGTGACGACAGAGGATATTTTACTAATGTGGATACTAATGTCAGAAAGGTAAGTGGAAGTTGAAGGGCTGAGCTCTGTGTCCAGCTCAAGCCCAGCTTTACCACTAACAGCTGCGTCCTGTTTTAGACAAGCTCCATGTCCAGCTCCAAACAATGACAGGAGAATTCCACAAGTCAGTTGTCTTGTAAAGCTCTTATATAAACATGATTGTCCAGAAATATCATTTGAAAATGACAAATGAGCTGTACATACTTGTACTGAAACGTGAGGGGTATAGTGAACTGGAATATTTTCACAAAGTTCTAGACTACAACTTTGCTGTGCTTGTTTGGAGTTTGTCCAGTGGTACATCTTTGGCCTGAGCTGATCTTCAGACCTTTCTTGCACTAACGAGTAGCAGAGGTGTGTGCAGTCAGATTCATGTTCACCTGCAGTTATCGCTTGGTGTCAGACTCAATCTGAAATCAGCTCTGTTTAGTTCAATTAAAAATTCCAATGAAATCATAATGGACTTAACTGAAATTAATTAAATGTTTCAGTTGAAACTCAAACACCATTGGAGATAGGAGTGCTGTATCTGCTGTGATCTTCCTGCTCTGCACTTCTGCTCTGCTTCTATAATGAGACCTTGAGAGGGCTGCTTGGGTTGTCTGTGGGAAATACAGATCAGTTCAGATGTCCACACTAAGCTGATTGCTTTTCTTTCAACCCTAATGACTTTACGTATACTCCTACTGTGATTTCCCAAGAGTTTAACCTTTATCTGAAAGGATGTTTCTGAGAATGTGTGTGTTCTCCACTGTGTATGCATACAAGGTAGATATATATGTACGTTTCTTGACTTTATGGTTTTCCCTGAAACCATACTGAAAAAGCTAAGTGCTATTAAATGCCAAGTCTGCAGTGTCAGACATTGTCCTGAAAACAATGCAGATCAATAGAATAGAATAGAATAGAATAGAATAGAATAGAATAGAATAGAATAGAATACTTTATTTATCCCACCCTGGGGAAATTTGACAGTCACAGCAGTGTAATAATAAAGTGCAGAAATTCTATATAAAAACCAGAGACATCAACAGTAAATGATTAGTGTTTGTCCATATACAAGTAATATACTTATTTTGAAGGACTGGGAAAACAAATGTAGCATGACATAGAAGCTGTCTTTTTGTTCAGGAGAAACATATTGAGATATTTCCCCCCACTTGATGTAAAAACACGGCTCTTCAAGGTCTTTATACTGGCTTTCACAAGGGTCTGTAGATTTTTTTATCACCTGAAACCACAGGAAGTTGCAGGTTCATTAAATCATTTAATGTGATTTATAACCTAACCCTCAGGCCATACATCATTTAGAAGTCACAGGGCAAGAGTTATACACTGTGTTACAGCTGTGGTATCATTCATGCGGCTTTCCCACTACTAGCCTTATGGTGTGTAGGAAAAAGCTCTGGAAGGTGAAAAAGGTCTCAGTGGTGGAGCAGCAGGTTGAGAGCACCTTACAAAGGCTCTGCTCTCCACGACACTTTATAGCATGACCTTCGATCACAGCATGACTATGTCTTTTGTGGTGTACATTTTTGAGCACCAGCTAAAAGCTTTTTCAGGCTCCTTTGAGTAAATAGATTTGGTCATGGAGAGACGAGAGTGACACAGAACTGCAATCTATACTCTGAGCTCTGTAATTTCTCTCACTCATTCTTCCTGTCTCTCCCTCCACACTCTCTCTCTCTCACATGTTGGTAAAATGCGCCACAAATGGATGGAGTGTTAGAGCTCCTTTCATTCCCTGTATGGATGGCAATTTTTCTTCAATGGCCAGGGTTTCATTTCCTCAAAAACACCCATGTCCTGAACTTCCCCTGTTAACTTGACTGTTTCTTCCATTTCACTGCTTGCATCCTCATTTTCTCTGTGACAAACATGTATGGAGTAAATGGTACGGAAGAATGAAAGATATTTATTCTGCTTTTTTTTTTCTAATTATAAATACAGGTGGTTGTCTCCATTTGTCTGCCTGCAAATCTGCATATATGCATATATATTACTGGTGAAAACCACAGGCATCAGGAAATAGTTACAATTACACAGTTCTGCTTGAATTCACTGATTATATATCTGCTTTTCATTTACTCCAGGCATGGAGACACAGATTCTCCCCTAGGTTGCAAGCGCTTGTTGTCTCTACAGAGAAGAGCGGTTTTTATCCTTTGATCAGGCTTACTGACAACCAAGATGGACCGCATCAGAAACGAACTCGCCTGTTGCAATACTGAAGATAAAGATTAAACTTGGCATCACCTTGGCCAGCTCTCTGCAGACAACTAAAGAGTCACACGTGATGAAATTCTATGCTTTACCTCAATGTATGCATATTCACCTTTTTGTGTTTCTATGAGTAATGCCATGGTTTGTAGAGCAGGAGGCCTGGTAATTAGTAATCATCTCACCGTATGTTACATGCAGAGCTGTGTGTGCCTGCAGTGACAGCTCTGGAGTGATGCAAGAGAAAAGAGCAGCTAGAAACAGTCAAGGAACTGGGCTGGACTGCACAAATAGCTGCAATGAAAACACATTTACTTGAACAGATGGATTAAAAATATATATACACACAGCTCTGAGGTGAAATAACTGAAAAACGTTTCTATTTGGAAAGCTAAATGGTATAGGAAAATATATTTCTTTTAGAAGTTGTTAATTTTTATCACTACATTGCATTAAACATTATTTATGTAAAGTTGTGGGAGTGAAAATCAGAAAAAGAAAAAAAAAATACACAACTCCTTTCTGCACTTTTCCCCTCTCAGTCTTGACTCAGACTAACTAAAAAAAAAATAAAAAAAAATCAATGAAATTACTCATCTAAGTTTACATATTGAGCCATGGAGTAGAACTGATTCATGTCCATGATGCGTCTGACAGAATCTGATTAGTGATTGGCTGTGACGACAATACTTGACCCTCCCACATCTGAAAATGCTTGTCATGAGACAAAATTGAGATGTATGCATTTTCTGCAGCCTGAAAACACTGGTCCTCTCAGATCACTTCAACTGCAACATGCTTCATTTTATGTATGACATTTCTTTTATTTATTTATTTTTTTTAACTCGTCTTGTACAGCATCATAACAGCAGAATGGTAGTCTGGCTGTCTTTTTGTGCTGGAAAAATTTACTTTGCCAAGGCAAATTTCATAAGGTACACTACTGGTCAAAAGTTTTACAACACCCCAATTTTTCTAGAATTTCACTGAAAATGATGCAGTTTAATGTCTAGGTGTACTCAGAAATTAAAACATAGAACAAATAAACAACTGAAATGAAAAAAGAAATCATGGAATCAATTTAGAAACCAAAATTCTAAATGTTTGACTCATCAAAGTAGACACTGGTGGCATTCTTTCTACAATGGAAATCAAATATTGTTCATAAATTTCTTCCCAACTTTGTTGCAGAAGTTCCCATAAATGTGTAACACTTGTACTTTAGTTTCACTCTTCAGTTCAGTTCATCCCAAACCAGATCGATGGGGTTTAAGGCTGGACACTGTGCTGGACACTCTGTTTTTCATTTTTTAAGCTTACCATCTTGTTCTTTTTTCTTAAAGTAGTTCTGGGAGAGCTTGGACTTCTGTTTTGGCTCATTATCTGACTATCTTGCTGTAAGATGAACCTCTGACCATCTAGGTCCGTCCCAGAGGTACTGCATGGAGCTGCAGAATGCTGTGGTAGATGTTTTGGTTCAGGTTTTCACTCTGAACAAGTCACTGACCCTGGATCCAGCAAAACAGCCCCGGACCATCACACTTCCTCCTCCATGTTTGACAGTTGATATCACACACTGAGGAACTGTCCATTCACCCATTCAACAATGCACAAAAATCCTGTGGGATGAAGCGGAGATTTCAAATTGGGATTCATCAGTCACCTTCTTCCAGTCTTCAGTCGTCCACTGGTGCTGTTTCATGACCTAGACAAGCCTCTTTTTCTTTTTCTTCTTCTTCCCATCATACCTGCAACTGGAAGTGTTCTCTTCAAAACTGAAACTCAGACTTTCTTACTACGACCACTATGAAGCTGTGTTAGAAGCCGTTGTCTTTCTTGAGTCACCGATCACACAAGCTGTTGACTCACAAATGTATCTTCTGATGCTGTTGTGGGTTTGGGTCTACCAAACTTCTTCCTGTCAGCATTTCCTCCGGTATCTGATCTGTGCCTTTTGATGGTGACGGAAACTGGACTCAATGACACCTTGACTTTCTTAGTAATTTCTCTGTAGGAAAGACCTCCATTTTTAAGTGTTATTACCTCCGCCGAGGAGGTTTTGTTTTTGCTGGTGTTTGTTTGTCCATCTGTCCGACTGTGTGCAACATAACTCAAAAAGTTATGGCTGGATTTTGATGAAATTTTCAGGATTTGTTGGCAATGGCACAAGGAAGAAATGATTAACTTTTGGGGGTGATCCGGAACAAATCCTGGATTCTGGATCACTTTGAAATTTTCATTAACATTGGGGTCAATGGGGCCCCGAGTGCTTTTCTAATTATGGTATGTTTCTCTTCTATCGTTACTTGCCTTTTCCTTCCATTTTTATTGTAACACACTACTTTCTGCAGTACAATACTGTTCAAATAATGCTCACAGTGGTATGGCACCAAAGTGTGTTCCAACACTACTTTTAGAGGGGGTTGTAAGAAATTAAGAAAATTTGGGACACTTGTAAGAATTGGTAGCACCAACTTTCGAGGCTTGATCAACCTCCATTGCTGCAGAACCCATTGTTCCCTAAAAAAGGCCTTTTTGTATAATTCTGAAAAGTACATTATTTTTCAGTTTTGGTTAACCTTCCCTTTTTTTTTTTTTTTTTTAACTCTGGCAGTTCAACACTTACCGTACTATTTCAAGCTTTTCATTGGACCTGAACTGCTTGAACTTCAATACGAAATTGGAAAAATTGGGGTGTTGTAAAACTTTTGACCAGTAGAGTTTATGAGGCTCCCTTTGATATTCTACTGTCTTTATTTTGAGTTTCATTGAACCATATTTCGATGCTGGACCTGACATGAAGGAACAGGGAGAAGGAGAAGAAATGAGGGAGGGAGAAGGGGAGAGAGTGAAGAGGGGAGAAAAAAAGAAGAAGGTAGTGAAGACCCTCACAAGAACATATCAACAATACTAACAATAACAACCATGGTGATAATTATAATGGTAAAAATAACTACAACAATAACTGAATAAACTAGGCAGAAAAAAAGAGGAAACAAATACAATAAAGTAAAATAAAAATAAATAAGACCTATTAAATGAAAAATCTAAGTAAACTTCAACAGAATATCATAAACAATAACAGCACAAATTATCTAACAGTGCATATTTATGTAACACACATTGCTGCCAGAAGGAGTTTTGTCATTTACTGAAAAGTTGGCCGCCAAAATCGTGACAAATATTTCTATAAACTTATCTTTCAGACGAAAAAGAACACCATGAATTTTGGACCAATGATACATTTTTTACATACTTCAGAGACAAGACAAGAAAAGTAACCAGTAATTGCAGTGTTCTGGGAATAGAACAGCGAGCCAAATGAATGATCGATAAAATGTCAAAATGAATGACATGAAGAGTTGCAAATGTGTATTTGAGATACCACAGCAGGAACTTTACTTCATCACTTTCTCCTTGTGATAAGAGTTGACAGAAAAATATGACAGCGCCATAAGGAATTCTGCCCCAAAGTCAGAACAGCTAAGTCTATTCCAGAAAAAGCAGATATAGGCTACTGTTTTTCAACTTTTTACTATATAACCTCTGCAGATGTACAATGATGTTGTAAATTTTGATACGAGTTTATTAGACATAACCACTATATTTTACTACTAGTACTGGATGTACTAGACCACAGATTGCTTAGGTGTAATATGTGCTTTTCTCTGCACTATAAGAGAGAAAGAACACAAAGAAACTGCTTTGCAAAAGAAAAAAACCTGCACAAGCAACACTGTCACTCTGGCAGAGTAGTTCATCAGTCTGAGATTGTACTCAACATGTATCGCCCTCCACTGATGTGCGCCTCACATCCACACATTCACCGTTGTACATTCATCCTCTAATGCACACTACTTCACTCCCACTGCAATGCCTGCTATTACTTTCTGGAGCAAATGTACATTAATAAAAATGCGTTGTTTGATGTCTTAATGCGGAAAAAAAAAAAACGAATTCTGTGGAATTACCATATCCTCCAAAATGGTTTGTTGTTTCTTTTTTTATTGTGTGATTGTATGTTTGTATCTTGTGTTGCAACCCTCAATTATTTATAGGTGTGTTCTTGTGTTCTCACATACCTTGGGCTGTTCTATCAGGCAGCTGAGTACTGTCAGAGAAGCATAAATAAGTCAGAAACATGGCCTTATATCTCTCACACATACACACATGCATCACCAACTGGCACTATGCTCCACAGTAACATAAGGGGTTTGCAAAAGAAACAAAAGCACACTGGTATTCACACAGCAACGAATAAAAAAAAACTGCATCAGAGCCCTTCTTGGCAAACAGAAAATTTGACAGTATGAGATAAAACATATATATACACATTCCTCTGTGTGTATAAGGCTGATACGCACCTTTTATTAAAAATCAGATGCTGGTGTCACTCAGCAGAAAATGCTGCCTGTGTTGTAGTTTGCTTGGTTACACTTTAATTATTAACTAATTTCCACCACTTTTTAAAGCACACATAAACAGATTTTCAATCAGATTTTCACTTCCAAATGCATCGCTGCTCCTCTTGAAAACATGCAGTGTACAAGTAATACTGTTCATGCATGTGGCTGTTTGTGTGTCCATGTGTGAAACTGCACCACACATGTTTCTCCAGCGTGGCAATGGTGATGATGGATGGTGGGTCAGTATGAGAGACTGTGTGATCCATGAGCAGTGTGAGTCTGTCACCACACTGACAGGCTAGGCTGAAAAATGATTAATCCCCACTTCCACTGGGCATTTGTCATGAAGATTCAACGCATTGTGTGTATATTATACGCATTTCACATAATATGGAGAGAAAACTGTGAAAACGGTGCAATAGTTCAACAGGCGTCTTTCTCATGGAAATTAATTTGTAGATTGTTGAGCGCTGGCTATTTTAATAACTTTGTCTCATCTTTGTATCTTTGGACTGTACATGTGAAAAATGATTCTGAACTCTGAGAGCAGGAGCAAGAAAAAAAAAGAAAGAAAACAAAACAAGTGGTCACATGATCGAAAAAGCCAGCAGGTCACATGATCGAAAAAGCCAGTGGTATCAGGCACAAACTCCACCCCTCGGAGATATTTCAACCTATATAAGTGAGAAGATTTGAAAAATTCAGAAAAATCAGAACTTTGAAATACTGTTCCCAAAATGTAATCTGTTATATCTGTTCTGGGTCACTGGCAATATATAAACCAAATTTAGTATGAAGTCAACCAAACGTTTTGCGCCCAGAGTGTTAAGAAACAAAATAATACATTTTGCCTCCCTTTCAGGGTGTGGGGTAATAATGCCACTGTGCACTTCTGTACTGATAGCCCCATAGCATAATTTTCACATATTTGGCCAAGTTGTGATGTCTGTGTAACTTTACTCTCCTATTTTTTCATTTTATGTAAATATCACAATTTGGCCAAATATATCACTTAGGCATTTATGATGAGGCTAACGTTATGTCAAAGCTGAACAAAGAAGTAAGTTTAAAACACTGCTCATAACCTTGGATCTCCACACTTTTATTAGCACAGCGTTCAGTACCAGTTTTTCAGGTGAATGTGCACATTAGAAAGTCTTTCGTGGCATAAAAAAATGATAAGTAGTGTTAAAATTCCAAACTGTTACAGCAGGGGGACATGGTGTACCCCAAAATATTCATGGCTCCTGACTGTAACCACTAACAAACCAACGCTATGGTGTCAGCTGATGGCTGAAGAGTCAACTGATTGTCTCAACCAGCGGAGAACTGTTGTTTGCTGTGCCCTTGAGCAAGGCAGTTTAGCCCCCCATTTGCTCTCTGGGCACTTGATATGGTGAGCCCACTGCTCCTAGTCTGCAGTGTGTGATGCATGATCTAGGAATGGGTTAAAGTCGGACAAAATATTTCATTGCAGTGCACATTCATCTGTGTGAACCTACTCGGCAAGTCTTCTTCTTCTTCGACTGTATCACTCACCGAATAAAGAATGAATGAAGCTTTTTTGTTTAATACTACACACATCTTAACTATGGTAATATCTAGATTCCTCCTTCAAATAAAAACTCATAGTTGGTTATTTTAACAGCCCATCAAAATAACACTATCTTAGAATCTTCATGAGTCACTGCATTAGCTGATAGTTTACATTAAAGCTGTTTTTAGGCAGAAAACAGTCACAATAAAACATCAGCTGTTTAAGTATATACTAAAAATACATTACATTGTATATAAGTGTGTATGTGTGTATATAGATAGATAGATAGATAGATAGATAGATAGATAGATAGATAGATAGATAGATAGATAGATAGATAG
>JAPSES010000236.1:5732142-5744974 GCA_029822895.1 Maxillicosta whitleyi
TCTATCTATCTATCTATCTATCTATCTATCTATCTATCTATCTGTCTGTCTGTCTGTCTGTCTGTCTGTCTGTCTCTGTCTGTCTGTCTGTCTGTCTGTCTGTCTCTCTCTCTCTCTCTCTCTCTCTCTCTCTCTGTCTGTCTGTCTGTCTGTCTGTCTCTCTGTCTGTGTATCAGACAGGGGCAGTTGTTTGTTTACCTGCTTGACTAGTTTCAGCCGTCCTCAGAAGCGTCACAATGATGTTGCTGTGACAGGCTGCTCAGGTGGGCCCCTGTCTGATAAATGAATGATAAGCAATAGGCTCTGTCATATAAATGAAGGACATCTCACTTTCATTTAAGATCCTGCTGCCTTCTTTATTATCCTCCACTACAGTACCTCCATTATTTTAGAGGATATTATGTTATATTATCACTGGATTATCACTATTATTCCTCTTTTTATTCCTATTTATACACATCACCTTTGACCAGGTACAATGATTAGATACTGAGTCCCTCTTGCACTTAATCTACCAAGAATAAATCATATTGTCACAAAAAGAGAATAGGTACAAATATTTTACTCCAACTTTATGAGCAATACTGTAATTATTATTATTATTATTATTATTATAGTAAAACACTGTTACCACATAATATTAACTGAAAACTGTAACTGTAGGTATCCAAAAGACATTATAAAATACAAAATGTATCCTTGTCAGCATTAAATCCCCCAAAAGGATGTGAGCTAACAGGGAGGACTGTGTAAACAGGAAAAGGATCAAATACAGACAATGGTAAAAGAAATGGTTTCCAAGGCCATTCATTCCAATAAAACACCAATATCACTACTGGTCACACTAGACTTAAGCCAAGTTATCCATATATGTTTTTTTTTTTTTTTTTTTATCATTCCACAACAATTACTTGGGTATTCATAAGTACATTGGATATATACTGTGCGTCTCAGTTGTTTTAATTCACATTCAGCGCTCAATTTTGATTTAATATATGAAACAAAATTAACAATATGTATGTTTATAGATATGTTTAGAGTAGGAATCATATTATTAATTATTTAAGGAGAAGGGGTGGGAGTATATAACTTTTGCTTTTTGTCACTCCTTTTCAAATATATATTATATGTCATATGTTTAAATATTTTGTTTATTTATTTTTCTTCTTTTTTGACATTCATGTTCGAAATAAATACATCAATCGGTCAATCAATAAAACTCAAGTTGCTACCAAACAGAAACAGTCTCTGCCCACAGCGAAGCAGAAGAACTGCAGTGGTTGTTTACTTTATACTTTACCTCAGATACATATCTTAAACTTTGCTGGAGTTTATCTGCTCTGGCAAATCACTTTCTAGCAGCTGGAATGGAAACGGAAAACACTAAGCTATTAAGATAATCAGATAATGTTTTACGCCTACATTTTAACTGCAATTAATGTTTTCTCACGGGTGTCCAGTATTACATTTGTGTGTTTTGGGGACAGCATACATCCCTCCAGTGCACAGTGTGAACAGCTGCTATGGCCAAACAGGCTCACAATGCAGATGTCTAACCTTTGAAAACCTTTTCTATACAAAGCAACCATGACTTGTTCCCTTCTTCTAATAACCCTCAGTTCTGTGCACCCTGCCATGCTGGTATGTTATATTCAAGACTAATCTAGTAAGCACTTTTTCAGAGACACATTTGACTGAATGTCTGAAATTGAGCTAAGTACAGGCATCAATCGTCCATGTTTTAAAGGAGTGATATTTTGGTCTCTTAAATGGAATTATGCATTTTAAAACCTTTCCCTGTAGTCTACATTAACTGTAAATGCTATATTTGGGTCTGAATTCTTTATAAATTCAACTCCACAGGTCCATCTTCAACCTTATTTTTGACTAATGATACTAGAAAGGTTGTTTACGGCGCTGGCCCTTTAAATGCACATGAGCCACTTCAAGCCCCGCTCACTCCAGGTTGTTGACTGTGCTGTCCCGTTCAACCAACAACTGAACATTTTAGGTAATCGGCTCCAAGACTGGACATATTTTCAGTATGGACTACAACCACTGCTGATAAACAATTGCAGCGTACTCTGAAAAATGTTCATCAGAAGTCTGGACCTTAAATGTGCAAATGTCATGATGTAACTAGTTATAGATGTAACAAATTAAGCATGAATTAAAACAGGTTGTAGAAATCCACTTTATTTTTGCCAAAATGAATGTAAAGATAGCTTTGCAGCACCTGGAGAGTTCAAATTCAAACTTTTGGGACTATTAGGGTCCAAATACGGAAAATATGTGAGTCAAAGACTAATAAAAGTGGGACCCCTTTAACCCATAAAGACCCAGACAACTACGACCAACCACAACTATCTACAGGTATAAAATATTTAATAACTTCTGAACCTTTAATCCTACCATTACATGTCAATAATTGGTGTAAAATACAATTCTTCTTCTTTTCATGGTCATCAGATATGATCATATTTGGACGTCCAGAGGCTCCATAGTTACCATTGAAACACTGTCATCTTCTACAACGTTGATTCACCAGTAAAACCCATGGAATTAGATCAATGACAGTGGATGGAGACACTGGGTTTATGTTCAGTTAATGACAGATTTTTTTCAGTATTCTCTGTTTTTAATTTTATGACAACTTTAATCTGAGCTTTTATGAACTAAATATGAATTATGTATAGAGATTATGAATTTAAATATAGAGAAAAAATCATTTGGGAACTGCCACAACTGGGTCCTTATGCATTAATGTTGATTCTTCAGTGAATGTAATTACTTTTAGTGTCAGGTTCTAAAGAGGCGCTTTTGTAACTACATCAGCTCAGATGCATCTTTAGTGGCAGTTGTCCAGTTCGGACACACGCAGGGTTTGACCCCAAACTGTGCACACGCACAGTCTCTGGACTAATGTACAGCCGCCATGTAGTCTGGGCTCATTCTCTTGCTTTACTGATTTTGTTCCCTCTCCCCCATTTCCTCCTCTTTACTTCCTCACATACAGCCACATTATGGGGGGGGGGGGGGTCTTTAATGTTTGACCATGGCCCGTGCCCTATCTGCCCACTCACTCTTGTGGTCTCTAGTGGGACAGTTAGAGGCTGTAGTGTTTATTGCGGAGAGGAAAGCAGGAGGCTCAAATCACTCACTTCCCTTGTTCCCACTCGGGGCCTGTATAGCATTTTTTTTTTTTTAATGACCAGCCCATGTTTGGGATGATTGTGTGTACACATGTGGCTGCAAGGGGGGAGGGGGGTGTCACTAAGTGGTAGCAAGCTATCACAAAACTAATCTGTGCCAGTGCAATAATCTCTCTCTGTCTTGTCTGTATGTTTATTTATACATTGTGATTTTTCTCAAGATTACACAAAAAGCTAAAAGTGTTTTTCTGTTCTTCCCTCAGTGTTTCTACCAAATAACAGTGTGTACCAATAATGTTTACTTGCATGTGAGGGTGATTGAAAAATGTAAAGAGGCTCTCAAATCCTCTTTGCTATTTTTTCAACATTAAATATTTTCCCCACTCTGCAGTAAGTACTTGGGATGCCTGTAGGCTGCTGTGGACAACCACATTCAGGCTCTTTTTTTAACCCTTTCTTTACTCACAACCTGTGAAAACTTGGAGCTTTGTTTGCTTTCTCATTAAGATGGCGTCACCGGTAGGACATGTCTCTACAGATTGTCGATTGGGTTTCAGGTTCTCATCACCATGGACACAGATAAGCAGTTTTACTGGAGGGTACATTCTTAAGAACATGACATCAGAAACAGGTCCTGCAGTCCTGCAGGAGTGGCATGTTTTTTGAGCTGATGATTGGCAATCTACAAGGGAACAAATGCTGTTATTATCTTCGCTCCATCAGGCATAAATGACATTGATTAAGACATTCAAACTTCGACCTTCAGTCGTCTACAACATAAATTAATAAATTAATCATGTAAAAAATCTAGTTCCAAGGCTTGACTACAGCACCTGCACTGAAAGTATTTGGCTATAATAGGGATTTAAATGTCTCTAACTCCAAATATGTACTTGTGTCATGAGTAAAGAAACACAGATCACTATTCGGAAAATTATTGAGGTGTTTATGTTTACCTAAACTGTTCAGATTTCTGTCGTTAAAGCAATGTAGTCATTCTCAGCAGGGCCTGTTTTGTTTTACCTATGATATCATATCCTGTAATCCTAAAATGCTTTGTCTATTTTTGTAGGGTGACATGGTTTCCTGACTCCATAAACAATAGAGCCCTGGCAAGAGTGCACTGCCGCGATAAGATTGTATATTCTGTTACTTTACAAGAGATCACTGCCCAGTATGGACATGTTGTCAAGATTAGGGTAAAATGTGATTTTAAAAAATGCAGAAACTACATAGATGGTGCCCTTAAAATAAAGGTAGCAACTCGTGTAACATTGTCATACACACATGCAGTGGTATGGTAGTGATATCTTCCATATCAACAGCCTGAGCTAGAGGCCTGAGAGAGTAAAGCTCCATGACCTGAAAAACAACACTGAAGCACCTGCGCTTTCTTTGTTGCTTCTACTGAAATATTATCGCAGAGGTTGAGTGGTGGAAGCTTCTGCTTTTTAGACTCTGGTCAAAGAAAATAGGGCCATATCTGTAATGGTAAACAGCTCCACCCATGACTGTTTGCTCTCAACAGAATATTTGCCCACAATAATAAAATCTTTATTAAGAAGGTCAGGCTAAAAAAAAACAAACAGGCCAGTCTGTGATAAAAGAAAAATCACTGCTTTCTCAGTGGCATTTTGTTGTGTTGCAACTGCACAAACCAGACAAACAGAGGCTGTTAGTGAATCTCCCAGTCGAGTGTTATGTGCCTAATGACATATTGTACTTGTCTGACCAAAGGGTGAAGGCACCTGCTTCCAGGTTTTGTCACAAACCACTGATGATAACGTGAGACATTTAAACATTACTTGGAACTTGTCTTATTGCACGGTCCGTAAGGTAAAGTGAGGTTTGTTTGGCATCTGCCCAGTTATCTCAGTGCCATCTGTGGTTAATGTGTGGGTAGGAGGTGTGGAGGATACAGTTTAAGCCTTAAGCACACACCTTAGCTCACACTTCAAAAAGCATTTTCAGCCCCCCCCCCCTACTCCCTCTCTACCTCCCTAATCTTGGGAGGACACAGTTTCTCCCAGAGCAAAAATTTATTGTGGGTTACTTAACCTATACAAGTATTTCAAGACTATTTTTATCAAATGTTAGCTATTAATAGTAGCAAAGTAAACATGTAGAATTTGCTTATTTTACTGTCTGTGTAAATAAACGAAAACAGTTGCAACAAACCTTTCTCGTGATGTATCAGGCAGCAGGATCCTGCACCGGTTTGCCACATTTTCAGCTGTGCTTGATGGTACAAAGTTGGACGTGGCACTGGAGGGCATTAAATACTGGTGCCTGCAGTGGTTTTGTTGGTTTTGTAGTGTTTCCTGTGCACCAACTCAATGGAGTGGAATAAAACGTCACAGTATTTTTTTGCACTGAAAACCTAGGAGGACAATACTGGAGAATTAGATCCAGTCATAATGTTGTTTTAATGATTATGTTGTCGCATGAAGCTACATTGTTGGTTCTTAGCCAAAAAACAAAGGCGTATGTACCAGTCAGATGGGAGGTGATAGAAGAGGAGAAATGCTTTTGTTCCACTTTGAAGCATGGGTGTTGTGTAGAGTTTGTCTCAGGGGAATAAATAAATGACTATGTGGAATCAGGGTTAACCAGCACTGCTTATTTAGGTGAGACAAGCTGACAGGCCTGTTGGTCCATTGGCTGTGTTATCACCTCATTAAATAATGCAGAGTGGCTGCCCCGTCTTCAACAGGGAAAAAAAACTCTTAATAAAATAAATGTAGGTCAGGAAGAGAAAACTGAATGTGATCTACCACTGGAGGGTTTACAGCTGACCTACTGCCTTCCTTTGTACTCCTTGTTCTTTGCATAATGTGAATCATCTTCAGCCTGGATGATTTTTTTTTCAGTCTCTTTTGAGCAATCACTTGACACCTGCTTGTACAGAAAGTTTGTACAAAAGATAGAAACATTAATGTGAGGGAAAAGATACTCAAAACAGGTGAAATATATGTTCATGCATCAAGATAATTTCACATGACAATATTTCTTGCCTTAAGATAGTTAAATCTAGAAATAAGCATATCTACAGATGTATGAACACGTAAAATAAGAAATGAATTCTTAAAACTAGATAAATTATCTAACACTTCTAAATCTAAGTGTTTTTATCTTGGTAAGAACCAAATAATTTGCAGTGTACTTTACATTAAAACTGCTGTTGATGTGAAAATGTAGGAAGAACTGAAAAACAACCAAACACATTCACATAGTGTTTGTTTTTTTATGTTTCATATAGAAATAAAGATGTCCCAACAACAACAACAACCATGATGTATTATCCTTTCTCTTGTTGTCGTAGAGACATTGCTTGCAACAAGACTCTTAAGTTTTAATTGCATGAAAGAGGCTTTTCATATCTGACAGGTCTGGTCCTGCTGTCCCTTTGTGTCTGTGTGTGTCTGTCTATAACTGTCGAGCTACTGAGAAGCAAACTAATTCACTAGGAATGCGTACATTTCCCATAACCCCCACTGCAAAGCTTTTGGACTTGAGACGTTACCCTGGAGACAGCTGTTTATGCTAAGAACCTTATGCAGCGTGGTGCGGATAGTCTCAGTCAAGTATGCCCGCTGCACACTTAAGACACACACATAAAGACACACACATGCTTATCAATGCCCTCTTTTTTTTGTACTTCTTGCTTTTAGCCACATCATTATTTAGAATTGAGCCTAACAGCTAAATGTGCATTAGTAACAGGAGATATGAACCCGATCAAGTGCAGAGCTGTAATGTTGTCCCTGCCAGCTGCTGGGTTCATTGTGTGACGGTCATTATAGAGGCTCATGATAGAAACATTACTCCCTGCCTCTTTTCAGCTCACACAAGGGCATGATTGTGCCTTAGAGCTGCAGGTAACCGACTGACAGAGCATTTAACCAGGTGAAAAGAGTCAGGTTGTCTTTCACAACTCAGGAACTCATTAGAGAATAGATGCAGATGAAGAAAAGCAGGAAAGAACAGAACTTGTGCAAAATATTTAGAGGTACTCATATATGTTTTATTGCAAATTCTAAAAACTCAACTGTAATTGTAAAATGTCACACTATTAGAAAATTTCCTCCTACAGCTTAGTTGCAGAGAAACTTTTGGGAAGGAGTGAGGGTTTGCAGCAGAGATGGTTTACTTGTTGTTCCCTCTCATAAAGGAAACCACACTCTGTCATTATGATCAGGGCTATCCCAAGAAAACCATGTGAGCTCAGGCCCTGGGTAGGACTGCCACACACACACACACACACACACACACACACACACACTGTCCAATCTCAGCCCAGCCCTTAATGGTCTGTTTAAACAGTTATTTAACTCCCAAAGCCACACTACTGTCTACTCAGCTACATAAAAACACACACACAAAGCTTCAGAAAAACCTACACAACGTAACTTACACACAGAATCACTTTTCCAAATACATCCAAGGAGGAGGAGAAACATAGTTAGCTGTACACTTGTACCCACTCTCATATTTGAAGCCTTCTGGGTCAGACACTGAGACAATGCCTGAGACCCAAGGCATTGAGACAGTGTCTTTGTGTGAGTCCTGTAATCTCTTCACTGAGGGTCACATTCTTTGTTCAGCCATAGAAAGAGCCTCCAATACAGCCTCCTTACTGATGCCCTCAGGGTTTGCACATGTGTGTGTATGCGTGTGTGTGTGTGTGTGTGTGTAGTCTAAGAGGGTGTGAGAAACAGTGTGACAGAAAGGCGGAAGTAAAGAGAGGCATTTTCTGAGAAATGATGAACAGGCAAAGGAATGCAGTGCCATGCGTGTTTGAGCAGGGGCCGACGGGGGCCACAGGACCAGGGTATCGGTTAAGGACTGCATGAGGGGAGACAGTGATGAGTGTCCCAAAGGCACGTGGAATGGACTCACTGGCATGTGCTTACATCACCAGCTCTATCAGCTGACCCCGCATGCCGCTGGCGCCCGCTCTTTACGTGCCTTATGTATGTAGCTAATAAGACCTCTTAGTGATATCAGGGTGACTCTGGGTCTTATTACATTTCATTTTAATTGATTTGTGACAAAACCAGTTTCGCTCATTTAAGTTTGACATTTGAGATAAAGAGGAAATGCCTTTGCTGTTGGTACAAGTTCTGCACTTCTGGATCATATGCGTATACAACCCCACATGAACAAGATCTTATTAAAAGTATAATTTAACCACTTCATTAGAAATGGCTGTATATGTGTCAGATTTCGTGGCCCGGTCCTTCACCCCTGGACGTCTCTTGGGAGGAATTAACATCTGCCCCTGGTGGGGGTTGGACAGCCGTGCCCCTCACCTCTTTGTGTTTGGGTTGAGAGGAAGGACCATCTGCTTGTGCTCACACTGACAATAACATCACTCTACACAGATTTCCTGCATGCGCACAAACACACACAGACACACACTTTTCTCTCTTATGAATATGTTTGTGATGAGTTAATGTGTGTTTTTTTGGCACTGGTAATAGAACCGCCACGCTATCATTTTTACACATTTTTCCTGTGTGGTTCAGTAGAGTAGATACATCATTCAATCAGATCTATTTAGGAGTTTGTTTTGTGCTCAGTCAGGACTCTGTGTCACTGAATATTCTTCCTCTTGTAGCTTACAACCAGAAATTCAGAGCATATCCTCCTATTTATTTGACTTGACCTTTTCTCTTTACAGTTTTCTCAGGGACAAAGGTTCCACTTGGAATAAAAAAAAAGCAGTAAAACAAAGCTATACTAAAAATAAAAGTAGCCACAAAACATTTGACTTAATGAAAATAAAAAATCCAGATGTCAAAAACACTATGTAAAAACTAGAACACAAACTAAGAATGCAGGTAAAATCAGCATAGATTTCAATGTTTAGCATTTGACTTAATGAACAAAAAGAGAAAAAAAGAATTTTAAAAAATCATATTTGATGTCATATATAATTTTGCCCTAGCTTATTTATATTTTTGATCAGTCAAGGGTTTCCTGTAATACCTGAAAAACAAAACTATATATCTAAAAAACAAACAAACAAGCAAAAAATTATGATGCTTTTATTTGTGGGTTAAAAATAGATTTCTTAACTACTCCAAGCTATTTTAAAGCCAACAGACAAAGTAACGTTAACTCATAAAAGCCTTAATGACCAAAACTATCTAATCATGTGAAATGTGTAATACCTGTTGATCCACTAATCCTATCATTACGTGTAAATAATTGTTATAAAATTCAGTTTGCCATCTTTTTATGGCTTTTTATGATCCATTTCGACATTCAGAGACTCCGTAGTGAACCTGGAAACTCTGTCATCTTCTACAACATTGATTCACCAGTAAAACCAATGGAGTTGGATCAACAGTGGATGGACACACTTGTTTTATGTTCAGTTCATGATAGACTTTACAGAAAATGTCACTTTTTCTTCAGTTTTGTCTGTTTCTGATCCTATGTTCCCTGAACTATAATCTGAGCTTTAATGAATATTTACTTGATCAATGAATTAACTTAAGAACTAGAAAAGCACTCGGAGAGTGCAAACCTCCACCAAGCACCACAGTTCAGGTCACACATTTGAAGACACTATATGAGAAAACAGGATTTTCACTGCCATCTGGTGGACATTAGTACTTATTAGTACAATGTTAGTACTACAATGGCGTCAATAATAACTAATAGAGAATCTTTAAAAAAATTCCTGGATCCAGACAGTGATCTGGATCACCTCCAAAAAGTAATCACTTTCAGATCTCGCCATTACCAACCTATCCTGAAAATTTAATCAAAATCCATCCATAACTTTTCGAATTATGTTGTACACAAACCAACAAACAAAGAAACGCCGGCAAAAACATAACCTCCTGGGTGGAGGTAACAAACAAACAAACAGATTTATACTGAAACAAAAAACACTAAATACAGAGGATAATATTACAATAAATGGTGATAATTCACTTTAGAAAGATTCAATACAGAGAAAAATTCATTCCATAAAAGTAGCACTGGGTCTTTAAGGGTTAATGTATGTTGTTTGTTTTGTGCACAGGCTCAGCACAGGGATGCATTCGTCCAAGAACGCTACGGCCAGTATGACCTCAGCGATCCCTTCCTGGCTCTGCAAAGGGACAGTGAAGCAGTGGAGCGTCAGAACAGCCTCAGCCAGCCTCACACTCACCTGCAGGGACGGGCAGTGGGTCCCAACCCTCTGGCTGTGCTTAAGCTGGTCATGGCTCACTGCAAGAAGATGCAGGAGAGGATGATGGGACAGTTGGCAGCTGCTGAGAGCAGACACAGGCGGGTAAGAGTCAGTACTTTCATAGTCACAAACAAACACACACACACACAGTCACATTGTGATGACCAGCTCACTCGTCTGGAGTTTAGATGTGTGTATGTGTGTGAGACAGTGTTGCAATCACCCAACTATCAAGCTACTGTCACACTTATCTGCACAATAGGCTTGTTGTACTTGTGTATTAATTTGTCTGCAAGTTTGTGCCACTGTAGACATAGCTTGGGGGAGTAAGGCAGGCAGACAGCCGCACCCAAGGCTTACAGGGCTGATATGGAGCTCAGCAAAGTTCAAAGTCTGGGATGGGAGTGTGCACTGGAGCAAATCCATCAGAATGAGGCTTAGCTGATGAAGTTATTGATAGACACAGTAATGATACAAGATATGGTTTTATGGGATGTTTTATGTTACCTTTCCCAAAAAATTAATGATTTAAAGAATTGCACAGTGTATGAGTGTGCTAACCTGGAACAACCTACCACCAGAGTCCACCTGAGACACAGCAATGCATTTTAGTCCTCCATAGTGGACAAGAGCTTCACAGCTTTATTTACTTTAACCCCTAAAGACCCAAACATCTACCATCTACCAAAATCATCACTGATCTAAACTGTTTAATACCTGTTGATCCACTAATCCTATCAATACATGTAAATATTTAGTGTAAAATACAGTTACTCATCTTTTTATGGTCATCAGATATGACCCATTTGGATGTTCAGAGGCTCCGTAGTGGAAGTGGAAAAACCATCATCTTCTAAAACATTGATTTGCCAGTAAAACCCATGGAGTTGGATCAATGACAGTGGGAGACACTTGATTTATCTTCAGTTAATGATAGATTTTGCTGAAAATTTCCCTTTTTCTAAAATTTTCTTGATTTTTGATATGAACATCTACATGTTTAATACATTAAATGTTGGAAAATACCTGATTTTCAGAAAATACAGAAGATAAATTTACAATAAATTGTGATAAACCACTTAAGGATGGTTAAATATAGAGAAGATTCTATAAAAATAAATAAATAATGTATCTGAAAAAAATGTTGTATCATGCTGTTCCCAATCAAGGCAATTATTTAATGTGTAAAAACCCGAAACTTGTAATTACTGGGTCCCAGGAGTGTATATTTAACTTAGTTTAGAAACGAAAACATCAGAACAGACTTTTTTTTTTTTTTCAGGAATAAATCAGTTTAGGCTACATATGATCATGATGGAAAAGTGTTTTTTTTTTTTTTTTCATTGGTAACTGTCCATAATGAAAGGTTTGAATGTCTTGTTTCATTTTCTTTATTGGTGTTTGAACTAAATATTGTACTTTTTCATTCTTTGTCAGTTGTTGTCAGTGATCTTTGAACGTGTTGTTTTGTTTTGTGTTGATTCCAAGAAGAATAGTTGTTGCCACAAATAAAATAAACATTATATTCCAGAGGATGTTCTGTGATGCAGAATGATGAACACAGTTAGAAGATGTGTAGTGGCAACACATGATCATTTATCACTCAAAGCATGAAAAGATGTAAAATCCTGAGCTGGATAAAGACATTTCATGTGTCGTGTCATCTGTTTTATTTGGCTGCATATTTCACAGATGATAGCTGATCTGGAGGAGGAAAAACGGCGCCATGCTCAGTTTTCTGCCAAAAATGATGATGATGTCACCTTCATGTTGCAAAGAGAGAGAGACAGTCTGCTGCAACAGGTATGACTGACATGAAAAGAGATAATGGTCAAAATGATGCAAATTATATTATTATTATTATTATCTTATTGAATGTATTTCAATGGGCACAGTAGTGAGGATGGCAAACTCACAGCAAAACCGCTGCACACAATTCTGCTGAGTGAAAGATCAGCACATATAATAGAGAGATTTTTTCCCTTTCTTTTCCTCTGTATCCTTTTATTATGCCTCTGTGCCAACCACAGCTATGGCCAGAGGCGTTAATTTTTTGGGGTTGTCCGTCCCATTCTTGTTGATGCAATATCTCAAGAATGTTATGAGGGAATTTAATTAAATTTGGCACTGGGAGTTATAGATGAAATGATTAGAGATGTCTGACCGCCTGTCAAAAGGACAAGGTCACTGTGGTCACAATTAGGATAGAACTACAACATTTGAGGCTAGGTTTACTTTTTTGCTGTTTTGCACCACTCTCATTTGCCATTAAAAACCAGTTGTGATTCCATTACAGAGGGCAAACTTTGGAGACGAGGTTATTTAAATGAGTGTGTAACATGATTTATTATTAAGATTATTAATGCTGTTGTTGATTTAAGTCAATTGTGCTATTATTTAAGGTAGTAAATTCCAAATGAAACCTGTCTCGGTAAAGTGTTTATAAACCACAGCCGTGGGGCTCTATTTTCCACCTAGAGTTCGTCACTAA
>JAPSES010000236.1:5745074-5774139 GCA_029822895.1 Maxillicosta whitleyi
TCCATGGAACTGGCGCTCTGCACGCTCACGTGTTCCGCCATCTTGGAAAACTAGGTCACGATGAATACTCGGCAATTACTGTGAGGTGCTCGATCAAAACAAACGCGTGAAGCTCTGATCCGCGAATTTAGCGCACTGTCATCAACAAAAGTTGAAAATGATCAGATTGATAATAGTCTTTCTATAGGAATTGATATGAAGGCTTTTAAATTTCTGACATTTTGAATTTACTACCTACTACCTTATACTTTAACACACAAAACAAACAAAAAAAACATGTCTTCACTCGCACTCTAATACTTATACCAATGATGGTCCATAAAAGAAACCTTAATCTGCATTTTGTTAATTTATTTCTAATGACAGAAAAATCTGTTAATGGTAAAACAGTCTGTGTTTTCACATGCGTCGCTCCTGGATTAGAGAATATTAAAGGAAAAAAAAAACACTGAAAGACACTTATCGGTGTATCATCTTTGAATAAAAAACAACAAGCCTGGAGTGCTGCATGGATATCGTTGGTATTCTTTCCTTACTTCTGATGCTCGTCAGTGTTGGGATCCAAATAATAGTTTTGTAAGAATTGAGGCACTCGGCTGTAGTTTTTAACTTGTTTGGCCATGCTAAAATAAAGGCTTTTTCATTTCAACCCCACTCTCAGTGCCTCAGTTCCTTTAAGAGAAGATTTAACTTTGACATAAAGTTATAAAATTTTATGCAAAACAAACAAAAATAAAATGTATTTTTCAAGTGTAATTTCCAAGTATTTTCCTGTTTCTGCACTTGATACTGACAGTGCACATTTCATTTGTATTGCTGAGTAAAAAGACAAAACAAAAACAATAGCCTACCCAACATATAGAATAAATATAGGCTCAGGATATGATGATTAATCAATAAAGCATTGAAACCTAAATATGTCATTTCTCTGCATGTCTATGGTGCTTTCTTGTTTAATTTCCTAAAATCAACTTCCCTTTTCTGTATCGCAATAGTGATACTGATACCTCTTTACAAACAACCTAGACATTACCATTTTAAAGCATTTAATTGCCTATTTTAGGTTAAGCTACATTCATCTACTAACCTCACTAGTTTTTTTTGTTTGTTTATTTTTTTTTCCAGAAAATTCCCTCTATTGCCTGTCCTTGGTCTGTGTTATTTCATGAGACAGAACCACATACATAAAACCAACAACTGTGCCTGTTTAGTCAATAGAACAACTATGCCCTCATCAGGTGTGTCTATGTGTAATGTGGCTGTACTCACTGGCACTGGTATTTATAGCTCATTATTGAAATGAAGTGGCTGCATCAGTGCCCATCATTGCTTGTACTGTTTGCAGACCATCTGTGGAAACTGGCCATTCCCTTCTGCAGTGTTTCTGGATTGCAGCCTCACACATTTTTACAGCTTCAGTAAACCTGGCACTTGGAGTTCAGAAGGTTAAAGGTGAACACTGTGCCATTAATAAACACCATAACTCAGGAACAGAAGGGAAGAATGTGAGCATATTTCACCTTCAGTCGGATGCGGAATTGGTGACACAAATCTTTAACAATCACATTTTAGAATTCATAGCAGCCATATTGGAAGCATTTTCTACGGTCATGGCTATACCTTTGTGTTCCATCAGAAACAGCTTTATTGACCAAGCATTGTGACGGTCTGTCTGAATTTCACTGTGTGGACAGACATGGATGTAAACTGACACTTGACTGTGTGGTGGAGGAATTCAACCTTTAGGCAGTAACTCTAGTATACCTGACTGCTGTGATTTAAAACCCAGAGAAAGAGTAAGGAAGCATCAGTGGAGCTCCATTGTGTGACTCAGCAGGGAGGAGAGCCTGTGAAAGAACACACAACTCACATGAACCATGCGCACAAGTACAGGGCTGTTCCATAGGAAACAGAGGAGGAAGAGTCCATTGTTCAGTTGTCCAGCAGCCATGGGGCGTTATGGCCTCAGGAAACGTGAGATAATGGATGTCCATGACTAATGTAAGGTCAGCCCGCGCACACACACTGTGAACACTCCATGAGGCACTATACAAACTTTGTGAAGGGGCCTTATGTAAGAGAGTCTTCCTGAGTGTCTCCCAGTCTTACTCAAGGTTTCCTGCCTGTGTTGTTGCTGTACAGTAATCACACATGCTGAACTGCATTTCATCACCTCCCATTTCCATCTATCAAAGCCTTTTAAGCAGTGTAGTTACCCGGTAATAACCCCATGACAAACTGACTTTTCCCATAAGAAAGCAAATAATTAAGATGATAAGATGACAGAAGGAACAACTGCTTCCTGCTGAGTAAAAAATGCACACCACACTTTTCTTAATTTAGTATGACTCAAGTGGATGTATGTTTATATGTAAGTGTGTGTGTGTGTGTGTGTGTGTGTGTGTGTGTATATATATATATATATATATATATATATATATGGGTTTTTGGTTTTTTTTTAGAAAATCCAAGGAGATTCACAAAAAACTTGGGAGAAAACTTAATAATATTACAAACTATCATTTAAATCAAACTCTTTTCCTGCCAGTATCTTACTTTGAATGTGCCATTGAAATGGAAAATCAATGGGATGAGACGCTGTACCATGTCCAGGGTGGACCCGCCTTCGCCCGTAGGTTGCTGGAATAGGCTCCAGCACCCCATGACCCTCCCAAGGACAAAATGGCTCAGAAGATAAATGAATGCCATGTTGTACCATACAGTTTATAAGCAATTAGTGTTTAATATATTTTTTTGTTTATTTGAGTTTGTATAATATCTATAATTGACTTTATTAGAGAGTTGTTAGATCATCTAAATCAGGGGTGTCAAAAATGCAGCCCAGGGGCCAAAACTGGCCAGCCAAAGGGTCCAATCCAGCCCACAGGATGAATTAGTGAAATACAAAAATTACACTGAAGATATTAACAATCAAAGACGTTAAAATAATTTTAGGTCAATTCAATCTAAAGTGGGTCAGACCAATAAAATACTATCATACTAAACTATAAATAATGAAAACCACATTTTTTTCTCTTTTTTTGTGTAAAAAAAAAAATTACATTTAAAGACTAGCCTTTTACAAAAAAATGTGAAACAACCTGAACAAATATGAACAACCAGAAATGTCTCAAGAGAAATAAGTGTAATTGTACAATATTCTACCTGTTATTAAATATTTTGTGTATTTGTAGATCCACTGTGACCTGTACATTAAAATGAACATGTGAAAATGAGGAACTGAGGCACAAATTGTAAAAAGTGCACATTTTTCTTAATACATTTCAATAATAAATTCTCACGTTTTTAAAGGATAGTTTGTAGATGTAAACATTTTAACAATACAATTTAACCTTTTTCACAGTAAAACATAGACATTACACATGTAATTGTGGAACTGATATCATTTATATATTATTATGT
Source organism: Maxillicosta whitleyi (assembly GCA_029822895.1). Classification (NCBI taxonomy): domain Eukaryota; kingdom Metazoa; phylum Chordata; class Actinopteri; order Perciformes; family Neosebastidae; genus Maxillicosta; species Maxillicosta whitleyi. The sequence goes on from JAPSES010000236.1 coordinate 5,748,498, forward strand.
TGTTATTTTAATGATCCGGCCCACTTCAAGTCGTATTGAGCTGTATGTGGCCCCTGAACCAACATGAGTTTGACACCACTGTTCTAAATATTCACTGCCATCTTATACAGGTATAGTTTTCAATACATTTCTTAAAAACAGATGTTATATTTTTAAGTTTCTTTTTCAGCATTAGCCATGTCTGCCTCCTTGTGGTCAAATTGTGAAAAAATGCCTGACATAGCATATCCCTCTCTTCTGTGTCTCTGTCTAGTTGGAAATGGAGCGTGCAACTGTGCAGAGGTTAGAGAAAGAACAGGTCCAGGCAATGAGCCAGGCAGAGGAGTCTTTGTCTCAGCAACAGCAGCTCTACTCCACTCTGACTCTGGAGCTCCAGAAAGCCAGCAGCCAAGCACAAGAGGAGGCCCAAAAGGTCTTGCAGCTCCGCACCAGGCTCCAAGAAGAGACCTGTGCATTGGATAAGCTCCAGTGTGTTCTTGAAGAGGAGAAGAACCGGGCAGCCCAGCTAGAGGCCAGCTCCGAGAGACAGCTGGCTGAGTTTGACACAGAACGAGAGCAGATGAAAGCCAAAATCAGCAAAGAAATGGAGCGGAGTAGGGAGCTTGAGAGGCAGGTGGACGAGCTGAAGAGGAGGCTGGCTACCAGTGGAGAATGTAAACATGAAGCAAATGAGGCCGTCACAGAGGTGAAAGAGTCAGCTTCTAAAGTGATGGTTGAGTCCACCTCTGTTCAGACTGAGCCTGATGGGAAGATCACACCTAAAACAGCCTCTCTGTCAAAGATCAACGGTCATCACACACTCAAAGAAGCAGAAACAGCACAAGAAAATGGAGCAATGGTGGAAAATGGAGGAGCAGCTTTGCATTCTCCTCATCCTCACCCTCATCCTCATCCTCACTCTCCCTCCAGCACAGCCTCTTCATCACTCTCCTCCTCCCCCATTTCCTCCCCAGTTCTTGTCAAGCGTCTTGGTAGCCCAGGCTTCCATCAGTCCTCTTACCAGGCTGGAGTCAACCAGCGCTTCCAGGCTGCCCGACATAAATTCCAGACCCAGGCTGAGCTGGAGCAACAGCATGGCAGTAGTGGTCCTTTGTCTCCCAGGGACCTCTCTCCCACCACCTCCTCTATTCCTCCCCCACCAGAGAACAGCACAGCAAAGCAGCTGGCCCGTAACACTGTCACTCAGGTGCTGTCCCGGTTCACTAGCCAACAAGCCGGGGTCAAGCTGGCACCCATCAGCAGCTCTCCATTTGGTACAGATTACCGTAGCCTAGCAGCATCCCCTCCCGGAGGGAGGTCACCATCTTCGGGGCCTTTATCTCCAGGGATCCGCTCCCCACTCACTCCGCGTTCAGAGCGGACCCACCCTCCCCCACCAGTCCCCCCCAAAAAGCCAGGCATGAGTCCAACTCCAGGTTCCCCTAGTCACTCTGCACGAACCATGCTCTTCCCAGAAGTGACTGGGAACTGTGGGCACAGTGGACAGGAAGGAGCCAAGGAGCCAGACCTGGTTCTATCATCCAGCAGCTAACAGTTACAACATACACACCACATGTCCACAGTTACTGTAATTGTTTAATAACACTAGGCCCTAAATCCACTTGTAGCAGTCATATATAGATATGTAGAAAACAATTAAACACTGCAAAGCTGGTCACATTAAAGACCACACACCAATCTCAAATTACTATATAAAATAATTCCATATTTCTTTGACACATTCTCATCTTCATGTCTGTAGATTTTTAAGCTTAAAATTTCAGAAAGAATACATGCATCACTGACAGTACAACACTTCCCTTCTTTCCCTTTGAAGCTCAATGTTTACTGTTTGACTCCATAGAGAAGTCATTAGGAAGACACAAAACTGTTATAGGCGAGTAAAAAAAATGATAGCTAATGTTTTGTGCACCAGTCCACATTCAATAGTGAATATGTAGTATCTTAAATTATTCATATGCAGTTCTTTTTGAATGTGGTCCATGAAAACAGTACTGTATAAAAGGTTAAAGAACTGAAAATAAAGATAACATGCATGTGCAGTTTTGTCTACTATACTTATCACAGATACACTGTAAAGGGAAAGCACACTTTGCACTACATTAATATAAGATACTGTACGACTACAGTTTCAGATTTATTTTTTTTTTTAATTCAGGGAAGGTTAAAAACTGCTCCACCCAAACCAAGAGGGACCATGTGTCATGTTTACGACAACAACTCTTTGGGATATTCCATCCATGAACATAATGGAGAATTAAGAATCTTGCTACTGTATCTTTTCATATTATCTGTCAAATAATTTACTTAGTAATGTGTTTTAGATGGGTATTTTACATTGGCTAACTGTCTTTAAATACCATGGAATAATTGTGAGAAATGTATATTTAAGTCAATCATACAATGTTTGTTTACAGGACAATTTCTTCCAGCTGTCTCTTACTAACTTTGCATAATACTTTCACAAACTAGTGCTATTTTAAATAAATTGCCTCTGCCTTAAAACGTGTTGAGTGTTTTCTGCTAAATCCCACCTGATACTCGGTAACTACATGTATCTGACAACATAAAAGTTAAATATCCAGCCATGAAGTTGAATCCATTTATTCATACAACAGAATGGGGCAGTACAGTTTTGAACTTTATAACTGATCAGCACACAGTTGTAGTATAGTGTGAGGGTTGAACACAGCACGTAGTACAGCTAACAAGTAACTGATCCAGAGTCAGCCTACTAAGAAGTCATGTAACACATATGACCTGGCCTTACAGACATCATGTAACACATACTGTATATGATCTTGCCTTACATGGCAACTGCGTTGCATCCACTTGGCATTGGCCAATGCACAAACAGTTTGTTACAGTTAAGAGTGCAATATTCTAAGACTCCAACAAAAAAAAAAAAAACAGCGTATTAAAATAGAAATTTGCATACATGGGTGGGAGGATGGAGTTCTTTACCATAGGAAAGAGATTTTGGCAAATAAATCTTGGTTAATATGAATATGTTTTCCTTTCACAAAGGAAAAACTGTACAGCAATGGAGGTGTTGTTGCCAAAGTAAGAGAACAGAGAATACAATAGATGCAGAAGCGCATAAGTCGCTTTGTCTTGTTTCAGTCGTCATAGCTTGCATGGGTGGAGACAAGTACATCAGGAGTACAATAGACCATGAGTAAACATTCCTTTACCCCTGACAAACACTGACAATCATACAGGTCAACAGCGCAGGAACAGAGCTATGCTAAGGATTGTGCTACTGTTAAACGTTCAGAGGTACAAATCCCATCAAATGCATTAGTAAAGTATAACTCCATGTCAGTTCAATTATATTATTAGTTCAGGACTAGAGACAATGTTTGACAATTTTCCTGCCATTGTCCCAATTGATGTGCCTCATTTGTAATTCCATTATACCAGCCAAACAATTAAACAAAACTTTTATATCTGCCTAACATGAACCCTGATATGTGATAGTGTGCTTCATTTCTCCCATTAGCTGCCCTGGACAGTCCTGCCTCTTGTCCGTCTGCTGAGATCTTTAGTCTCAAATTGTATCCTATAGTAACTCCTGATACCAGAATCATAAAACCAGCTCCTTTAAGATGGCATAACAAAGATGTAACCCTTTAATGTAGCGGTCCTGAGCACAGCCCTGCACACTGACCCAACACATCTTTGTCACAGCACACATCCAGAAGTAACCACTCTCTCCAAACCAGAATTATCTCCACAACCACAGCTTCCTTACAGCAGCTGGAAACTTGTGCCTAACAGTCTGTAAATCTTCAGTTTCATTTTTTTTTTGTATGTTTGAGTTTTGTTAGTTTTATATTTCCTTGCCCCATACTGATTTAGTTTTGCTTTGGTTAGTCCTTGAGCATTTATAGGTGGTTCATCAGCCCAGGGGAGTGTGTATCTCCTTGGTCAGTCCCTGACCTTCCATCTAGGCATTCTGCATCTCCTTTCCAATTTTGTAGCTTAGGATCTTGTTCCAGTCGATTTTAGTGCGTGTGACAGGTAGCTGGCGACGCAGGGCCTTAAAGGTGGTGTCAGACATGGTCTGGTAGTTCTCGCTGATTGCAGTCTGAGGATAAAAGAAAATAACCAGGTTTGCCTAATACTGACATATTTATCGAACTAAAGTCTGTTCTCTCTATTTGAGTTAAAAGATAAAAGTAAAATCTTTTTTGTGGATATTGGGATAAAATATGTTATTACTCAATGGCAGCTTACCTGGTAGTCATTTTCAGCATTCTCAATGATGTCGACAAATTCCTTGGCTGCCTGGCTTTCATTCTGTTTTAGAAACAGATATAAAATACACATTAAACTCCACTAACAGAGCTGAGTTATACGGTAGGCAATATTGTAAGCCAACAAAATGTTCCTATGGTTTCTATGCAACAGATTTTTTTAATAAACAATGCTGAAAAACATTCACTTATGATTGTTGTGCGTCATTTGACTTACATTCACTGGTATTGATTCTTCCACCTCCTTATGGCTAACCAGCTGCACATTTCCATCTTCATAATAGTGTACCTACAGACAGGGATGAATTTCAATTTGCAAAATTATACTTTCATTGTACATTCTATATGCACTTTATTAGCATGCATGCACAGCACTTGAATGCACTACATTTTATTCACCTGAATTTTCAGCACACCCACTACTTGAGCAGTGGGCTGACCAATGGTAAGCTTCCACTCTGACCTACAGCGGCCATTCCTGTGTTCAAGAATTGGAGACAATTATATTAGACACCATTCTGGAAGCAACAGAATATGTGTTTGACTCTAATAACTGAAACAAAATGGTTTATTTATACCCTTGGTTATAGCATATTCTATATACATGTATTTGTAATCTATTCAAAAGGAGGACACTATACCAGAAGTTTTTGGGCTGAAATTGATGTCCCTCGATACAGGCTATGATTGTTTGCTGACCATCAACCATTTTGCCATATACCTGCGACAGGCACACAGAAATGCGTGTAATAGATACATCTTATTCTGTAAAGCTTAGGTTTTTAGTGTAACAATTTTTAATTGGTCTTACCGTACAGACTCCAGTAGGATAGTGCTCTTTAACATAGGCACTGAGGGCAGTATCGCAGGCATCTCTCCAGCTTCTCAGCGCTGTGTCTCCTTCATATGGCTGCACATCGCTCACCTCTTTCCTAAGGTGGTCAAAGCGGAACGACAAGCAATTGCGGGGATCCAGGAAACGTCCCTGACCCAAATCACCATGCTCTGTGATCAAGACCTATTGGACAGGATCAAATGCAAAATGTAAAATGAAGAACATGGGACTTTGACACATACCCATACAGTTAATATAGCAAAGAATTTGATGAAACATACCGGCTCATCATATCCCTCTAGTTTGGCAGGAGTAAACTGATCCATGTTGTACTGGGCAAAAGAGCTGGACAAATGGAAGTAGCACAACATTATAGCAGGAATAGTGCAACAATGTAAAGCCATCAACACATGTTTGCATACAAAAATATTTGCTGTGGTTAAGTGACTAGAAATTAATTATCACGGTTTACAAATATAGCATATTTAACGATGCGAAAATTCAGACTTTAAAAATTGTGAGTAAGAGTATGTGAATTCTCTGAGGTTTGTTTTAACTGGTCCTGTTCACTCACTGTGATGCCCCTTCCCTAAGGAGGTTGTCATTGTTGAGGAGAAGCCGCACATCTATCAAAGAAGAAAAAAAGCCAGAAGTTATTATCAAAGAATTAAAAAACATCAATTTTATATCCAAGATTATTTGCCATTAACAGGTTCTTACCATTGAAGACCTCATTGAACTCTCCTGGTGGGGCATGAGTCACAAAGTTTGCCGCTATGCGGACCTATTGAGTCAACATTAGAAAATAGTCACAAAAGAGCAATATTTTATCTAGAGTTTACAGGATTTTCATGCTTTAAAAGGCATAATTTAAAGCTCTATCTAACAGCTCATAATGGGTCTATCATTTATAAAATGTTTAAAACATTTTTTAAGTAATATATTTTCACATCTCCAATACTACTACTAGTACAACTAATAATAATTATATTCACAGTAATAATAACTTTTAAAGACAGGGCATAATTATAATTATTATCACATGTAGCCCAATTGAAAAATTAAATAATTCTAATTATGTACAGCTTTCATATTCCACATATAGCTGTGCTGTAAATTAGGTTAACTCTACCATAGATCTATGGTACGGTTTTTGTAGAAATGTTATGTTACTATAGATAGCAAATTAACATTTTTGTGTAAATCCTGCGAAACAGATTTTATGAAATCAAACCATAAACTTCGCTTGAAATTTCCTGTTTACCTTCACCTACTGCAACCTCACATGTTCTTGATTTTTATCAGAAGAATTTGGTTATTCCAGTTTCAAGTTTTGAAAGTGTTTTTCTTTTTTTTGAGAACAGCAACATAACAATCATACCAGAAACACAGTCAGTCATATTAAATGATTTGAGCATTTCCTGCAACTACTGTGCCAAGTAGCAGTGGTACTATGGAGGGTGTCACTATCAGTAGTCATCTAAACTGTGTGCACCCACATCTTGACCTCAAGCCATGTGAGGTTAACAAGTATTTGAGCTGCAACTGAATCTGTTTGACCCAGAAATCCAAAGCAAAGTAACGTTAGCTGCTAACGTTAGCTGTATGTGAAGAGTACGTACCCCACACAGTACTAAATGTACTTATCCTAGCAATACGGCTTCCGAGAACAGGCATCAGTGTTCATTTTTTTCTTAAATGAAATACAATAGCTGGAAAGTTTTGCTCACAAATGTCCGATCGTCAAATATATCTACCAGGGTTAGGTTCCGCTAGCAACTATAATAAGCCTAACTAGCATTGGCTAACTAAGTGGTTAGCAAAAGATAGCTCAAAAACACAAGTTTTGCACAAGGATAAAGACTGGCATTACATTTCCAAAACTTAGCTGTTAAATTGCATCATCGTGTAACACTATGAGTAATTCACATTCCGGCGAAACAGAGTAGAACTAGGCATTTAACAGTCCACAAACCTTCTCTTCATCTGACAGCGGCTCCTCAAAGTCAGCCATCTTGGCTCTTTGTGACCCCACCTACCCCAGCTGACTGACACCACCGCTGAAGCTCCTCTCACACACGTATCAATCCACATTAATATTCATATCTAATGAGGTACACAAACATGTGTGTCAAAAATACGTTTATTGTGCTTAAGCAGATAAAAGGGGTAATCCAAATAGCACTCTGGTAACATATTCAGAATAAAATATTTTGTAACACAAGAGGGCGTTCACAGCTTTTTAATTTCATTGTCTGGCTTTTCCTGCTGGGTGTTGCAGAGGTTTTTACAAAATAAAAGCACTGTCATGTACATCAAATATTAATAACCTCGTTTCGTGCAGTAGGAAGCTTTATACGTCACCCGAATCCTAATTTATCCCCTGCATATGCTATCCTCATTATTATTCATTAGCATTTATTTATGTGGTTGTTTTGTCACTGTCACCTTTGTTTAACAGATTCTTTTATTTTTAGAAGTGAACGGAAGCTCTAACTAGTCACACTGGCTAGCGGTACCTTTGTATTGTGAACCGTCCACTCCTCTGTGCCTATATCGCTTCACAATAGAAGACAAGCGACACCCTCTGTCATAAATATGGAGTCACAGGTATGATCTTTATCAGACTGAATTAACTATCTACTTATTACCAGAATAGGTATATAACGCAACTTTACCCAAGTTTGATGCTAATGTAGCTAGTGCTAATTACGATGTCACTCGTAACTGAATGAGCGCTAGCCAGTCAAGTCAAGCTAGCAGACTTAGGGGTTTTTAGCTGTCGATTGTTGGCACATGAACTTCCTGGTCTTGTTGAATCCGCCATATAAACAGTCTTACTTTCGGTGCTGTTTATCAAACAGCAAATGCATAATTTGTTTATGGATCAGCTTGTCCTAATAATACTTATACTTATTTTTCACGTTAAACTATTTTAACGTGTGTGGCTGGCTAGCATCAGTGGCTTGGAAATGAATAGAGCATTGTTTGTTGTAAAACAGGCTGTGGCACTTAGACGTAATGTGAGTATTTCTGCTGAATGTTGTCAGGTGATGACCAGTCCAAAGGAGATTGCCAAACTCTACAAACAGTTCAGTCTCTTCCCTTCCTTGAGTAGAGCTGATGTGGGACCTGTTGTCACCTCCCAGTATGGGGGCAAATATAGCAACATCTACACAGGTGAGTAGCTGTTCAAACAAGAGGATTTTCCTTATGCTGTATTCGTATTGAAACTCAAGTGAAGTGTTGCATTTTCCCACACAGAATGGAACCAGCGTGACTTGGAAAGGAATGAAAATGTCAGGTTTTGCAGGCAGTACATTGTATTCCACGATGACAAATCTGTGGTGTACTCTGGGGCCTCTGGAAACTGCACTGAAATCAAAGGAGAGTATGTACAAATTCTCTTAAAACCCTAGACTGGGGTTTAAAAAGTTGCCATAGTCCTCACCTGGGGGAACACTCAGCAAAATCTTATGCATTCCTGCCTTTATTTTGTCAGGGTTTTGAGTAAAGATTCTCCTTCAGGAGATATGAAGGCTGTTGTCAGAGAATGCACTGTGAAGGGAGAGGACAAACAGTTTTTGGAGGTGTGTGATTGTCTTCATTATGTCTCTCAGTAGTCCTGTTAAATGAGTACATATTACTGCTAAGGTTTTATCTATCTCTTAATGCCTATGTCTCTATTATTTGATTTTTCCTACCTATAACATATGCAGTAAAACTCACTTACGGTTGTATTTTGACTCATTACACTGTCTTTCAGATCTGGAGTAAGAACATCAAAATGAAAAGTATCAATCTAACAGCCTTGAAGAAGCATGGCAAAGTGTATGATGATGGTGAGTTATTACACCTCTTAAAGTCACATTTTATTTGATTTTTATTTTTGTTCACATTCCATTAAAACAAACTGTATTTTGCCTCCTTTAGAGCAGTTTGGCTGCCTGGTTTGGTCCCACTCAGAAACCCACCTTTTGTACATAGCAGAGAAGAAAAAGCCAAAAGCAGAGTCATTTTTTCAGGTTTGTAGGCAACTCACATTTAAAGGAAAGTAATCACCACTAAATCACTTGAGTCAGAGTCATACTGTACTGTTGTGTATTGTTGAAGAGTTCAGTATTCTGTCCCTGAGGTTTATAAAACCTTTTTTGTGTTTTTGTTTAAACATGCTTAATGAGGTGAAGTTACCTGAGTAAGTGAGTGACTATTTCATGCTAAATCAGAAATTTGCCCAAGGATATTACATACCTACTGTAAACAGTTGGGTTTTGATCACAACCCAGGTATTTTTTTTAAGTCTTCAAGAGCAAAATATCACCACATATTAGATCTACTGATTTGGGCAACTCTAAGAACTCGTTCTCTGTTCTTTCTTTGGTTTAGTAAAAGTGATTTTTTTTTCTTTGTTTCACTTTTGATTTGTAGACTGAGTCACCGGAGTTGTCTTCCATTGGAGATGAGGAAGATGTTCTGAGAGTGGAGAAAAAGGATTCTGTGAAAGTAAATACAGTTTAAAACTTTTGCAAATCAAAACATTTTATTGTTTAATGTTAAACACTGCATTCTTAAGTTTCCGGTCCTTTGCTTGAAGTTGTTTCCTATTTTAACCTGCAGGGGGAGCAGTTTATCTTCAATGAAGACTGGGGAGAGGCACTTGTTGGTAAGAGCTGTCCAGTGCTTTGTGTTTTGGACATCGAAGGTGACAATGTCTCTGTGTTGGAGGGCGTGCCTGAAGATATTTCACCTGGACAGGTGAGTTCTAAAGTTTATTATGTAATGCATTGGTTTATTATTTTCCTCTATTGATGAGGATGGTCATTTTTACTTGGTCTTGCTGTTACTTTTGTTTATGATTTTTGCAGGCGTTTTGGGCTCCAGGAGACACAGGTGTGGTGTTTGTAGGCTGGTGGCATGATCCTTTCAGACTTGGCCTGAAATACTGTCCCAACAGGAGGTGATTATGATTCATGCTAATCAGAATTAGAAAGTCTTTAGGCATAATGTATGTAATACAGTATTTGTTGCTCTGTTCATTTGTCAGGTCCTCTTTGTTCTATGTGGATCTCACTGGTGGGAAGTGTGGTAAGTTACCACCAGTGTATAAAGTATGCGATACTTTGTCAGAATTTGACCTCATGCTCAATTTTTTTGCTATCAGTTTCATTCTTACCAATGTCCTATGTGTTTATGGCCCTCAGAGCAGTTATCGTCAGGTACCAGTGCTGTGTACTCCCCCAGACTGAGTCCAGACCAATGTCGGATTGTGTACTTGGAATGTTCTGTCTATGGACCACACATGCAGTGTAGCAGGCTCTGTATGGTATGCTGGTTTTTTGTTTTACATCAAGGTCTTTTTATTAAAAATTTTCAAATGCATAACAAACATACAACCCAGATTTGAAACAACATTCTCAATACCCCCTCCAAGAACTGGACCCTCACCAAATCCACATATTGTACAAAGATATATATCACCTCCAAACAAAATACATGTACATAATAAATATAAATACATAAAATAATATTAATGAATAAAAAAAATGAATCTTAAAAAGTACACATATATTGGAGCTACATAGATATGTTAGTAGCTACCATACCCCCTACAGAGCTGATAAATGGCTGCCAAATGGTGTAAAATCTTCTGGTGGAAGTCCTAATGGTATATCTGATATTTTTTTCTAAATGAATATGATGCACAACCTCTATGATCCACTGTCCATATGTGTGTGTGTGTGTGTGTGGGGGGGGGGGGGCATCCTTCCATTTAAACAAAATTAGGCGCCTAGCCAACAAACAGCAAAAGGCCATCATATTTATACAATGATTGGTGAAATGAGCATCCACCAAACAATGAAATTAGCAGAGATGGGTGCACTATTATTCCAAATATTTCAGAGATTGCCTCAAAAATGGATTGCCAGAAGTTATGCAGCTTGGGACATGACCAAAACATATGCAGCAAGGTGGCAGGAGCCTGTCACATGTAAGGTTAATATCTGATTTAATCTGGCTTTGGACCAATGAAGACGATATACTACTTTAAACTGAATCACAGAGTGCTTAAGACATGAGGAAGGGTACATTCTCTATGATTTTTTTTTTTGCCATATTTCTACTGGAATTGTTTCCTCTAGGTCTGTTTCCCATTTGTTTCTTAGACCATCCAAACTATTCAGATCATTTCAGTTAAGTATTGTATAGATTCTGCTTATAATTTTTTTGTCAACTTTAAATTTAAAAATTACATTTAGTAGAGATACAGAAGGAGATAATGGGAAGCAGTCAGAATTAGAGGCTGCAAAGCCTCTCACCTGTAAGTACCTGAAGAAATGAGACTTATGAGGATTATATTTTTGTGACAACTGTAGAAAAGAGGCAAACCTATTGTCCATGTAGTGATCAGATAGTGCACCTATTCCTTTTCTTGACAAGATATTAAAAGCTTTGTTAATCACTGATGGAGCAAACGTATGATTCATAGACACTGGTGTAGCATAGGACAAAATCACTGAGATTAAAGGTCTGTCTAAACTGGTTCCAGATTTTTACAGAGTGGATAACAACTGGATTAGAGCTATAAACTGAGATAGGTTGGTTAAATGGTAAATTGGAGCATAATAAAGCTACCACAGTGGTATGCTGCTTTTAATGACATATTTTATTCTACAATTCAAAGTGTACTGATTACTTTTCAAGCCAGTAGACACATGTGATAACCAGTATTTTACTCTTTGCTTGTCCAATTTCTAGTATGACTGGTATACTAAGAAGACCTCAGTGGTTGTGGATATAGTGAAGAGGCCTGGTGAGGGTAAGAGATTTTGTTTAGATTTTTTTTAATGTTTGTTTCTTGTCACTATATCATAGTTTGGTTTGAGTTTACTGATATTGTTTTACAGATGGCTTTGCTGGTATCTATAGCTCTCAGCTGTCCCCTCAATGCTGGTCTGCTGATAGTCAGCGTATTATTATTTCATGTCCTCAATACAGCCACAAGGTAAGACTGTCCTGTAAAAAATGTAAAAAAAAAAAAAAAAAGTATCAAAAACACCTGATGAATGAACACTGAAAAATAATTTTGATCTCTTATTTAGGATCTACTGATGGTGGACATAAGCTCAGGGTGCGTCACTTCTCTGACTTCAAGTGAGTCATACTTCACACTTTTTTCAGTCCCTGGAATTACTCATATTTGCTCTCAGGTCTAGTTAGTCTTGTTTACAGATATTTGATGGATATCATGTAAAAGTAAAGTATACATTTTCCAGGACAGCTTTATATTTCTATGAGGGTCTATTGAAGTTCTTTGTCTACAGAGTCTGATGCTGGTAGCTGGTGTCTGCTGAACATAGTGAGAGATCTGATGGTGGTCAGCTACTCCTCTCCTAATCGCCCTCCATGTCTGGTCAGTGTTTTTAAATGAGGAGGGACTGTAATCATATCATATTATACAATAATACCTTTTTGAATTTGTGTTTTGAGAAGTGACACGTGGAAAAAGTAAAAAATAATATGTCCTAATGAAGGACTTTGTGTGTCTTGTTTTGCTGTGTCAAATCTTGTTTCCAGAGGGTGGGCTTCCTTCCACCCATGGGTTCTGATGAGGAAGTGGTCTGGGTTACACTGGAAGACTCTGAGATAATGGCAGATATCGATTGGAACGTCTTGACCTTTACGCCTCCCCCAGAGCAAGACAACAGTCAATATCGTAAGAGTAAAGATTTTAACCGCAGCAATGTCTAGACAGTTGTAGCATAAAGGCCTCAAATGCGTTCATATTTAATCTATTACTAGTTACCGTCAAGAAATGCACATTATAAATATTTTATTGTGTCAATATGCAATTGATTGGGAAGAATGGATAAAGAAATGCAACATGTCATTAGAGTTGACACATATCTTTCTAACATTTAATGCAAAGATGATGGACAGGTGAACCCCTTTACATATGCGCTATGACTGGCCCAGTGATGGGTTTTATATAAAAGTAGTGTTTATATTTAGGAAGACCGGGAAGGGAAATGCAAAAAAAATTAAATTATTGTGTTCTAATGCAAAAGTATTTTTTTTTTGCATTATAACACAATCATATTTGCTCTCTGTTGCTTGAGGTCCGTACATAATAGGTTGTGGTCCAGTTCGGGTCCGTCCTTGTCAGGTCTGACATGCCTGTCCTCTATAGTATGACTGGAACTCTTTCATTATTTGTCTGAAAGAAAAAATTCCAACAGTTTCTGAAGGAAATTCATATTTGTCCATCATCATGATTGTGAGCAGCTTCACGGATACAGGTTGATGTGCACTAAGTGTGAAAGGACTACACATGAGAAAGGAGGATGTTCACATTGTATTAAAGTCCTTTATACTCTTAAGCCCAAAATGGTCCTCCTGGACTTGTTTTCTTATTTTAACCATAAAATGGTCGGAAAATATTCTTTCAGTTCTGTTGCTCATTTTTGCAGAACACTTCAAACGTTCAATTTAGCAGTCATTTATAATTCAATGTTTGTTTTAATGCTGTAATAACAGTTTAAAGTGGTGAAAAACACAAAAACTGAATTTGTTTTTTTTAGTTTTAGCAGAGAAAAACACTGAAATTACACATGGATACAAGATTTGAATATTAAATTTGAACTTTGAAAAGTATAAAAATTACTTGCACCAAAATGTGTGAGTATTTGTCTCTTTATTGATGAAAAACAGGGTAAAGGTATAAACTACACAGATGATCCCCCCCCCCCACACACACACACACAGGGCATTTGTCCCTTCTGTGGCTGCAGAGTACACTGCGTACATGTTCATGGTTCTGCCAGAAACAGTTCTGTCAGTTCGCAGGTCTCACACATCCAGGCAGTGCTCCTATGCCAGAGTTTGGAAAAAAAGTCACCGAACATTGTGTATGCGCTCTTATTTTATAGTGTTTTTTTACTCACAGAAATTACAACATACTACAAACTTGCACATATTCCACATGGCTCATACTTTAATCTATAAAACCACCATGCAGTATAAGCGTCAATTTACACATACAACAACGTAAAACAAAGTACATAGAAAAAAGCAGAGTGCTTCAGTCACATAGAAAGTCCGCAAGGAAATGGAACTGGGTTAACTTTACTTTTCTTCTTCAGGTGTTGCTCTATCAGTAACTCTTTTCAGTCACAAATCCAGTCCGTAAACGACTGTCTTGCCTACATTTTCCAACACTATATCTAAACCGTCATCTACTTTGTTATGCGTTCTGTTTCTCCGCTCCATGAATCCAGTCTGCTGTGTGCGTCCCCAGTTACAGAATGGCTTATTTTGCAACTTCTAGGATGGGTGCCCGTGAAATTACCGCATTGACCCAAGAGTGTCCATGAAGCACAGTGTCTCAGGTTTCAGAAACTGTTATAATTTTTCCCATTGTACAAATAGTGAAAGAGTTACTATCATCTGAACTACACATGCGTAGGGCAGGGCAGTGTGTCAGACCCGACACAGTCGGATCCAGACTAAATCCCAAAGCAAAAACTATTATGTTATAACCCAATGCTTTTGTGTTATAATGTAATAGTTTTTTTTTTTTTTCATGTCCCTTCCTGGGCTCTGATAGGAGCACATGAAGAAAGAAGTTTCTGTATGCACTGTTGACAGGACTAATGAATGTTCTTTTTTTTTTTTTTTTTAAAGCTGGCCTTAATTTTGAAGGTCTTCTGATCAAACCAAAGGAAGTGAAGGATGGAGTGAAGCTACCTCTCGTTGTCATCCCTCATGGTTGGTTACTCTCATCAATTAAAATAATTGTGCACTATTTATACACAGGGAATTTACAACAGTTTTGTAATTGAAATTGTCTAGATTTGTTGTTGTCTGAAAAGCTACCGCTAGAGATAAGATTGTACAAAATGGCATTTCATAGTCAAGATGTTTTGTCATAATCTTGTCACATTTTTCTTTTAAACTCATAAAGACCTAGTGGTAAATTTGTGTGAATTCCCAAATAAATTTTTCCTCTATGATTTATCACCCTTCATTG
Organism: Maxillicosta whitleyi; assembly: GCA_029822895.1. Lineage (NCBI taxonomy): Eukaryota > Metazoa > Chordata > Actinopteri > Perciformes > Neosebastidae > Maxillicosta > Maxillicosta whitleyi. The sequence goes on from JAPSES010000236.1 coordinate 5,763,619, forward strand.
TAATATAACCCTCTTTATTTTGACTTTTTTCAGTGTAAATCATCTATTTGCCTATATTGAATTCACTGATTGTGTAGATGTTCATTAAAGTAAATTTAAAGGTTATATCAAAACAAAGAAAAGTTACATTTTCAGTAAATTATATCATTAACTGAACATAAACCAAGTATCTTCATCAACTTTAATTTATCAAACTCCATGGGTTTAACTGGTGAATCAATGTTGTAGAAGGTGACATATTTCTGCGTTCCCTGCAGAGCTTATCAACATCCAAATGGGTCATATCTCATGACCATGAAAAGATGACAAACTGCATTTTACACCAATTATTTACATGTATTATTAGGATTAGTGGATCAACAGGTATTAAACATTTTAGATCAGTTGATGTTTTTGGTCACCAGAGGCTGTTTGGGCCTTAATGGGTTATACCACTTACTGCCATTTACTGTATGCCTAATAGAATAAAGCACACAGCAACAGACTGCAAGTTTGACATTCTGTATTTGATGAAATCTCCTCTTCTATTTAGGGGGTCCTCACTCAGTGACTGTAGCTGAATGGCTTTTGTCCTGCTCTGTGTTGAGTAGGATGGGCTTTGCTATACTTCTTGGTGAGTTAAGGTGTTAAGTAATTGTTTTAGTATATCAAACACTGCATTGTTATTTGAACAATTTAATGAATGACCAAGGATGTAAATCTGATCACCTTTTTCTTGCAAAGTGTTGTAGTATAGTGTTTAAATAACAGTTAAAATGCTTTGTGTTTATCTGTATGAAGATATCTTTGTGTTTGCTTTTTTTTATAGTGAACTATCGTGGTTCTCTTGGCTATGGCCAGGACAGTATCCTCTCATTACCAGGCAATGTTGGCACCCAAGATGTCAAAGATGTTCACGTAAGATTTGCTAGTGACACCCTATTTGTTATTTTAAAAATATCTTCTCCTCCTGGTATTACTGGTTAAAACATTCTAGTTTTCAATGCACTTCTTCTGTGCCTTGCCAAAATAGAAGTCACACACTAATGTTTCAGTAGATGACCTTTAGCTGTGATTATGGCATGCATTCACTGAGTCATCATTTCAGTGAGCTTATGCAATGTCATAACATTTATATATTATAGTGGTGTTGATGGGAAAATTGGACAAGTGTGTAAACTTTTTCACAGCATGTCAAAAGATTCTCAATAGGGTTCAGGTCTGGATTCTGTAGTGTCTAATCCATGTGTGAAAATCATATCTTATGCTCCCTAAACCACTCTTTCACAATTTGAACTTGATGAATCCTGGCAATGGCATCTTGGGGGGGAAAAAATCCATAATAGCACAGGCATTAATGATGATGGAAAAACGTCAGTATATTCAGGTAGTCAGCTGATCTTCTGTTTTTGGATACACTACATTGCTGAACCTGGACCTGACCAACAAGGCAGCTGAACTTGCCTAAATTTAATTTGTGTATTCTCAAGACTACACTTTTGTCACACTTCACATTGTGTGTGTGGAATTTCCCCTTCTTTCATGTTTCAATATAACCAAGTTTTTACTCCACCAAAGGTTTGAATGGTCTCTGATCACAATCGTTCCAGATTTTTTTCTTCCAACTGAATAATTTTTTTATTCATTATAACGTCCTTGTTTTAATAAACAAACAAGGTAGTTCCTATACTTGCCTCAAGGGAGTCAGGCAAATAACATTCTCCTGGCAACCATCCATAGGATTTCCAGATAGAAATGCATGGTTCATGACTCCAGAGAACAGTCTCCGCTGCTCTAGAGTCCAGTGGTGACAGCTTTACGCCGCTGCATCTGATACTTTACATTGTATTTGGTGATGTCAAGCTTTGACACAGCTGCTCATCCATGAAAGTCCATTTGATGAAACTCTCTGCACGCTGTTCTTGAGCTAATCTGAAGCCCACATTAAGGTTGGATGTGTAACAGATGACTGCAGAAAGTTGATGTCCTGTACACACGTGTGCCTCAGGATACACTGACCCCGCCCCCATTTTGTGGCTGTATTACTGTTACTCCAAATTGCGTCAATGATGTTACACTACCACTTACAGTTGACCCTGTCTTTCACAACTGATTGTAGAAGCAGTCTATATGACTAGGTGCTTGATTTTATATACCTGCCACCATGGAAGTGCTCTGAACACTTTTATTCAATGATTTGGAGGATATCATGTTTGTATATCAATGAAGGTAGTGTTAATCTACATGCATATCTTACTTCATTCTCTGCTGCTTAAGTTTGCTCTTGTGCTCTCTTTGTGTCAACCAGTTTGCTGTGGAAACTGTGCTGAAAGGCAGTGACTTTGATGAGCAGAAGGTGGTAGTTTGTGGTGGTTCGCATGGTGGCTTCCTGGGTTGTCATTTGATTGGCCAGTACCCAGGGTTCTACAAGGCCTGTGTAGTTCGCAATCCTGTCACCAATTTTGCCTCTATGGTTGGGAGCACAGATATTCCAGACTGGTATGTACATCCTTTTATGCACATTCTCACAGACCTGCTCATTTTTGTGTACTTACGTTATGACATAACCAAATATTTATAATATTATTTCCAGTACTGATTTCGATCAGCCTAAATTACTGGTATAAGCAATTTAATGGGATAGATTCTGAGTCAAATCCACAAAAAATAGATTCACACACAAATGTTACAGGAAATTCTACAACAGTACAGCTCTGTTTTAAGGACCTGTTCATAAGAGTTTCTACTAATGATATGGTGCAAATGTCTTCATAAAGTTTTACCCTTGAGTTAAATTTTCCCTTATTTTGCATCAGACTTGCTTGTGTTATGTGTCCATTTTTCATTACACATTGATCCATAGTGTAAACTTCAAAATCAATTAAGTTGTGTGTTTTTTAATGAGCAATGTTCCACACACCCAGAGGTCTCCACAAACACAAACCAACTTACATGCTTCTTTGTTTGTATAATTCAGTGCATTGGGATGTCTATGAAAATAGGCTCCAGTTATTAAGGTACTTCAGGCAGGTATGAATCATGTCTGACTCTTAAAATATTATGTGTCACTGAATATTTATCTGAATACAATATATTTCTGAGATTTCACAGAAACACAAGTACTGATCTTCTTTTTGACATCACAGTATCTCCATACTTTAAAAGAGACTGTGTTCATTTACTCACATGATGTAGAAGTATTACTGTGATTAACACTAGATCAGTCACAGTCTGATGGTAATTGATGTATTCTAAAGTGAAGTGTTTGTAGTAAAACAGTCTGATCTCCGTCAATGGTTAATTAGATTTACATACCCACATTTTACATTTTGGACCCTAAACTCAGAGATATCATGCATACCTTATCCCTCAATATCTGACTTAATCCTTCCGCTGCTTTCCACATCCCATAGATGAATATGGTGGAATGGGGTCAAATTGACCCCAAGGAATACACAAGGTTTAATATTGTGCATTAATTCAGTGTCATTCAAGCCTCAAAAGCATGAAGATTATGTAAAGGAAAGTCTACTGAGTGAAACTGTGACTCAGATGTTAGTTTCTGTGTATTCAATTCCAGTTTTCTGCAGGTGTTGATCCCACAGCTTAACTGTGTGTGGCAGTTTGTGGTGGTCTTTTGTGATTTACACCATTCTTGGAGCAAGGCTTCATTGACTAGGATAGATTTTGCATCAAATGTATAAATATTTTTTAATTTAAATCCAAGTCTCAGGGAAACATGCACACTACTGCAGAATTTAAAACCATTCAGTGTTTTGTTTTCGATTCATTTATTGCAGGTGTATGGTGGAGGCTGGTTTTGCCTACAGTACAGATCGTCTACCTGACCCTGCTGTTTTGGAACAGATGTTTAACGTGTCACCTATTAAATATGTCGCACAGGTATTGTTTTTTTGGGTTTTTTCTTTACTATGTGCACAAGTTCATGTGTGTTATTAGATAATGAATTTAATCGAAACCTCTTCTAGGTGCGGACACCTGTTTTGCTTACATTAGGGGAGGATGACAAACGTGTGCCCAGCAAGCAAGGAATCGAATATTACAGAGCTCTGAAAGCAAAGCAGGTTCCAGTCCGGTAAGCAGCTTGTCTGAGCAGCAAGTTTTATTGGTTATGTCAGATATGCTCTGCATAACAGGGGTTTTATGATTCATTCACTAATGCTCTGATGTTTGTTGTTTAGGTTGCTGTGGTACCCAGGGAACAACCACTCACTCTCTAAGGTGGATGCTGAGTCTGATGGTTTTATGAACATCGCACTGTGGATAATTCAACATTTGAGTCAGTGAATGTGTTTTTGACAAATAAAGATTGTGTGCTCATGTTATTGCTATTAGCAAAAGCTAGAGGACTCTAGTATAAGGAATATTCTGTTTCCAGGACGATGTGAGGTCCTGTCCAAAGCCAAAGTACTGTCTGTACTGAAAAAATAGATGCTTTATGTGAATAATTGTTCTTCCTTTGTAAACACTCACCATAATTTATTCCAACAACTGAATGAAGAAATAACATTTTCAAAATTATTGTTAAATTCAGATGCATTTGATACCAACTTCCTCAGAAATACATTTACATAGTGAAAGTCACTAGTACTTATGGACATCACTATTTCCAGTTGGTTGATGGGGAAGTAATTTTATTGCAGAAATTCACTTTCATTCATACCCTACATTGACATGGCAAAAAAAAAAATGTTTTCCCCATTTTTTCTTTCATATACAAAAAGGGCTTTTAAGTGTGTTCATAGCATTTTATGTCAAATTATAAGAATTTCACATTTAGTCTTTTTTTTTTTTTCACAAGGGTTGCTTTAAAATTCTGTTGATTTTCTTGATTTAATCTGCATTTAATAAAGTGATCAATGCCACCTGTTTTGTATGAATGTTATGAGGATCTATTTAGAATAGGAGTAACAGCGAAGGTCCTGAGTGTGATATTTTGTTTAAAAGTCATTAAGTTAATTTTGTTTATGCTTTATTTAAGAATAATGCAGGTCGTATGTTCTACGTTTTTTTATATTTTACCTGAGGATCTGAAAACTATCCTCACAAAGTCACGTTGTGTGCATGAGTTTGCTGTGTATGTGTTCAATTTCACTTCTGCTTTGAAGGATTACTTTCTTGTTACTGCACAGACGTGTAGATTCTCACTCTAATCGCTCCTCTCAATTGGATGTAAGACTTCTTTACCTGGTTTTCAAATTTTTTTTTTTTTATCACACATACAACTAATATGGTAAGTAAGAGAATTTTGTTGTGTATTTGAATCAAATACATTTTTAACTGAACATTCACATCTTACAGAAAAATGCAAGATATGAATGTCCATTATTGCCTTCAAAAGCTATAAATAGCTGATTATATTGTTACTATTGGCAACCACAGTTGTATTATGCACAGTGTTGATGAGGGTGATGCACTGTTGCCAGTTTCTTAGGCAAGAGTAAATTGTCTTTACTCTGACTGTTATGACAAATGGCAAATAATTACAATGCAGTTATTTCACTTTTTCAGGCTCTGTTGAAAAGCATCCTGATCCTCAGCCAACTTCTTCCATTGGTGTGGACCATAAATACAATCTTCTTTCCATGTGACACTAATATTAATGTCACTGCAGTAGACTGTTCCGACAGACAATTCAGACATGTCCCCTTGATCAAGTCTACCACTGTAAAATCAATCGATTTAAGTCGGACCAAAATACGTCACGTGGGCCAGCAAGACTTCTCTGGTCTTCCAAACCTCCAGACTCTGAAAATGATGGGAAACTGCCAACCTGGTCTTCTGAGAGCTTCACAAGGTTACCCATGCAGAATGGAGATACACCATCATGCCTTCAAGAGCCTGTTAAATCTTAGTAGCCTGTATTTGTCAGGAAACAGTCTCACTTCTATACCCTGGCTGCCTGAAAGCCTAATATTTCTTGATCTACAGAATAACCATATTTTTAAGATCGTCCACCCTCTGAACACACCAAACCTTAAGTCTCTCCTTCTCACCAAAAACTGCTTCTATGTAAACCCTTGCAACCAGTCATTTAACATCACTCCGAATGTTTTCAGGGAGCTCCCTAACCTTGAAGTTCTTCACTTGGGGTATAATAATTTGACAACAGTTCCAAAAGGATTGCCACAGTCACTGACGCACCTGAATTTAAAAGAAAATACCATCCTGGAGATCTTCAATGAAACATTTTCTAACTTGTCCAACCTCACACATTTGGATTTGCAGTGGAATTGCCAGCGTTGTGACCATGCAGCCAGACCCTGTTTTCCATGTATGAACAATCACCCTCTATATTTGAATCAAAACTCATTCTATTCTAAAAACAGTAAAATTACCTATCTCAGCTTGAGAGGAAATTCTCTGAAAACATTTCCAATAGGCCTGTTCAAACCTCTGGTAAATTTAAAGATATTGGATCTGTCCGACAACTTCTTGGCAAATGCTATACATAATGGCACATTTTATTCAGAGCTGAAAGGCTTGATTTGGATTAGCCTGCTCTACAACTATGAACCACACAAAACATTTCCATTCCTGGACCTCTCGCCACATTTTGCAAATATGTCTCGTCTAGAAACTCTCCTTCTTTCTGGTAATTTTTTCATCAGACTTTCTAATCACAGCTATAAAGTTCTGTCCAAGCTTCAGAGTCTGAAGAAATTGGAGCTGAGAATGAACTTCATTGGAACATTTAACTTCACAGCTATGAACAAGTTACCCTCTCTCATAAATATTGACCTGTCCCAAAACATGCTAAACTTTCTTCCAAGCTGCTCAAAACATTCGTTTGTATCACAAGATGGTCAAAACCAGAACTCATTTACAATTGATTTAGCTGATTCACCTGTAATGTTTGTTGAGACACAAGTAACACCTACAAGTAACCTCTGGAGACATGGCCAATCAAATGTCACTAAGACATTTGAAAGCAATGTGGCGCAAATTCCAAAGATATGGGACTTTAAAGATGATTATTGTCAGCATAAAGTGATGTTCGACCTGTCTCAAAATGACATTGTGCACATTGACACAAAGATGTTCAAAGGCATGGAAAAGGCTGTTTGCTTAGACCTTTCTTTCAATTACATGAGCCAGTCACTGAAGGGTAAGGAATTTACCATCATGACAAATTTAGCTTATCTTAATTTGTCGTACAATAGGTTTGATCTTTATTATGAAGAAATTTTCAATGAGCTTAATAACACTCTTAAGGTGCTAGACATTAGCAACAATGAGTTTCATTTTGCCATGAAGGGGATGGGTCATCGTTTTGGGTTCATCAAAAATCTGACTAACTTGGTCGTCCTAAGCCTGGCAGACAACAACATCGGTATGAGAATAGACCAAAGGCTGTACAGCACTTCTTTGAAGTACCTGTACTTCAGTGGAAATTACCTAAACATTATGTGGGATTCTGATAACAACAAGTACACTCATTTCTTTCAGAATCTGACAAACTTAATCTTCCTGGACATCTCTAATAATAGGCTGAAGTCAATCGCGCAAGAAGTGCTTTGTAACCTCCCGAGAACCATCAAAGTGCTCAGCATCAGTAACAATGAGATAAGTTATTTCCCATGGCAAAACATCTCAGCACTGAGAGATTTACAACACCTGAATCTCAGTCAAAACCACCTCCATTATTTGTCTGATAAAGTATTGAAATTCGGAGGCAACTTTTCAGTTTTGGATCTCAGTCACAATCGGATAAATTTTCTTCCTAGAAATTTCTTCAGTAATGCAACATCTTTGAAGTATCTGTATCTAAACCACAATCAGATCAAAGAGTTGAATCAACAGTTGCTCCCTGTCCTTTTCACAAACAGCAGTGCCCTTCATACTCTCACCCTACACGACAACCCCTTTAAATGTGACTGTGATACATCTTGGTTCACCAACTTTCTGCGCAACACTCCTATACAGATTCCTCATCTCACCACCCATGTGAAATGTATATTCCCAGTGTCCCTAGAGGGCCGAAATATCCTATCGGTGGACCAGCGTTCCTGCCAGGACATAGATGGCAGCTTAGCTTTTTTTGTGAGTTCCTTATTTGCAGTGATGTTTACTGTTCTTCCCCTTCTGAAGCATCTCTATGGCTGGGATCTATGGTACTGTTTACAGGTGCTTTGGGCAGGACACAAGGGTTACTCCCAGCTGGCTGGTAGTGATTCAGAGCATCAATATGACGCATTTGTGGTATTTAACACCAGGAACAAGGCTGTGAGAGACTGGGTTTACAATGAGTTAATAATCCATCTGGAGAACTCAGATCACAGAAGATTTTGTGTCTGTTTGGAAGAGAGGGATTGGATTCCTGGCCTTTCACGTATTGAGAATCTACATAACGCCGTCTCCAAGAGTGCCAAGACAGTGTTTGTGCTGTCCAGTGGAGGAGAGCCAGTGAACGGTGTCATTCGCCAGGCTTTCTTTATGGTTCAACAGAGGCTTCTGGATGAAAAGGTTTGCCACATATATTTGCTTTTGTTGGTTGCAATGAAATCCAAATTTGAGGTTTTGTCTAATTTTGGACGCTCATAATTATTGCTGATTATGTCCAACTATAGGTGGATGTCGCTGTGATGGTGCTGTTGGATGAGATGTTTCCAAAGCTGAAATATCTTCAGCTGAGAAAGAGACTGTGCAGAAAGTCTGTGTTGTCCTGGCCAAAAAATCCACGGGCCCAGCCTCTTTTCTGGAACCAAATGAGAATGGCACTGTCATTAGACAACCTGAAGTTTTATGACAACAATATAAGTGAAAGCTTTCTATGACCTCTCCAGTGCTCAATGAGGGAAAGACACTTGTGGGCATTCAGTTTTTATTTAATGGATAACCTTGTGACAAAATATGGAAGTGTTTGGATAATGTTTTATTGAGGTAATGATTTTTTTTTAAATTTTCTTTTTTTTAACATGATTGTGTAAAGAATTTATCCTTAAAGATTCCTGTATGTTCTCATACACAATCTGTCATTGTGACTGTTTGAAATATAATCTGTATTTTTCTTTTTATAATAGCTGTCCACGAAAACATTTTCAGGATTTAATTTTAACATCTCATATCTTGTTAGAGTTTGAGGAACTATTGATATTGACACTGATATTGTAGTATTCAAATGTTTTTTTTACTTGGCTTCACTTGAATAGTACCATTTCAAAAGTATTATAAGGATGTTTTGTACTGTAAACACCCTTAACTCTAATTTCACTTCTTTTTTGTAATATGTTTATGAGGAAATGAAACTGATATCTATGCCTTACAGGTCTGAGTGACGCACAGCTCTTAGCTGAAGAGAAAGACAACTGAAAATTCTAAATAGGGACATTAGCAACTGTTCTGAGACTTTGATTGTTTATTCAAGTTAATGGAAAAAAAAAATAGAAAGTAACACCTGTACTTCTAGTTTACCCTGTACTGTGGATTCTATTCTGACAAAAAATTGTTGGAGAATGAAACCTGTAGCCCTTATTATTAATAACTATCAGGTGTGTGCAGTTGGACACAGTGGTGGGGTATTACACATCACATTTGAGAACTTTCATGTTTTCACAACTGTGCTTGTAAAAAAAAGTAATTAAAAATGTGTTTTATTCTGTATTCCACCGTATCTGAGAGACCACTGTTATTTTTTAATGAGCAGAACTTTTGGCTGTAGTGGAAGACTTTCAATTTATTAGAAATTACATATATGAGTTGCACAGTTTTGTTTTGTTTAAACTCTGGTTTTGTTTTTTGTTGGGGCGTTAACAACACGTGGGCAATGTGTTGATACAAGGCACAACATGAATATTTTTACAATCTTCTGTTGGATCCATTTACATACTGTATATAAGGGGATTCCCACAGACTGTCCTCCCACACCATCCTGCATGCTACCCATGCAACATTTTCATTCCTGACTGGACACCTGTGGAGATGACGTTGTGCAAAATGATAAATTATTGTCTTTTCTTCTGATGGTTTAACTGCTCTTTGCATGCATCTATTTCTGTTGGATTTTATTGTTGTTATAAATATGTATTGTTGTATAAATGTTGAAAATATCAATAATAATTTAAGTAAAAAATGTCTGTAAAGACAATTTCTTGTGGTGTTTGAATGCATTTTTTGTTTTCATTCTCAAATTTTAGAAATTTGCTTTGGAAATATTGTTTTTCCAATGAGGTTGCATGTGTGCACCTCATACACTAGTGTATGGGAAATACTTAAAAACTAAAAACAACAACAAAAAAAGTAGTTTTGGGCTATTATTACACATCATACCTGAGAACTTTTGTGTTCTCAGAATTGTACAATTGTACCACCACATTGTCCATACGGTCTGTAAGGAATGTGGGTCCAGAAGATGAATGAATTAATGAATAAGTTTATATGAGGATAATAACGGTGATGATAATGATGATAATAATATCAATAATGATGTAAATGTAGTTTTTTTTAGTTTAAGTTTAGTTTTGTTTTTTTTTTTTTTTACAAAGCAGAACATTTTACTTGTAGTGGAAGTTTATATATATA